>VZTI01004115.1:470909-506769 GCA_013397865.1 Struthidea cinerea
ATAAAAAAAAAAAAAAAAAAAAAAAAAAAAAAAAAAATCTTTCTAATATCTACTCTCATAGAGCTTCCTTAGTCTTGGGGTTTAGGTAAATGTACTGTATTTGGAAAAGCAGTCGGGGAGTATTTTTAGTTAGAGGTTTAAATGTGCTCTGAATTTCATTTTTTTGATACAAGCGTTGTTCAAATGAAAGATTGCTCTAGTTTGGTAGTCCTGTGCTGCAGTTGAGAACCACAGACTTTCTGTGGGGGATTTCTAGATCTTGCTTCGTGTAGGTCCTGCGAAAAATAATGTTTTCCTTCAGTTTTTCATCCTGTGGTTCTTGCTTCAACACAAAAGAATTTAGCACAAGTCAAGAACTGCTCAGAGCTTCAGGCAGAGACCAGGACCAAACTGCAGTAGCTGCATAGGTACCAAGCTTCTGTTAGGGGTGTCTATCTGCTCCAAACAACTTAGAGTGTATTGCTTTGGTGTATAATGCCAGTGCAAGAAGAATATTCATCCATTAATATATAACTACTGTCTATTCACAGCAGTTGCTTCAGTTTTAATTCAGTAAAAGGACAAGTGTTTGAAGATTGCGTGTAGAAACCAGATGTTGCATAGAACATGAACCAAGAAAGAAAACACATTCTTGGTCTTGTACATTTGTGGAGTGTAGATAGTTGTTATATTATTTTCATTTTATTAGTTCAAAATTCAAAGATTCAAAGTGGATCTTAAAGCACTGCCTTTTGTCACTTTATTATCTAAATTTTTTGGAGATTTTAATTGACTTACACGTACCTTTTTGGCAAGTAAAATGGATGTGTGAAAGTGTTAAGTCTAGAGTTCTCACATGAGAAACTATAAAGATACATTAGAGCAGAAATGATCATCTGTACTGGTACGTGGTTTCCCTTTTGATGCAGAAATTTTGACTGGAACCAAACAAATGCTTTTTCTGTGCCTCGCAAAGCTATAATCGTATTTTGTACACATGTGAAGTTACTGTAGAAGGTTGGAATCCTGAACGGTAGATATAACTATATTGTAAAATTCTGTTGAGTCCTTGCTTCCATATTCCATGTGATTTTGAATATGAAAAAGTAGATAGCTGTCAAATTAGTGTTTTTTCCTTTTATTCTGCTCAAATAAGAGAGAAGAAATGATAACCTAGCAGCCTTATGCCAAAGTCCTCCAAGGTACAGTAGTAGTCCTAAATGCCTTTTATTTTTTCCCTTTTAAATCTTGGGCTGATGGAAGGATTAGAAGCTTGGCTGTAAGCGAGGCTCTTGCTTGAGATGGTCATACTTCATTTCTAGGCAGTGCTTGGCTTAAGGCTGTACTTGGTGTTTGATCTGACTTTGACATGCACAAAATAGTCTCATCTCTTAGATGGCTTAGACTGTCAGGGCGTACAGTTCTTTTTTTGTCTGCAGCTGTCATTATCTGAATGATGGAAGAGTTTACAACTTGTGTATTGTGGAAAACTTGTTCCCCTTCCCTGCTGATAGCTGTGAGAGACTGGGATGCTTGTGCTGACATTCTTCAGCTTCAGTGCTCTGACAGCAATGAGAAGTCAACAAAATAACCTGGCATCAGAAAAGGCAGCAAGGAAAGAAGTAAGGCAGAGCCTAACCAAGTAGTCTTTTTGGGTTTGGGAACCATTCAGAGTATTTGAGTTTTCTGAAAATGAGGCTTCGAAGTAATAACAATAAATTATTAAATCCCCTCTCTTCCCTGAACTTGTTTGTGACTTCAGGACGCATTAAATGAGTATGAGGCAATTGGTAAGCTAACTGAGATTGTAAGTTAATGCCGTTCTTATCATTGAAGTACCTTTCTTATGAAGAAGAAATGGAGAAAAGTACTCATTCCTCCCTTATTAAATTATCCTTAGCTTAATAGGTTATGAGGGTGCAATGGTGGGTTATTGGGGCGACTGGAGAGAGCTGCTTTGTACCCCAGCTTATCTCTGGAGAGGGATAATTCGGGTACAGTCTAGCTGCTAGCAGATTCCCCTTTCAGCCCTGCGCTGCTCTTTGCGCTGGCAACCCTCTCACCCCACACCCTCAGCCGGATAGCTCAATATTATCAGAGACAAGGAGTCAGGAAGGCTCTCCACGTGGCAGAACTCCACAGCTAGGTTTATTTCAACCGTAGAGAGGAGATGCAGCCGGAGAGAGAGAATGAGAGGAGGAGCCTGGTGGTTTACATAGTGTTCTACAACCAATAATCTGAGAGTTTAGAGGCGGTAAAAAGGCGGGACCAGGAAGGGGAACCAATGAGCATAGGGAAGGGGTGGAGCAGGAGACCAGGCCAGGTATGCAGCTGCACAGGTAGCTTCCACCAGCCAGAGTCTGGGGGTCAGGTTACATTCCGTTCACAAGGAATTGTGGGAGAGGCTTTTTCTCTACAGGTAAAGAAGGTATTTTCAAATGCCTGAGTTTTTCCACCAGCTGGTCTCTGCCACTTTGGGGTTTTCTGGTTGACCAGCTGGCTCAGTGGTTACAACACTTCCCTTCCATATTTGTGAAATACTGGTAACTTCTCTTTGTGTTTAAAGTGTCCTCTGGTTTAAATGGTCGCATGTCACTTTCTTGGTCCTTTACATTTGTTGTACTCAGTATCTGTGCTTGAAACTGCTGGGAACCACAACTCTTGAGTGGAGTTCTTTGGAAAATGTTGACTTTAATGTTTGTAATGCCAGAGTTTAGCTGATGTTATACTCACAAGTAGGGGGTTTTTTTGGTGAATTTCAGTTCTGTGAAAATAATGTTTTACAAATACAAGAATGTTTTTTGAGGGAAAAGAGTAAGTGGCTTGAAAATGTGTCTGGTTTAAAGAATGCAGCGATGCACCTTTGGTTTAAATAAAGAAAGCAGTGAGAATTTGAAGTTTCATATCCTACCAATGTTTTAAATATGTTTTTTGAACAGAACTTTTTGGATACTGGCTTTGTACCTTTTTAAAGATGGTGATAGAAGCATATGTAAGTGGGCTAAGTTTCTAGATATGGACTAAAATTGATGTGCAGATCAGTGGATCCAGCTGGGAAGTTTTTAATTAAGCATGCTAATTAAGTCATGTGGTGTACCCAAAAGCAGCACTTTGTTACAGGGGAGAAGAACAGTTGAAGGCAGTGAATGAAGGAGAAATACTTCATTGAGCCACTCTTCTAACTCCTGCCAGTGGGAAGAAAATAGGAAGTCTAAAGTCACTCAAGAAAATTTGAATACAGGATTAAAATTTATATTCTTCTTATTTTGCTGCATCTTGCCTTTTTCTGTTTTTAAACAGTCTTTAATATGGGACAAATTCTTCCTTGTGCTGATATGAACAGGAATACTTCAGTGACCGTGAATCCAGGTGTCTTAGAAATAGCATGCTGTGAAGTGGAGAGCCCATCTGCTGAAAGCCTGGACAAGGTTCTGCACAAGGATGCTGGTATGAGTGGGACATGTGAGCGGTATAGCTGTAAAAGTGATAAGTGATTGTGGTTGGTGTTCTGCAGTGGAGACGGGGAAATGAGCAGAGTTGGAGTTGCTGCTGCTGAGGACACATGCAGAGAACTAAGCATCTGCCTGATTACTTGGACATCACAAAAGAGGAGTTCAGTCTGAAGCATGAGCTGGGATATCGGGGAAGGGCGAATTGGAAAGTGAAACTGATGATCTTTGTCTTAACTTTAGCAAAATTGTCAGATGTAAATGGTATTTTTTTCTCTGTAAATACTATGACGGCAGAGTGAGCAAACAACTGCTGCTTTTACTTCCCTCAACTGCCTGTGTAAAAATAAGGGCACTGAAGTTACAAAAGGATGTATTTTCTGCTGAAATATCTCTATTTTCTGTTCTCCCCACCCAATGAAAAAGATTTTTTAGAATGTCTTTCCTCAAGAACAACTATGCATCTTAAAGACTTGACTTGATTGAATGTACACCCAGGGCTGTACAATATAACATCCTTCAGTAAGAAGTTGCTGGACTTGGGAACCTAAAAGATACTTTTCACTTTTCTGCTCATTATAAGACGTATATGAGACGTTAAAGCTGATAAGTTTTCATGATTTTATAACACTACCAACATAACACTCAAAAAAACAACCTCAGACTTGCTGAGGGGGACGTTCTGGCATATGTGGAGACATCCTTTGTTGTGGCTTGAAGAGAAAGCTTTGGTTGCTCTTGTTAAAGAACAATTGTGTGCCTTCATCCAGACCACTAAAGTGGCTGGAATAAAGCTAAAGTGAATAAATAGAAACATTCTAATCTAGTTATTCATGAACATGTATGAAATGTTTCTTTGTGGCTAGTAGTAACTAGAATAGCCATGTAGCTTTATCAGACATTGAATTGTCTTGACTTGCATTGAGTTTGGGAATTTTCTATACCAGCAGACTTGTTTTCCAGTTTCTTTCCTGTTTAGGATTTGAGACCTATACAAAAAAGCATTTTGTCTGTAGGATAACATCAACTTTTCTCCTGAATTTTTCCCATTAGGAGAAAATAAATAAAATTAACTCTACCCTGTATTGAATTAGTCTGATTTGTTCAAGCTTTCTGCCATTCTTTAAGAGGCATTAATATTTTTTGCCATTGCCTCTAGCATATTAGGAATGCTTGCAGATAATTTAGGGGAATCCCCTTCTCATTTTCAAGTCCATAACTACCAATGTTCTGGTTGTAATCCAAGTCAGGGACTGAAGGAGTATTATGCAAGGAACACGTATCACTTGAAGTTTAAGTTGCTTTTCACTGTCACTGTGCAGCCTGGTTTGAACTTCAATTATTTGACATTTAGAGGGGAGTTCGATGTAGTTTCTGACATGAGAGAATGTACTGGCTGGTGCTGCATGTTAAGATGTAGTGGAAACCAGGTTGATTTAAAAGTAAGCATGCCTTACCTTCTGAATCTTAAGGTATTACTGTTAATTTTGTGTGGAATTCCTGAGATAAATGGGATTATACTGTTAGAACAGCCTTCTGTAAGCCATCAGTGTGACAGATTGGACTTTTAAATTCAGTGTTTAAAGTATTTATGTACAGATTCAATGTATTGGGGAAAAATGTGGGAGAATACTTAAAATTCATAGTTAAGTTTTGATTTTTGGTTGTTTTTTTTTTTTTAAATATAGGGAGAAAGTATGTCGGGTTGTGTGCAGAATATTCTTACCCAATTGTAAGCCTTATAAATGAAGGCAGTTAGATAAACTTACATGAGTTCTATTTTAAACACAATTTTACTTCTCCATCCAATTTTTTCTTTAGTGGTTTTTTTGTTTGGTTGGTTCTGTTGTTTTTTTTTCTTGTTAGTAATAAATTTTTAAATGCCTCTTCTTGCTTTTGGTGAAACAATATATTCTAGATGTGGATAGAAGAGTTCTTTCTTTGATCTTCTTGACCTGTTTTCTCAAAGAATTTTGTGAAGGGAAAAAAACTGAAACCAAAACTGGTTTTGGTCAGAGTGCCTCACCTATTTCCACTTGCTGTTCTCACGTCCCTGACCTACTAACAGCAAAACCTTTTCTAGAAGGCTTTTTATTTCAAGGCGTTAGGCAAAAGTCTTGGACAATCAATGTGGTTTGATTCTGAAAATTTATTTTCTAATGCCTCTGCAGGTGAGGAGGTTCAGCATGATATATGCCCAGACAAGAGCAACAAAAATTAATTTTGGCAAGGACTTAACTCTAATCAAGTAATAAAACATCAGTACAGTTTGTGCTGTTTCCAAGCACAGGTAGCCTTGATGAGCTTTTGTTTGGATCATGACTCACTAAACTTTTCTTTATTTCATGTTCTGTTGGACTTTGATAAAAGTGCATGCAAACGTCTGCTTATCATGTTTTATTTATTTTTAACGTAGTGTTGAGATGTGCCAGTTTGTGTTTTTATTAAGTATTTTTTCTTCTCGCTGTTGACTATTCCTGCCATGGTTCTTCTGTATTGAACATTTTGGCTAAACTCGTGGTTGTTGGTTTTGTTGTGGTTTTTTCTTCCTCCAAGTGGCATTTCTTAAATGGATAAGCACAGCTTCAGAGGAATCATGACAAAGAATTTCTGTTGCTGCTGCATTCCCTTGGTAACATGGAGTATGTTGTCCTTGGACAGTTGAGCTCAGTGCCTTAACCAGGCTGTTGACACTGTTGCTTCTTGCCGGAACAGAGACCTGCCTCTGATCCTACAGGATGCTACCAGATACGCAGCTCTGGGAAGACTTACCATGGGCACACTGAGCTCTTGCTGTAAATCTGCCTGTTCCATGAAAATAACATGCTTTTTTGTTCCTGTCAAGTGGTCCAGAGTTGTGTGCACTTTGTTTGTAGCAGATAAAAAGAAAGTGGGATACATAAAAGTGAAGCACCAGTTTAATACGCTCTTTGAGGATGTTGCTGCTCTCTTGGTTATTGTGAAGCTTCAACACTGCAGGCAGTGAAATTAATTGTATTTACAAAGTAATCACTTGGTCATTTGAAGTAGCTTGATCACTTCAGGGTTGAGAAGAAGTTTGCTCAACTCTTGGCAGAACCCCGCAAAAACTTCTACAAAGCCTGGCAAGTCATGTCTTCTGGTTATGAGGTGTCAGCCTCTTCCAGTGCTGTCACATATAGTTTATTACTGGATATAAACAGCCTTGAACTTCTCAACTCTGGCTTAAAGGCTTCTTGTTTGTTGTGGGTTTTTATATTATTTTTTTTTTGTGAAAACCAAAATGTGTAGCCTTTTTGATGTAGAACCATCTGGTTTAGTTCACCAAACCTGCAGGTGTAATCTGAGGTGCTGAAGCATGTAAGTTGCTGCATGTATCTGAGGGTGATGTTCCACCTTGTAGCGAGGCCATAAAATAACCACAGTTACTATGAAGGTGTGAAATTTTGCATTTGAATTTTCTGTGTGGCCAACTGTGGCTCTCCTTGGTTTCCTCTAACTGCTCATGCATTTCCTGCTGGTGACTCCAAAAAGAGGAATTGAGGTAATTTTGCCTGTCTCTACCTTTAAAATGTGAATTCAGCTTAAATTATCATCTACTCTCTATGAATGGATCTATTTATTTTGGCCTAATTTTGTAAGTATGCTTTGCCCTTTATTTGCTGACGAACTGGGCTCTCAATCTGATTTTTATGTAAAAAATTGTAGCCAAAGAAGTAAAAACTCTAATATTATTGGTTGATATTTGAAAATACAAAATTTTAGATAAACATTATATTCTTTGAATAATTTCCAGTAAGAGCTGCTACTTGATCTTGGTTGGAAGCAGTACACAGCACATGGACTGTATGTCCCTCTGCCTCCAAATCTTGGCCTTTGTGTTTCCTTGTGTGTTCAAACTCATTGTTTTGCCTCCATACTTCTCTGAGTATACACCCAAATCAGAGTTGTTGTTTTTGGCTGTAATTCAAGGCTCAGAATTTACTGTATTCCAGAAAAAAATAACATGTTTCTACTCAGAATTCCTTGAAATATAATCTGGCTGCAATCCATTGTTCTGAATATGAGGCTAAAACTGTACTTAAATAAAAATGCCCGCCTTCAAAATTTCCTATTTTCCTCTCTTCCCAAAGGAAGTATAGTTAGATTGCCATAAGAAGCATTCTTCATTGTGGTAGACTATTACTGGAAAAAACAGTGATTCTGAAAGTCAGTGATTATCTACAGGATAATAGATTTTTTTTTTGATGTTGGTGTCTGAAGTGATGGCTATAATTACTGTTCTGAGGGTTGAAGGGTTTTCATGTCTTTCAGTGTAACTCAGAAAGAATGCAAATATATTTGAACTTTGTAAACTTTCTACACAACCAAGATAGCTGGGATCTCTGGCTGATGTGGAGTATTAGGCTTTTTGAGTCATCTCAGAGGACTCAATTACTTTCATATTTATTAAGTATACCCACTTAAAAATTCTCAGAACATGCAGTGTGCTTAGGGAAAGCCACTGCTAATTTGCTGAGGCAACACTACATTATTTACACAACAGAGTGGTTGAATTCTTGCTTTAATGGTAAAAAAAAATTGCTATATACTTAAGTGTCTGAAATAACATTTTTTGTGTTTAAACTTTAAAAATATATTCAGTATATTTAGCTTGTCTTTAGGAAGCTTTATTCCAGCAATGAACATGGTAAGTTTCTGTTATGTTGGAATATTGAAATAATGGTGCACTGAAATTTCTGCTGTGGAAATAGTTGTGAAGTATGTATTTATTCCTTTTTTAAGAGTTGTTTCTTATGTCGTGGTAATAGCTCTAAAGATGTCACTTTTGCAGTTCTCCGAGTATTAAACAATTTTCTTTGAGCCTCTGGATGGCAACTACATATCAAATCTAATCATTGGTAAAATCTTGACTTCCATTCAAGTTCCTGCTTTGTTGGCTCTGTCTCACAATTTAGTTCCCTGTATGTGGAAGTCTGAGGTCCAAAAAAGGTAAAATACACACTTCAAAGACTTGTCCTATGACATGATGAGTCTTCAATGCAAAATTTGGTTTTTATCTCTAGGGTTGCTGTACAGTAGCTGCAAGCCTTTGCAGGGCACTTGAGTCCAATGTGTTACTCATTGCCGTGGAGCTGGTGGAAATGTGATCTCTTTTGCCAGAAGTTAGTGTTACTTCACTGTGGTTAGAACATACTTTGAAGCTGAAGGAGTTGATAAAAGTTGGAAGCTGTGTAGACATTCATAAATTGTGGAAATTCGTGTCTTTTGAAGAGGCTCTGGTCTCAGGATTTTATTTTTTTCATATAACTGTGCTTTACTTCATTTTGGTGAAGCTCTCCTACAGGCAGAGGAAAAGTTGTTGGACTTGGAGATGTTTAGTCTAAACCAGCTGCTCCTGAGTTTGGGTCACTAAGTGGATTGATCTGTGGTTGGCAGGGTGCTGTGTGCTGGGGAGGCTCCAGCTCCTGTAAATCTCTGCATGGTTACAAATTTTTTACTTTGTGGTAAAGATGGGAACCACTCTCCAGTGGTTTTTTTTTCCGAGTTTGTGGTAAAATCAGTTTGTGGTGGTGTGGTAGCCTTTTACATATTCTAGCTTGATTTCATGTTATAGGTGGGCAATGTTGGAGTTTTCAGCTTCCCTGAAAGCTGAAGCTGAAATGCACATTTCTGATGAGCAAAAGTCACCAAGGTTTTCTGAGATGCTGTTTTGTATGGCATTTCATCCTTTCATTCCATGTGGTGTACATTTTTATATTGGCTTTATAGAAATGGTATAACAAATATGTGGGATGTATGTGATGTGTCTTAAGGTATACCACAGTTGTTAAAATGATAGTTTTTAGAATTAAAAAGATCAGGTGATACTTTCTTTTTTACTGCTTTAATTGACTTAAAACTTGAACATGTTGGGTAAAGTGGCATCTTTATTTAAAAGCAGGTGTTGCTTCCTCTTTTGGTTTATAATTTTGTTTCCCCTCCATCTGTTCACATGTGCATCTATAAAACAAAAGATGCAATTTTACTATCATTTGGGATGTTGAGGTTCCAAGTCCCTTGTTATTACAGTTCGTATTCTGCATCGAGCAGCCCTGTACATTGTCTTTCAACATGGAAAAACCATGTTGAAGAAACCTACATCTATCCTTTTTCTCTGATCCTTAATGATGTGGTGTGCCATGTATACCAAGTTCTTTTGATAGAAGTCTTAGATATGACATAGGTTGATGACTGAATCAACAAAGACTGTGATTTGAAGAAGCAGTGAGGTGTTCTTTAATAATGTGTTTATGAAATGAGTAGTTGTTCGGATCTGTTTAGACAATGTTCTGCTCAACTATTAGGTTGTATCTTTTAACTGTGATTATAAAGCCAACCTTTTCCTTGTTGTGGAGATAAAGCAGTTGCATTGACCTTGGCTGATCAGGTCAAGGTATATTTAAAGGTGAGTTGTGCATACCTAATTTGAAGTGAGAATATCTGTGTGTAATGTGTCTTACTTTAATCTTACCTAATTTACTTTTTCCTCAGCCCTGTGTAGATGAAACCTTGGGATGTTTTTTGTATTATGCTTTACTACTTCAGGCAGCTAGTTACGCTGCTAATACAGACCAGGGAGTAAATACTTACTGCATAGGTACCTCACAAGATGAAGTATCCAGAATTTAAGCATTCAGAGTAAATTATGCAACATGTACAGAGGTCTTCACGTCATCAAGTTGGACAAAATGAGTGTGGTAAATCAAACTCTTAGGCCTAATGAGATGAAACATCAGTGTTCAGTGCATGTTTTTACTAGAAGACCAGCAAAGAATCAGAGGTTATTACCAAGTGTCCTCATAACCTAATTTTTCCCATAAATTTTGACATATTTTTTCCGTTTTTTTTTTCTTTCTCTTTTTTCTTCTGTCTTCAAATGACCACTAGAGGTGGGGATAGGGCACTTTGACATTAATGAACTGACATTCAGCTGTAACCAAGTAGAGCTGTAGCTGCCTTGAATTGACCCTAACCGGTGATGTTATCATGTGTGACTGAGCTCATAGGCACCACCACGCACTTCTAAGAATGTGCCACTGTGGAGTCATTCATAGTTCAGAGTCCTCTCTGTTGAATTTCACATCCTCCTACAAAATGTTTACAGGCAGAAGCAGCAGGGTAAGCAGACAGAAATAGAAAACCAAATTGTCAGTTCTGTAGATCTTGAACAGTTTGAAACATGTTGGCTTAGCTTTTGTATGCTTAAAGCAGCAGTCTGTTCTAAATGTAAAGGTTAGGAAATTACTTGTTCTGCTTGCTGTCCTCTTGATTAGGAGAAATTGACTTTTTTTTGAGATTTTTTTTTGCTAAAGATTCCCATGTCTCATTTAGAGCTATTTCCCATTTAGTGATGTGTTCAGCTCGAGCATGTGTGAATGCTAATTTCCCAGGCTGTGTGTAGGTTGGTTCCTGCCTGTGTCTGAAGTATTTCTCCCAGAAAACCTTGAGCACTGGTGAGTTGGTGGCTTTGCTGTTGAAATTTGTTAGGTGGCAGTAGCATTAAGAAAATGAAAGTAGTCAGTCCTCAGCAGTTTGGAATTCTCCATAGGGTGTAGAATTTAGGTGGATCGGTCATGTATCTCTTTAATGTAGATGGGTCTACTTTAAGTCTGTTTTGCTTTGTTGGAAAAAAAAATTAAAAGCCTAAGATTACTATACCACTTTAGAGATTATGGTTTGGAAATAAGTTCTCATGTTACAGTTACATTTATTTATAGCCTCAGATGGTTTCAGAATATTTTTATCTATCGCTACTTTTATTGTGGCCTGTGAGGCATAGATGCAGGTAGTAATTGGTGGCAGAGGTGTCCACTGGTGCAACAAAAGCACATGTGGCTTGCAGTTACAATTCAGTTAGCAGTCTGAATGTCTAATTCATACACAAATACGTGTAAACACAGAGTGACCGTACTGCCAAAGACATAGCTCTCACTGTTTAGTACAAGTTTCATAAGGGTGTGTTGTCACGATATTAAAGCACATGGGGTGAGACAGGATGGGTAAAGAAATTTAAATCAAAATGTAGGTGGAAACAGCCCTGGAATGCTTCAGAGCAAGGGTTGAGAAGTTTGTGGGCAGAAGTTTTGTATGGCACAGATTTCTGAGCAGTTGTATTGGGTTTGCATGGATATGTTTTGGTAGCAGGGAGGCTACAGAGGTTGCTTCTGTGAGAAGCTGCCAGAAGCTTCCCCCATATCCAACAGAGCCAATGCCAGCTGGCTCCAAAGCAGACCAGCTGCTGGCCAAGGCCATCAGCATTGGTGATAGCAGCTCTGTGATGACATTTTTAGGAAGGGGAAAAATACCTGTGCAATAGGAGTGGTAGAGTGGAGTGAGAATACGTGGGAATCAGCCCTGCAGACCAAGATCAGTGCAGAAGGAGGGGGAGGAGATGCTCCAGGTGCCAGAGCATTCGCCTGCAGCCTGTGGTGAGGAGCATGGTGAGGCAGGTTGTCCCCATGCAGCCCATGGAGATCCATGGGAGAGCAGAGATCCACCTGCAACCCTTGGAGGAGACCATGCTGGAACAGGTGGATGCCCGAAGGAGGCCATGGCCCTGTGGGAAGTCTGCATTGAAGCAGGCTCCTGGCAGGACCTGTGGAGAGAGGAGGCCATGCTAGAGCAAGTTTGCTGGCAGGACTTGTGACCCCGGGCGGGGGACCCACAGTGGAGCAGTTTGTGAAGAACTGCAGCCTGTGGGAAGTACTGGTGATGAAGAAGTTCATGGAGGACTGTTTCCAGTGAGAGGGACACCCCACTGGAGCAGGGGAAGAGTGTGAGGCCTTCTTCCCTGAGGAGGAAGGAATGACAGAGACAACATGTGATGAACCGACTGCAGCCTCCATTTCCTGTCTCCCTGCGCTGCTGTGGGGAAGGAGGTAGAGAGTAAAGTTAAGCCCATAAAGAAGGGAGGGTAGGGAGAAGGTGTTTTTAAGATTCACTTTTATTTCTCGTTATCCTACTCTGGTTTGATTGGTAATAAATTAATTTTTCACCAGATTGAGTTTTTGTCTGCGATGGTAATGGGGGAGTGATCTCTTCCTATCATTATTTCAACCCGTCAGCTTTTGGTTATATTTTTTCTCTCCCTTGTCCAGCTGAGAAAGGGGAGTAATAGAGCAGCTTTGGTAGGCACTTGGTATCCAGCCAGAGTCAACCCACCACAGCATTGGAACGAGTGATGCCCCCTTTATAAGAATTTGCCCAGTCTTGTTTATTTGTGTGCTGTAAGTTGATGACCTTGGTTTCATCCTCTCACAGGCAGGGAAGGCATGGACCTTGACTTGTCTGGAGCAGAGCATGTTTTTGCTGGTGCCTGGTATGTGTATGCTGATCAGTTGGCTCCCTGCTGCCAACCAGTGTGAAAGGGCTGGGGGAGTATTCCTGGTTTGCTGGTTGACAGGGGATCCAAAATGTCTCTGAGATTTCTGCTCTGTCAGACTAGGCTGATAATGGCCAATGAGGTCCGGGTCTTCTGTGGTGGGGAGGAAAAACAGATGGGCAAGCTAGTGACCAAATAAGCTTATTTAGCTCAGGGGACAAGTTTAAGAGCAGTGGGGTGACCAAGATTCTGAATCTAGAGAAAAAACAGAGTAGAATACAAAACACAGAGAAGTAGGGAGAGGAACTTGCTTATAATTTGTCCCTTCGGGCAAAAGTTTAATTTTTTTACCCAACATATCAATTTGCAAGTTGTATTTTAATCCCTGTCATTACACTGAGCACCTTGCAAGCATTGCCTAATGAATCTACCATGGAACATTACCTCCTAAAGAAACTGTCAGCCAGAAAGACCTCACTGTGTGAGGCTTTCAGTTCAGTCCTGAGGTCTCTCCCAGTTTTTACTTTTGCTGTCTTTATCCCAGTTTTTAATCTTGCTTTATGTCACAGGGCAGTTTTTCATTAATAGTGGAGCGACAAAAGTTGATTCATAGTACTCCTGTATTGAGTACTGGTGTGAGGTGAACTCTGGACAAGTGCTTGGTTGCCGAGCTTCTGCAAGCTTCAGTTCTTGCCAGTCCTGAAAGGGAATGAAATACAGAGAATAGGGTGAAGAGCATCAGCAATTTACAGGTGAAGAAAATGTGGAAGCTTGGAGGTCTGCGTTGATTTGCCACCTCCTGCTGCTGCTGTCCTGAGACTCTGAGCAAACTGTGTGTGCCTGGCTGCCATCCTGCTAGCTCTGAGTTTTTAAGAAGTGGTGCCTATGCTGTTGAAAGCTCTGACGTGGTCAGATTGTGCTAGTATAGAGAAACTGTATGTCACATGCTATGTCTTATTCCATATGGAACTGGCTATACCAATGTAAAAAATGCCTGTATAACCTTACAATTTTATCCGTGGTAGGGTTCTTACTGTTCAGGCAATACTGCTGTCTGATGTAGGCAGATAGTGTTTTGTCCAGTGCCTTGGCTCAAACAAGTGATTAATGGCCTTTTCCTGTCTTACCAGATATTCTGAGGCCAGTTACAGTTTATGAAGCCCTTGTGTATTACAGTAATAGGGGCCCGAGGGTATGGACATGTGAACAGCCATTGCAGGTCGACTGAGTGAAATGCTACATTTTGATAGCTGTGTGTGTTCATTCAGAGCTGGAGGAAAAGAAAGCAAATAAAGGACAGTGAGACTAGGTCTCGGTTTTGGAGACAAAACTTCGGGAGGAAACACTCCGGAATGAGTGTCTCCTCCGAAGGGGAAAGGGCCTCCCCTTTTCCTCCACCAATAAGACAAGTGGGTCACTGCAAGTGCAAGTGGAAAAAAACAAACTGTTTATTAACACCAAACAAAACAGGGTAGAACAGGGGAAAAAAAAAACCCTCAAAATACAACAAATTCCCGGAGAGGGAACAGACACATGGGCTCAGACCAGCTGGGGACACCCCGTGGGCCCACCGGGGCCACCCCCGCAGGCTCCCCAGACCAGCAAGGAGGGAAGGGAGGCAGTGAGGCAAGGGGAAGGGAAGAAGGAACAAGAAAAACCAACAGAACCTTTTCCCAGCTAGCCAGAACACAAAAGAAACCCAAAAAAACAGCACAGTGCTCCCAGCGCACTCCCTCCCGAGTCCTGCTGAGACCCCGGAGCCCTCAGCTGTTGGGCCCCACCAGTCACCAGTTCAGCCGCCCCTCACCCGGATCCCATGGCCCTGACCCCCGGGTCCATCCTAAAGAAACAGCGTCCTCGGGCGTTAAGCGGACGGTTAAGGAATAAAGTGGCTTCATAACATCACCCCAGGACAGACTATCTCAGGGTGACTGTGCAGATGGAAACCTGTAGCACACTATTCTATAGTAAGTTCAATTACATAATTTCTACATGGTGGGTTGTTTGCATATCCATTTTCTGAGGGAGAGAGTCACAGTCCACCTGAGATTGTTCCTTCATGAGATTTTGGGAAGGGAAGCGTAGCACAGATTGTAAGTGTTTTGTACATATGACCCAGTTTCTGTGGTAAAGTGTGGGGGGAGTAAGAAGTCTCTTGTACCAAGACAGGAGGACACTCCCAGGATACAATCCTTTCTGGGGCCATGCTCCAATTCTTCCCCCTGAGGTCAGAGGTATGGGTTGCAATGTGCATAGCTGTACAGGACTTCTCTGTACACCCAAGGGGATGCTACCAAGGACTGCCTAAAACTTATACAAATCCACTTTTTCTAAAGGTCATCATGTAGCTGGAAAATGGTTCATAAATAGTATGTGGTAACAATTTTTTTTTGGTCTTTTTAGTTAATTACTGAGGCACTGTAATCCAATATGCATTGTTCTATACAAGTTTGGGGTAATTTAGGTAGGAAGAGGTAGGGCAGCTTCATCTCAGTGCTTCTGGAAGGTAGTGACTAAACATCCTCTTCCTTTCCTTGCTCCTGAATCCCTGCTGAGTACAGTTACTTCATATTCTGTGTCTGTGGTCTCCTCCCCTCCTCTCTTCCATGTTTGTTAGTTTTAATCTGTTTATGGGAGAGAAGAAATCTTTTGAGTGTACTTCAGAGAAGTCTGGGTGATTTCCTTTCAAGCCAAAGGTCCTGCCTACTCACATTCGCCAATACAACTCAATCTGAACTGAATCAACAATCTGAACTCAAAGCCTGACTGCTTAGTCCCCGTTCTGTGTTTTCAGTCTTGCGAGGCATTGTAGTTTTCCCTTTGTCTTCCTTGTCTAAATAACCATTTCTTACCAGTTAATTGAAAGTAATTTCATTACTATATTTTAAAACTTTATTAAGAGATGTGGCATTTTATTTTTCTCCTTTTCCTTTGTAAGCATACTATCATTTTCCTTTTTGGCACATTTGCTCTCTTAGTTTTCCTTCATTGTTCTCGTCTGCATTCTACAAAACACGTTCCTTTTTCTCTCTCTTCAGGTATCACTGCTTCTGTGGGTACTGAGCTTTCCTTTGTTGACTTGGCATCTTTCACATCAGCTTCTGTTGTTACTAATGAAGTTTCCTTTCTTGTTTCTATTTGTAAAGCGTGTGGGATGCCATTTTTTCAGTGCAGTCTGTTGTGTGATACACTGGCTGTAACTCTTGTTTTTGTCACTACTTGTTTACCACTTCAAGTAAAGATTATGAGAAATGGTGTCTATCCTGACTTGAGGATGAGTCATACTCACACATAATAGAAGGCTAGTTTTTCATCACTTGAACAAATGAATTTTGGTCATAGCATCTGTAACAAAACACCTGATGTGAAACTTCTGATAAAGTCAGTTTTGACGAGCCAGATGCCACTGGAATCAGTGAGTTATAATGAAATAAGTTACAACAACAAAATAATTAGCTAGTTACCTCTGTCAGCACCTTGCTCACAAGACAGGAGAGAGCCAGCAGATTGTTCTTCTAAGCCTTTGTATTTTTCTGAGAAGTGGTGACCAAATAAGTGGATGCCCTCAGGAGGGCATGGAAATTACAAGTTTCTGTTGCTGTAATGGTTTTTCTACTCACTGTGCATACCTCCGGTGTATTTTAGGCCTAGAAATTACTTTTCTAAGAGAATTACTCAGGTCAGGGCCTATTTGAGTTTACCCCGAAAGTCTTCTAAATCAATGACATTATGTAACAGATACTGAGCTACCTTCCCCATTTTCTGTTCAGTGATTTTTCATGAACAACAAATAGTAGCAGGAACTTGTATGGGCGGTCAAAAAATGCCCTTATTTGTTTTTGAACCCTTTGAAGTAAATGATGTATCTGTACTTATATTTGCAGATTTTTCTCGTGCTGTCAAAATGGGCTTCCACTACTGGCCATATTCCTACTCCTTCCTATATGATCTCACTGGAGCTTAAATGATCACACAGCGAGCTGGTTGGACTTGCTTATTCATCAGAAAGTTAACTGCGTGAGAGTAAACAGTTTTGTGCCAGGGTAGTGAGTTGAATTGGCTTATTTTTGTAGCTATGATGACAAGGGATGGGATAGACTGTGTGTCTGGGGGGAGAGGGAGGGCAGAAAGGAGTGTCCCTTCTGATGACAGCAAAATATTAAATATTAGGTCACCTTAGCAGCCTTGTTTAACCACACCCGTAACAACATAGTTAAAGACTAAAGGCACTTACTTGCATGTTTGTCCTGGAGGGCTGGCAGACATCCTTCCTTGAGTAGCAGTTTCCTTCCTTAGATGGAAACCTGCAGTCAGATTTTCAGACACAGGTCTGTGTGCAGATCACTTCCCTCATGTGGTGGTGACAGTAGGTTAAAACTGTGCTTAGAGCTGAGGTTTACCGGGGCAGGGGCTGGAAAACATTACTGAAACAGTTTTTCATGTTGCATTCATACTGATAGTTGAAAAAAACAGAGACAGCAAAGACTGGGTGTTTTTTGCAAGTCAGGTCTAGAGTTATGACTTGAAACAGCGAGGCTTCAGCTTCATTCAGTTAATAACACTTTCTTCTTTATTTTTTTCTGCATGTTCTTACCACCCCTCTCTCTTCCACCAACAGCAAATGAGGGTAAGGTGCTTGTCTCAGGTACCAGTGAAGCCTGCACTTGAATTACAAACCACGTCAACTATAAGGAAAGGAGGGGGATGGAATATGGGTGTACTTGCTAAAGAAGTCCTGGCACGACCTAGTGATCTCTGTTGGCATTACCATTGCTTTTTGAGATAATGGAATAGGTAAACAGGCTTCAGACAAGCCCTGGTATGTGGTGAGCTATACTTGGCAGCTGGTTACTTGTACCTGGAGTTTTCTTGGAAGAGCAACTATTCTGGTACACCAATTAACCTGCTGAGTGTAGAAACTTCTGGTCAGGTTTTATATTTAGGGATTGTCTTAAATACAGACATGATGTCTAGTCAGATACTGCTGTCTGTATATGACCTAATTAAAATGTGATTCGTATTTTGTGTATACTAATCATATTTTGTGACTAGTTTAAAGGTGAAATTAATAGCATTTCAAAGTCTGATAGACTTTTGGTGAAGCAATATTAAGTTAATTTTTTAAATTAACTGCAGATAATTCTTGGGAGTGATTTTTATGAAGGAAGTGAATTTGGTCTTTAAGGGCATTTCAGATTTTCAGCTTTTTCCTTTGCAAGGTGGATATCAAGCCTGGCAGAGACCAGCTGGAAGTTAGCATTTAAAGTAATTTTATGCACATGAAGCATTCACCTCGTGTGTTGAAACTTGTACTTATGGAAAGCATGTCCATCTTAAAGCTCACATTCTTCAGCCTGTGCTAGTGGTGGTGTAGCATTTCTTGTAACTACACTCAGCTTGGAAAAATCAGTCTAAAGAAGCTGATTTCTGAAATTAGGCAAGCAGTTCCAAAAATGACGCACAATCAGTTCTGCTGTTTGCCATCATCGAAGTAAACAGCTTCTCGCTTCCAAATTGGCATTTGTAGATGTGGGAATCCAATTAGAAGTGCGAAGCTGTCTTAGCTTAGACGCATACACGGAAGTTACGTGGTTTCTGTAAGCAGTGGCATTTGTTCATGCGAGTAGCTGGAGACTGGGGAGTTAGTGCGGGGTAATACCATTTCTTCATACTTCATGCTCCTGATGTTCTTAAGTGTGTATAATTCATGTTTGTGTATTTTATATGATGTTTATATGGTGTCGAATGCTGTGATAAGTGCAAGGCAGGTCTGCAATTGTGATACGACAGTGTGGTGCACGAGCCTGTCTTTTTCTGAAGACTTGTCTGTATTATAAAGATGTTTTTAACAGCTGTGTAAGATGATGAAACGAAAACTGTGTGAGTTGAGGGGTACTTCAGGTAAATAATTCTAGAATTTAGTATCCCTTTTGGGAGAGGAGAATGTGTTTTGCTCTACAAGAAAGAGCTGTTTTGAGTTGCTTTGTGTCTGATGTACAGAGATACAATTTACTCAGTGCTTTCTAGTCCTTCCTTTAAAAAAGCATATATGCCGAAGGCATTAAAAATGACACTCAAAAGCTGCTATAATTGCTTCCATAAACTTGGATTAGGAGCTTATAACTTCCTTATGGGTTCTGGAAACTTTACAAGCACTTGCTCAACCTCTGAAAGAAGAATGTGTTGCAAAAAAGAGGTGTTCTCTTGAGCTTTATACACGTGCAAGTACCAAAGTGGCACAGTGGGTGAGGTACCTGGAGATACCACCAAATGGAGAGGACACCAATCTTACCAGTCTGAATGGGTTGTTGGCTGCCAGGTAGTTTGCCTTCAGGCATTGGAAGCACCTTTTAAAAAGTATCCAGAGGCTAAAATTGACTTGGATTTTAATGTAATGACAGTCTAATAATTAGCTTTGTGAAAGCAGTTTCCAACTTGCTAGCTGGTGGCCTTCTGTCTGGTCCTGGCATCAGACTGGTTACTGCAGGTATGGTCTGTTATCTCTGGCTGGTGTGTTCCAGGAGTGCCAGAGCTGGTGAGGAGACAGCAACTGTGTGTGCCCCTTGGTCTGTAGTGCTTTACGGTTTGGGAACTGATTTTTTTGCACCCTGGCCTTTAATTGGGATGAGTTTAAATTCTGGGAGAATTTAAAGCCTAAAATGAATAATTGTTGTCCCCATGCCACAGGATATTTGTGATTGCTTGATGATTTTGCGGTAAAGCAGGGTAGACGTTCAGTAACTCTGCTGGGAAAAGGATCGTGCTGTTTGCACACCTCTGTGCAGAAGTATGGGAGTATGAGTTGTGATGGGTTCTTTCCTAGCTGCAGGATAAACACTCTGTAGACCAGCATTTGGTTGTGCATATATCTGGATGGTGATGATTTGTACACAAATTCAGATTTGTCTTTAATCACAGGGAGGCTGTAGAGCTGCAAAGAAAGCTGAAATAATGTCAGTGACTATCACTCACCTCTTCAGACAGATTGGAGTGTATGGCTGGCTGGGTATGAGCAGAGATACGCGTCCCATTTGAGGGAATTGAAAGGAGCAAACTAGAGGCTGGTACTGTAATTCTGAGTCACAGATCGGGAAGAAGCAGGACAGGAGAAGAGCTGAAAGGAGCAAAACGGATCTGAAGAGCAATTGGAGTAAACGAAGAAAGGATATGGGCGTACAAATTAGGGAAGAGATGTAATGAAACTGGGTGGAATAAGGTTCAGGTGGACATAGCTGGTCTTGAACATTATGCGAGTGTGTTTGAAACATTAATTTTAGTTTAAGTTGAGTAAGTCCACCAGTTTTGTGAAGCAAATGTAGTGCAGTTTTATAGGAATTTGAACCTGTGCTTGTCCTCTGAGTAAGCCTAAATGTGCTGAGCTCTAGCTGGCCATGTTTTGAATTAAAACAATCAGAAACTGCCTGTTGTGCCTACCTGGAATTGTCAACTATTCACAAACAGAACTGCGATACTCTGTGGGCTTGAGGTGGGACAAGGAAATTTTTGTCTTTAGGGTTAAGCCTTTTCGTATTCCCCAGGGTTCTTGCTTAATTATGAGGTGTGGGCTGCTTTTAAGGAGAGCTGAGTTTATTGTATGATCAAGTGACTTCAGACTCTATAAAAAAGAATGCTGCCTATTCAAGGTAGTAGTAATAAACATAGGGCTTTGTAGCCTTTTTAACTTAAAGGGATTTTATCACTTTTTTTCTTACCTCTTTTAGTTAATTGACAGAATCTCAGTGTTTGTATTAATTCCTGCTTCTTTGCTGTTATGTGTTGTCTCTGTCTATTACAATGATAAGTAATTCTTATTGTTTTCCTTTCTATTTTTTGTTGCTTTGATTTCTGTTTGGGAAAGCCCCCAAATTACCAGTTGCAATATTTCTCCAAACAGTATGGGAAACTTAACTGAATAGAGGATTCTATAGATAGACTGCCATACAACTAAAACAACCATGGAAAACCTTCCTTCCAGTTCCTCTAGTTGAATATGTGATGATAAAAATAGTGCAGAAATTGATCATCATGCTGATTTCTGTTCTCTGGAAGAAGACTTTTGGTCATGTCAAGAAAAAAAACACTGTTTCATTTGGAGTTGTAATATTTTTGATACTCTTATCTCACTTTATTAGAAAAAGAATATGATTTAAGTATTGGAGTTAATCACAAAAGTTATCCTGTTAAACTGTTAAAGGGTATGTGGTCAGGCATAAGTAACACAAGACAAAATAAAATGAGCTGAAGTCATGCAAGCAGAAGATGTAGGTGGCCTCTGGTAAAGGGTTCAGTGACTTTAGTACTGTGATATCAAAAACATTATCTTCAGGAAACTGCTTACATTTTAAGAATAAAAATGTGCAGTAAGTGTAGTAAAGCATTAACAAGTTAGCATTTAGTGTTAGTATATGGAAAATTCTGTGGTAATATAATCCTGAGTTATATACTTAGAATGGCTAGGATTATGGCTGAAGCCCATAATCTTAACATTGTTCTTGACAACCTTTCACCAAAACACAGAGGTTTTTAATGTCCTGTGAATCTGAAGAACTGTGTAACTTGTAGAGCAAACAAAATTCATAATTTTTTTAAGGTGCTTTTATTGTGATCAGTGAAAAGGATTTAAATTGTATGCATGTCATGACTGCAAACTGGATTTTGAACAGTGTATTCTTATCATTGATGCCTTTGCAACATGGCAGTTCCATCCATAACCTTTTGAAGGGGTTGGGAAGGTTACATCCTGCTCCATAGGATTCTTAACATGGCTGAACTTCTTTTTATGCTTGGATTTGAAATACTCTTTCAGAAAGTTGTAAATCGAAATTTTGCAGCGGTGTTGGGGCAAAACAAATAAAATTGATACCAGTTAGTGAAACATTTAGTGGTCTTTACTGGATTGTCATTTAGCATTTTTCTTTATAGATCAGGTCAACTTATTTTGGTTTTGCTGTTTGTTTCTTTTCCAATCCAAGTACAAGGTGAGCAAAGACATTAGAAAGGTTGTTTGTCATAGTTATATGAAGTGTAATATTTGAGAATTGTTGACTTCCAAGATACCCTCATTTAAATACATGGACAGAAACGGACTTGTTATTTAAAAAACCACTTTTCCTAATTTAATTCATTAGTAAAAGAGAACTTGTTGCTTTTATACCTGCTTGTTGCAAAATGTGTGGATATGTTGTTAATTGCTTAAAATGACGCCTGAAGCGTTTTCAGTGGGGATGAAACCATCAGTCTTTAGTGCGTTTGTAGTTGGGCTATGCACAAGTGCTGTTATTCCTATGTGAGTGGTTGTTCTTTGTGGCTATAGAGCTTCAGGCTGAGTTCTCTTTGTTGCCACTTAAATGGGTGATTTCTTTCACCAGAATCTTAAGGACATGGAAAAACCCCAAATAATTTTTCTTACCATTTCTCTGTTGTTGCCATGGATGCTTGTTCCTCACAGGCTGCAGATGGAGTGAGAGAGGGCATGGTCTTGTAGCAGATTCTGCTGGTAGATGGTTTGGTCTCCCCACAGCTTCCCAGGGCCTGGAAGGTGTCACTGAAATCCATTTCCAGCAGGGCTCAGGGTGCTGACCCAAGGCAAGAATTGTGTGGGATCGCTTGGTCCCACAAGTGCAGCTGTTTTCACATCCAGCATGGCTGATCAGAGCAGGTACTTGTTCAGGGTCTGTCTGTGTTGCCAGGTCTCAGCTCAGTCCAGTGCCTCACCACTGGATAAGAGTTGTATTCTATGCAAGCTCTTGTCTCAAGGGAAGAAGAGGTTGTGTTCTCCAGGCCTGTCTTCTATGTTATCCATCACAGTATCATGTAGTATTGAAAGCTGTTTTCAGACCATCTTGTAAAGAACAAGATAAAAGTAATGTTAAGGTGTACTGGCTCTGTACTGCTGCCCTAAAACTCAGCGCAGAGGAAACAGCTCTGCCCAGCTGCAGAGAACCCGGTAATAGAAGTTTGGGTCAGCAGAATAGGCCGTAGAGCTGTTCAGAAGCAGAAATTAGGATGAGAACCTCACTACCTCCCTGCTTCTGTGGCATTCATTTCCGGGGCAGAGGGGAATACCAGTGAGACTGCTGTATTTGTTAGTTCTTGAAACCAGCCATGTGCAAATGTTTGATGTGGCCTTGTCTCTTTTGAAGAAACTTCTGCAGCTGAGATACTGGCCAGTGACTCAGTGTTTTAACCTTGTTATTTCTATTCCTCCTAATTTAAGATCTACCTGGCAAGGACGGGCATTCATGAAGAAACAGATAGACTTTTAAAGGTGTGTTTTACTCTGGGTCGAATTCCCTTGAGATGATATCAAAGAGCGGTAACTATGGTTGGTCACACAGCTGGGAGCAGGCAGCCCACTTCTAACCTGGGCTGCCTTTGCTGGCGTTGAAGCTCTCAGAGATGGAGCCTGTGGCACAGAGGTGTGTAGCTGTTTTGGAAGCAAGCTTTCCTTGACTCTTAAGTATCCAGAGTAATGTGTAATGGAAATAGCTAAGCTTCTTGTCTTCCTTCTCATTCTTCTCTATCCTGAAAACCAGGCTTCTCACCACATCTAATTTAGAATCTATACTTTTCTGAGGTGGGTCTCCTTGTAAGAATTCATGATCTAATTTTCATTGTCGGTGTATTTTAATAAGTTTTCCCAGTATATTAAGCCAGTTTGAAATATTTCATATTAAGATTTTCTTTTCCACTTTTGAATTAGAAGGTAAGAAATACTTTACTGAGTCTGGTATTTGGTGTTTGTATAGCCAAATATGTGGTCTTCAACTGTGGCAGACACATCGCTGTTTAGGGAGTACAAGTGAGCATGGCCATTCTGTGACTCACTGTCCTCCTACTTTTTTAGGATCCAGTCATCAGTCTGGGAACATTAGAGGCTGCATCCTTGTCTGCTCCCTTTAGTATCTGCTCACAATCCTGAGGTAACAGATTTCCAAAGTTCTTTCCCAGCTATGTTGATCTTACCTACTGCCATCAAGTATTTACTACCATTCGAGTAAGCTTTGAATATATTACAGCCTCCCAACCCCATCATCTTGCATTCAGATTGAAGAGCCCCAGCATCTTCAGTCTTTTCTTCCAAGGCAGCTGCTCTATCTTTAATCCTTTAATTGACCATTTCCATACCCTTTAAAATTCCGCTTTGCCCATCTTGTATGCTATTCTTGTTTCCACATCTTGGTTCTTAAGACTGCAGAGCACTAACTTTTTACACAGCAGCACAATTACTTTTTGCCAGTTCATCCAGAACTGGTTATGTCCAATATCTAGATGACATTTTAGTGCATGTTGCACAGTGAGCCTGTAATTTCAGGACTGTCAATGACAACTTCAGTATCACTTCTTTGAACTGTAGACTCCACCTATAAATTCAGCATGGAAGCCTAACAAAGATGTTTCTTTTTTTTTCTCGCCCCTCCTACTTACTTTCATAGACTTGTTTGCATTCTGCATTGAAGT
Source organism: Struthidea cinerea (assembly GCA_013397865.1). Lineage (NCBI taxonomy): Eukaryota > Metazoa > Chordata > Aves > Passeriformes > Corcoracidae > Struthidea > Struthidea cinerea. Next base: position 495,141 of record VZTI01004115.1, read on the forward strand.
TCATCTACCACACTTCACTTACTCAGTGTAGTGAGGGCCTTCCAGAGTTCACAGTTACTGCCATTGCAGCTGGCTGACCTGAAAAAGCTTAGCTTTATCTGCAGACTTGGAGGATTTCACTGTGCACTTCTATCTAGGTCAGTGAAGATGTTGAATAGAATGATTCCTAGCAATGCTGCCAGGTCAGCTCCACTATTGACTCTTCTCTGTAGTGGAAAGTTGACTATTAAGTCTCACCATTCCTTCCTAGTCTTCAGCCAGCTTTTTGCCTATAATTGGATCTTTCCTCTACAGCCTTGACTTCTTGCCATAGACTGTTAGAAAAGCAGTCTGGACTTTTTGAAAGTCCAAATATGTGTTTTCTTTGGATTTCTTTTACCTGTTTGCTTGGAGTGCCAGCAGGATTTCTCTTAGCCAAAGACATTCAACTTGTTTCATCAGGTTGTTTGCTATGCTCTTAATATTGGCAACTTGCCATGAATGGAGATTGCATTTACCCACACCCCTATAGACTCCCACCGGAGAATTTTTTTGGAGAGCCAGTTGTTGAAGAACTTGAAAAAGCTTGCAAGTAATGAGAAGTTTCCTCTACTGACTCAGTGTGCCCAAAAGCATAGCTTTGGATATGTGAAGTGAAAACTCAGTTATAATTAGAGCAGTCCTGCAGATTTTTAACTGCATTGTATTATGGGGCATATTAGACCCAAACTGGGCAGATGGCTTCATGTAAATATGTATGTGACTTACAGTTCCAGTAAGTAAATTCTACTGAAATAAGAAAAAAAAAAAATGAAGACAATTGCTGAGCCATTCCTAGCACTTGTGTTAAAGGTAAGTATTTTCTGATAGTGACAAGAATTATCTGTTTTAAGACTAACAAACCCCTTACCTCCTGCTGCCTATTTTTTTTTTTTTTTTTTTTTAGTACAGATTTACAGTAGTTTTCCTAGTGGGGAAGGCTGTCTGACCCTGACCTGTTCGATCTCCCATGCTATTTTTTTTTTTTTCCACAGCTGTGCTGTGAAACCAACTAGTGAGATGATCCAGACTTGCAAGTGTATTTTTTTAAATTAAAAAACATAGGTTGCTTTCCTTTTCTTCATTGATATTTATATCATGGCCACACAAATGTTTTCATCAGCATGGTTTAGTGTGTGATGAATTATGGTAGAGGGGAAGAGCTGCCACAGTGTGTGCGAGACTTCTTAATCTGATTTTTAGCTACCAGACAAAAGCAACATGCAACTACAATATCAACTCTATGTAAAACCATTGAGTTCTTATGTAAAACCATCAAGTTAGGACTTCTAATCCTGTTCTTCATAGAAGATTGCTTTGCAGTTGTGGCTGCTATGATGATTGTGATGTTATTTTCATGAAGTTCACTGCTGCCCTTTTCTGGTACAGTGTCATTGTTTAAGTGCAAGTATGTAATATGCAGTAAATGTTGACTTGTGGCCATAGGGTATGGTAATAGAATATTGAACTCCTGTAACATTGCTTTGATCTAGAAAAACTTGTGTTGGTGACAGTAAGTCATTATTGAACCCTGATAGGAAATATGGAAGTCAGCAAATTGCTTTTCTGCTTGAATTAACCTTTATATTACATTCAGATTGCTCCGGTTGATGCTGAAGCTGAAATAATAGAATGTAAAAGAACACACACGTGTAAAACTGCAATACATTGTACCAGCATGTGATTACCTACTTGCAGGGGATGTTCTGGTGCCAAAACTCAACCATCATTTTGGAGATGGGAATGATGGCTGTGAAACCCTGGAGCTCAACTTGTCTGTTTGTCATAAGGGAAAAATCCTGTTAAATGTTTTGTTTCTGATAATTGGACTGGCTTACAGTGTTTTTTTGGAACATGGATTGTTTGTGTTGTGTTGATCTTGGCCACATATTAAAAGGAATGTATTTTGTAGACAGTGTTGCATTGATCTGTCCTGTGTGGCTTCTGTGGGGACTTTTGTATCTGGTGGGGTAAAATGGTAGGAGGATGGATTGTGAAATTGAAAGGACTAACTTAGAACTATTAAAAACCAGTGTGTGTATAATCTGCTATGTTGAAAACCACTGCAGTGGTATTCTCAGGATGTTTTTTTTAGTTGTGCGGAAATCTGTGAATGCTATCCTTGTTTGTTTTGGTGACTGATTTTTTTTTTACCTAGTGATGTTTCTTAGATTAGCATGAAGACCCAAGATACTTCATGGTTTTGTTCACAGTCAGTTTTCAAAGCCTGTGTTTGGGGAATGTGTTCCTATCTTAGTTGTAGATCTTTCTGTTTTAATATATTGAGGAAATAATGAACTTCTTAGTTTTAAGAAACGGCTGTGTAGTTAATTTGACGGAGCTTTCTTGTTGCATAAGCCACATTGTGCTTCCAAGCCTTAAAGGCCACGGGTCTTGTAATGACCAAGGGCATTTTCTCCTCTGGATGCAATTTCTAATTCTGTAGTAAAATGCCCTGGCTTTCTCCTGTTGAGGCCTAATATTGTGTCTAGATTCTTTAGTGATGAAGAGACCTTCTGAAGTACTTGGAATTGTGGAGGAAGACAGTTTTTATTCATCCTATACAAGTTTGATACCTCATGTCCATTTACTCATCTGATCCTAGTTCTCTGAGGAATAATTCTGCTGCCCTGGCAAATGAGCTAAGTAAAGGTAGATGAAGATCCGTTGTTGGGATAGATGGTGAGCAGCTGTTAAACTAAAAACGCCATCTTTGAGTAATGTCAATATTGCCGTAATCTTTGGTGTTGCAGAAGGAGTGAATTTGGGTTTGAATATTTCCTACCCATCTACTTTTGATGAGCCCACACATTAACCACCTCTGATGAAGAGCAATATAAATATTTAATATATTTAATAAATATATAAATATCTGAAGGTTTTTCTGTGTTACTTCGTTTGTGATGCAGGCAGTAGGCATTACATCCAGTAGTTTGTGTCTGCTGTGTTAACTGTCACACTCTTCGGATGTGACAAACTGGAAGGAGCAGTATTTGGATTAAAAAGTAGATTGTATTTTCGGGTCATCTTACAGAGAAAATAAGTATTTTGCAAACATTATCTCTAATTACAAAATTGTGTACCAACTCAATTACATGCTTCAAGGAAAATACTGGGAAAAGAGCTGGCTCTTTTAATTGCACACTGAATTGTAGGGCTGTTTGATTTTATCAGGATCCAAACTGAAATATTAGATGTTTTCTTATATGCAAGTGTAAAGAAAAACAGAATCCTGGGTTCATTTCTTGGCAGATAAAGGAGAATTACTGATTTGATTGTTATAAAAACATGTTTATTCAGAAGAATTTTTTTAGTAGAAGAAAAAGAGTGTACTTTGTAATAACTTTATCTAAACTGAAACACGAGCAATTTTTTCTGCTTTTTGTTAGGTTTTGATATAGCTTTTTAAGATGATGAGTCTCATCTTGCCTTTGCCAAAATCCTTCTCTGATAAGTTTGATTTATGCATTCATTAGCTCTCCTACCGTGCCAGGCTGTAATGTCTTAATGAAATTTCATTGTGGGTTTGTGGTTGAGTGGCTGCTACTGTGGAAAATAACTTTTATTCAAGACTTCCTGTCTCAGCCAAAATGTAAGCATTCAAGCATATTCTGTATGCTCCTTTTCAAGAATTACTCTCTTCTCAACTCTTAGTCACTGCTACTTGATCTTTATTTTATGTTGTTGTGACCTTCTCTTATTCCCAAATTCATGCTAAGTGTTGTTGATCTTAATTTACTTAGTCTATTTAAAGACATCAGTTTACATTATATTGTTTCTGTCCAATTGGAAGATGAAAGATGAATTTATGAACCAGGTGAAGACTAATCCCATGTAATAAAAAAATGCCTCGATGCTGGGTAATATGCACATGCCTTAGCCATCCTAGACTTTGAACAGAATTGTCACTGCTTGCTACTGTAGATGTTGAGATAAAATTTCAGCTTTCTGCTACATACTCTTGACACTGACATGCTTTAGAGATGTCCCTTCTCCTTATGCCTGTGTGGAAATGGTTGATTGGCTTCCTGTGTATAGTATCTTCAGATCCTGGGCTGGGTTTGCAAATTCTGGAAGAAAAATCCAGAGATACTGCCTCTGGCTTAGGAAGTTTCCAAGCCACCTATAGCTGAGGTCTGGGAGAGTGTGCTGGGATAGTTATCCCTGCAAGTTTGTCCTGTTTTATACTCTTCCTTAAACACTTAATATTTGCTGCTGTAAGACAAGGGAAAATGGGGTAGATGGAACCATGGTTTCTCTGTTATGTGCTTTCTTTATCTTGATCAATATCATATTCAAGTATTTTTTTTTTTAATATGAGCTCGTCTAATAAAGGAATTGTGTTCTTCAAAGTGCTTTGTTAGTTACTGTCTTCTGAGGCAGGTAATGAAACCTTTGTCTGCTAGAACATTAGATTGTTCCTCTGTATTTACTCTCCTCTGAGATGGATGTCTGTTATTGTGTTGAAAGTAGCCTCCTTACCTGGACCAAGATAAAGCATTGCCATTATTCTCCAGCTGTAACAGCAGCAGAGAAATATTAGGCTCCATTGTTTCCTTCTAGAAATGGAAATCTTTTGCATGTACTCAGTCCTGGCTTCATAATGCCTACTTTATCTTGCCTGAGATTCCTAGGATGGGAGCATATGCAAGAAGAGAAGAAAAAGGTAGCAGTGCTGAGATCTGTCTGTTTTCTCTTCCCTCCAAGACAATCAAGCTTCTAATTAAGAAAAGTTGCTGCACTGCTCGCAAAAAAAAGCCTAGGTGCCTTCAAAACCTACATAGATTTGGAACAGCAGCCCTTGAAAACCTGCCACTTCTGGATAGGTATATTACTTTTGCAGATATATATATATTAAAAATATATATAAATGTTTGTTGCCTTAAAAATTGTTTTTGTGTTTTTAGGCTTATCTTTTACTTAGTATCACTTATTTTCTGCTTCGTGATATCTTCAAGAGTGATACTGCCTTTGTCCGGTATGGAAAGTGGCAGAATTTGGGAAAGGCCTGATTTTGCTACTTACTTTTCCTCTTACCTGCATAATTGAGAGGAATTTCTGCTAAAAAAAGTGATGCTCTCTTCTCCCTGTTTCCAGATACCTGTCTCTATTTTAGGATTTCAAGCCTCAGCAGTCTTCTATAACAAACAATTACAGGAACAATTTGAAACTTTCAGCTGTATGTGTATTTTTCCCTGAAAGCCTCTGTCGGCTCATATGGTGGCAGAAGGGAATTAAATGTCCAGATGTCTGGGCTCCTTCTTAAGAGAAGTATTACTTTTGTTCGTGTTTCTCTTTCTGGAGAAAACTAATTCCCGTTTTGTAGGATTTTGTTTTACTAAAATCTGTATATTGCAATAAAATATTTGGAAACATCTTCTATAGTTTGAATTATATTATTGTCCTTTCACTGGGGAAAAATTCATGTTGAAGTAGGTGTATTGTTTCTGAGAGAGGAAAAATAAACTTCTTAGTAGGTTTAAGAAGCCATAGGAGAAAATAATACTTTCTATTACCTAAAGCATGCATTTTAAGGCAATATAGTTACTCTCCAGACTAAATGTCTGTGCTGGTGTAATGTAACTTGATTGTTGGGTTTCTTTAACCATAGTAGAAATATTTTTCAGTTGTTTGACAATATAAGCTTGTATTTTGCTTTGAGAAGGCAGAGGATGTGGTGCCCAGGTGCTTCCACTTTGGTTCACCCAAGCCTGCAGTCTGGCTGATTCAGCCTGCCCTTGGCACAGGCTGTTATCGCAAGGAATCGCTCCGACTGCTTCCGTCTCCTTCTTCTGCCAGGCTGAGTGCTCACATTGCTTTGGGCAGGCAGTTCTGTACCTCTGGAAGCAGTTGGGATGCAGTTCACCTTCAGATAGCAGTCATTTGATACCTGGTAGGAGGGCAGTGTGGTGTCAGGGCACGGGGAGGATTGGGAGGGTCAGGATTGCCCCTCTGGAGGCAGCCTTCTCCACAGGCTGCAGCTCCGCCGTGTCATTGGGTGTGGGTTTGTGTTACACTTAGTGTGGCTTTCTTGGGAGTACGGGCAGTAAGGAACAGGCTTGTTCCCAGTTCTTCCCCTCCTCAGATCTAACAACTGCCTGTCCTCAAGATGAGTCAGTTCAGCTTGCTGATTTGAGGCTTGCTTTATTTTGGAGATGGATTGGTTTGTCAGATCAGTAGGCTAAACTGACTCATCCTCAGGCTACAAGACCGCCAGATTTGCTATGGCAGGAACATGAAAATGGGAAGTAAGACCATCTTTTTTTGGCAGTAGCCTCCACTTTGATCAGATTACATATAATGTGAAAAGGAGCTGTAGTTCCTCTGGTTACCTTAAATAGCTCTAATAGCTCTAGAGATGTCCAGCACTTAGTTCTCTTGCTCTTCTTGCTCTACTATTTTTATTACTTTAAGAAATAAATAAATTTCAAAAGCAGGACTTGCCAGTGGTGAATAGCTCATGCATCTGGCTTCTAAAGTGCTGCCTCATCTGTAATAATAGCTCTTTAACTAAGATAGCTACTCCTGCCATGGAGAATATCTGGATTGCACTGATGGCATGCCTACAGTTTCTTAATGTTAACTGAGATAACGTTCTCCTTGAATTCAAAACCATCTTTAACCTAAACTGACTTGTTCCATTTCTGTGCGGCACAATCTAAAGCAGTAATTCGAGGTGGATGCGGAGGCTGTGGAGTCTCTTAAAGCTGGTCTGTGCTCTGCAGCATGAATTGAACAGTGTAGCACAACTTGATTTTGCTCTCTGGAGAAATAGTTGCAATGCCTCTTTCAGTCTTAGAATGGTGTTCAGCCTCACCTCACGGTCATCTTAGGGACTCAGATTGGCTACTACTAATTTTTAACTTCTTTTATTCACTGTATTTCCTATCCAAAGTGGATGTTGCTTCTGAACAGCTGGCAGTTCTCATCCTCCTCCTCCAATCTTAAAACACAGTCACCAAATGCATTTTCATAATTAGCTTCATCTGTCTTTCTCTTTGGGATTTGGTTGCTGTCTCAGATTATAAACAATCTGTTTCTCACTGTGATTTTCATCTGTCTCGTTCACTGTCTGGGCTGGACTCTGGGTCCAAGATGCTGTTTCTTGGTCTTAGAGAGAATAGAATAGCGTGACAAGTGCCTGCTGTATTTCTGTGCTGCGTTCAGTGAAGCTGAAGAGTACGAAAACATGTCAGGTCCTAATTGGACAACATAATTATGGAGTACTTGACAGAAAGGAGAAATTGCAAAGGGAGGGAGAGTCCTCTGATATTCCGGAGAGCAGAAAAATGTATTAGAATCCAGGGCTCTTGCAAGGGGAGAGCTTTGTCCTCTGTCCTGCCAGGAAAACTTTGCACGTTAAGTGAGTGTTACTGTTCATTGCACCTGGGTTTCCAAGTCCACCTATGATACCCATAAATACAGAAATTGCTCTTCTTTTTTTAGACAAAAATTTCAAGGTTTGAGGGTGCTCCTTTGTGATAAGGATTGGCTTCATAGTGTGGCAGATGGGACCTGCCAGGGAGACACCAGCAGATGTGGAACTGCATGCTTTGTGCCCTGCTTCTTTCTCCACAGTCTGGCAAGGCTTGCAGAGGCTACAGAGAACTACGCAGAGGCTCGGCTGGCCTGGGCTGCCTGCGGAAGTGGTGACAGCAAGTGTTTCACACCCCTGGAGAACTCATCTGAGGGTTCTCTCAGTTCAGTGTTAATATGCTTACAGTCGTGCTCCAAATTCTCTCCTTGATGCTCTGCTCGTGCTTCTGCTTCTCTGCACCTCTCGATGTTTGCATTTTGGGGGGTTGGGGTGTTTTGGGTTTCTTTTCACCTGTGTTTTTCTGTTCCTTACCTTCACTTTATTTTCTTCTTTCTTTAGCCTATTTCCTTTTTGGTTCCTTCCTTCCTTCCTCCCTCCCTCCCAGCGGGGGCAGGAGCTGTCTCTTATTCCTGGTGCTGTGCCTAGCACAGTGGGGTCCTATTCACACTTCATACTTAAGCACTGCTGTAATTAACACAATTGAAAGATGTTTTATTTAAACCTCCAGTCGGAGAATAAAGACTCCCTCTAAGATGTATTAAGATGTTCTTAATTTGTGCAAGTGTATGGTAGGGGGGTCTTGGCAACTTGCAGGTGGCTTTCTGTGGGTTTTGCTTAATGATATGGTCTTATGCATTTGAAGCCTCTTGGTGGATGCAAAGAGAATGAAAAGGAATAAAACAGTGGTGATGTCTGTTGTCAGGGGTCAGAGATGAGCTTGTCTCAGTGACATGTACATTTAACTGGATTCAAAAACTCTAACAAATGCAGTTAGAGCTGAGCCAGGGAGGTCTCCAGCAAGTAGCCTCCCTACTTAAGCAGTTTGCAAGAAACTACTTCAGTGAGAGGTTTGCAGGTCATACCAGATATTTTGATGGGAAGATTGTAAACCACCTGAGAATTCCCAGATGAGCTGTTTATTATTTGGTATTCTTTAAGGGGTGGGAGTTGTAGAGTCTGACAGTGGTCTTAAAGTAGGCGTGTAAATAGGTGACCAACAATGGATTTACTCATCAGCCTTGCTAGAAGGCGCCGATAGACTTGTTCAGGGTCAGCTGTTGAATGGCACTAACAAGTGGATAAACACGATCTGTTTGTAACTCAGGGTTCTTCGTGTCAGGGCTCAGTTACAGGGGCTTTATAAGTTACTACGTGTCAGCTGAACTGCTATAGCTGTCTTCGGCAAATAATTGCTAAATCATGTTCCCTCATGGTGTAAGAGGAAAGAATAACTAAAGGAAACTTCAAATAAGAAATCCTACTACTGTATAGGCTGAATTTCTCAGCTAGCAATTAACTCAGAGCTAAAAAGCAAAGGAGAATACTACTGAGGCCACAGTCTTATAGTAAAATGATGTTGTCATACTGTTTTCTGTTCATTCCCTATCTCCATCCTTGTCTCTTGTGCTGCATTTAACCGATGAGCTTTTTGGGGCTGAAATGACCTGATCTAAGATTATAAAAACAAAATCTGTTATGATCGCTTTGATACTTGCTTCCTAATCTGTGGGATCACCTTACCTAAATTTAAAGTTGATTTATATAGCTAAATAGCTTTTGTGGGGTGGGTTCTTCTGCATGTGGGTGGAGAGAGAGGAGAACAGAAAGAGTGCCTACTAAAAATAACTTAACAAGCATGAGACTGCTTATGAAACCCCACTGGCAGTCAGTGTTTAGATTACCTTAATTGTATGTTTCTGTGTTTTTTTCCAAAGCAGAAATGTAAATGTAAGCAGTCTTGTGGATATTTTGTTTAGTCACAGAAAAAAAATTCTTTTTATGGTACTCCCTAAGGCAATTGTGCAGAATTTTTTCCCTACCTCAGTGTTAACTGCAGCTCTATTCTTTAGAAATTTACAGTTTTGGTCTATGTTTGCCATCACAGAAAGAGGTACTTGAAGCAAGCTCTGTGTTAATGAGAGAGAGATTAACACAGACCTTAAATGTGTCTCAGGTGAGGGCACCACCTTACACAGTAGTAGGAAGGACAGCTTATAGACAAATCAGTCTTTTTTCAGACACTGCAAGTAAACATCTCTTCCAGATTCAGCTGTTTGGTTTATAAATCAGTGGGGTGCTAACTTGCTGGGATTTCATGGTGGCCGATGTAAACAGATGATTGTTGGAATCCCATCTGCCACAGTTGGATGCAGGGGGGGTCATCTGATGGCCAGTGTGATAGGCATTTGGGCTAGATCAACAGCACTCTTCTCATCCTTTTTCCTCTTGTGTTTTTTGTTTTGTTTTTTAAACTGTACGGAGTCAAGTTTATGCTGGAGTAGAGTAGCACAACCGTGGGGCCACTATTGTGCTGTGCTCACTTTGACTTCCGTGGTTAAGATACAAAAACCTGTAGAAAGTCAATGCCTTAGAACTTCCTGTGACCTTTTAGTGGACATTTTAACAAGCTTATCATGAGAATGTTCTGGGACCTGCTCACTGCCCTGCTTGTTCTTTAAAGGCTTGTTTACAGTCTTTAGCATTAAGCTTTCAAAGGGAGTGAATTGAATGGCCTCTCCAAAAGTCTATGATTACTTCTAAAGAAAGACTTAAAGCCCCAATGGTATTTTGACTGTCTGAACTGGGATGCAGTAAATCCAGATGCTGTTCCTTCTGCTAAATTTTAGTTTTTCTTTTTTTCAACAGATAAATAATAGGGGGGAAATGTCCCTGCATTGTGATGTAATTTTATGTGTTTATTACATCAAATGTAGGCCTATGAGGCATGTCATTACTTGTCACAGTCTGCTGGAAATACATTTAGTTTCTTTTTCCTTTTTTAGTGGCACAATGACCTCAAAAAGAGGTCATTTGAGTTACACAGTTTCATTTTTATAATAAAGTTATATCACCTTTCTGAACTGTTTATTTTTTATTTTGTAGTGAGAGTATAGTTACTAGACAGAAGTCAGTCACTGGTATTGTGTTTACTTTTTGCTCCATTTTTTAGTTCTTTCCTGCATAAACTTAAAACACTTAGTACTTTGAATTTGTATTGCCATTTTAGAAATTGCTGAGCAAAATGTAGAGCTACCGTTTTTGAGGTTGCAGGTTTTGCCTACTGCAAGACAAACTTTTTTTGGAAAAAAAAAAATTCAAATGATTGACATGTAAAAAGCATTGTTGTTCGGTGCAAGTGGAATGAACATTTTCCTTTTACTTGCTTCCTTTGTGTCCAGCTAGAGGCAATGGCAATTTTGATTTCCAGGTGGAGTGTTTTAGAAGCCTTTTACCTTGGTGATCTTTGACTTGGCAGTTGTTGCTGAAATTTGTCCTGATTATTTGTCTTGGGATTGAGCTGAAGTGAATTGGCAGATAATTAACTGTGTCTATCATTTGATCATTAGCAATAAAGCCAAAGAATGACCTATTACTCTTCACATTTTCATTATTTATCACTTTATCGTGTATTTGTTTAAATTGAATGCAGATTTTGACTGTTGTGGAAAGCAGCATATTTGATATTGAGTTATGACACCATTGCATTAGTGCTGAGTAGAAAGAAATGGTTTATGTGGGTATTGAACCTTTCTGACCTTCTTGAGACCCTAAGAGGCATCACGTTCATCCTGTGCATGCTTTATTTCAAGCCTAACAGTTGCAGTTCAGCAATATTTTTTGTTCAAGAAAAGATTCCAATCTAAAATAAAAATCTGTGTTGCAAAAATAACCCTATCTTTCAGCGTTTTTAATAAGGAAGTTATTCTAAATTTTGTCCACCTACAGTTCTGTCCTAAACTCTTGCAGTTTCTGTTTCTAGTCATTATTTGCAATATGTCCTCCACCTGCAGATCAGAGCTCTCTCTGAAATGTCTGTTCCTTCTTCCTTTTAGAGATAATTCTCCAGCTTTCTCTTGGACTTAAATTGTTTGCGCTCTTAGGTCTCACTCAAAAGAATGTATTTTTTCTGACCTTATGATGTCTGAGGCTTCTTTCTGAATTTCCAGTGTTTTGAATCATAACTGCTGAATTTCAGCTATTGGGATTGAGCATGCTATTCCAGTAGCTGTTCAATGGGTGTGAAATCGCAAAGAGGTGTTTTTTTGGTTTTGGTGTTTTTTTTTTTTTTTTTTT
>VZTI01004115.1:506850-700556 GCA_013397865.1 Struthidea cinerea
TTTTCTTGTCTGATGTTCCTCTGCTTATTCATCTAAGGAGGTCTTGTAAGTCAGAGTTGATGTCTATTCTTTGGATGACTTTACTTGATTTGGCTGCATGGCCTATTATCTTGGGTTCTGGATCCCTCTGCTTAATTTGTGCCTGGGTTACTAAGGAAGGTCAGCTGCTTTTTCACTGGTCTCTACCCTGTGCATAACTCTAAACCTTGTGTCTTAATACTTCATGGCTTGTCTTTCAGGTTGTCGACAAAAGCAGTAAGTATGAGGGGAAGAATTAATGCTGGTGGCATCTCCTATTATATTTTATTAGATCTTAGCTATGCTGAACTACGGGCTAGTGTATTATAACTTGATTAATAATCTCCTTTCTATGTGTTTCTTCATTAAGTCAGGATGTGATGGCAGGTCAGAAGCCCTACAGAAGTCACGGTGCTTGTGCATCAATGTTTTTTTCTTTTTTGTTGTCCAAATGAACCTGTAGTCTCTAACAATATGGAATCCAACAATCTGGTCTCTATAAAGTACCTTACTGCTTCTTTATTCATTATCAAAGTAACTGGTATGGTTCTTAAGCCAAAATTGTTGTCACAATAACAGGATTGCGTGAATCATCCCATCCATCTTTGAAGTTCTCTGAGTGTTCTGATTCCTTTCAGAAATCGCTTCTCAGACTTCTTAGTTAGCTCTTCCAAAATCCTTGGATACAAATCATGAGATTCTTCTGATCTTAAGTAATGTCTAATGGCCACTCTTTTATTGCAGTATTCAGTTCCAGTCAGGAAGTCAAGTGACATTTTCTGTGCTAAAACAAGTGTGTGCGCATATATATATATATTTAGTGAATGGATCTGCTTTATCTGCGTGATGATTGGCACACTTACAGGTTTTTGTTCAGTGTTTGACCTGAACTATTTTTGAAATTCCAAGGACTCCTTTTATTTGGAGTAAATTTAAAAACCAAACCACACTGTGTTTTGTAAGACTCCTTTCTTTGATTCCCTGAGGTTTTCTGATTTGGTCCATGAATGTTCATTTCAAGAAAGCTGTGACTTTTTACGAGGGCATACAGTGATAGGGCAAGCGGAAATGGATTCAAACTGAAAGCTTGAGATTATACATAGAAATTCTTTACTGTGAGGATAGTGCAACGCTGGAACAGGTTGTCCAGAGAAGTTGTGGGCGCCTCGTCCCTGAAAGTGTTCAAGGCCACGCTGGATGGGGCTTAGAATAGCCTGGTCAAGTGGAGGTTCCCTGCTGATGCTGGGAGGTTGGAACTGGATGAGCTTTAAGGTCCCTTCCAACCGAAACCATTCTATGATTCTGTATGGTTCTAGGATTTTTGTCTTGTACTGTCTCGCAAAAGGTAACATTTATGCAGTTCACTGATCAAGAAAGGAAGCTGTCTAGTAAAACAGTTCATAAATACCATTTTACTACTTTCTCCCCTGTACTGACTCATAATTAGTAGCACTTTGTGAAACTAACTTTTTTTAAGATGTAGTATGAAGAATTAATTAGAAAAAAAATTGGTAGTGATTTCTACTGCTGACAGTGTTTTTCCTCAAGCATACATTGGCCACATTAAAGACTTTCAGAGCAGCTGCTGACCTTCTTCCTTCACATGTCATGAAGAGTTATCTAAGAAGCCAGATGTTTTATCTGCCAGATGATCAGCACCAGATTCTAGCAGATAGCTCAAGAAAAGTTTTCTCTTAAAACATTTGTTTCACAAAGTAGTCAGATCTTTTGACCTTCCAGTTACCAGTGACTGAAAACGGCCATTGCAGTTCTGATAGACTTTCATTCCCCTCTGGTCACTCATTTCTTTCTAGGTAGTTGTGTCAGCTGCTGGTTGTAACGTAATCTCATTGGCAGGGGCTGGATCCAGCCATGTCAGGTTTCTGTGGAAGTGACTCTTTGTACTGAGCATTGATCAAATTGAGGTGAAACAGTGAGGCGAAGCCTTTTGAAGGGGAGAAGTAGTCAAGTGACTTAATATTGAGCCATATCTTAATAGTGAGGTGACACCGAGATCTGAAACAGCGAAGATATTTGAGTTAAGTGGACACAGTTACGTGACCTCAGACATGATACAGAGTGTGTTGTAGGTCTGTGAAGTTTTCTTTTAGGACTTAAAAGCAACCTAAGTAATACCTAATGGAAAAGCCCGTGAGCATGCCAGTGAGGAGAAATATAGCAGTTGGAGAAGGGAAGCAAGAGAAAATAGGGAAAGTCGAAAGAGAGGAAAAGGTGGAGTTTGTAGGCAATGCAAAGGATCGAGGTTGCATTTGAACTAGCAGTAAAGCTGCTGTAGTCATAGTACTAATGCATTGTTTCTTCACTTCAACTGTAAAACACGTGGAAGAGGGCACATACATATATAGTTGAGAGGAAAAAGTGGACTCTTAGATCTCTGTATGTGCGTTAAAGTGTGTTTTTACTGCTCAGTCAGACACTAAACAGCTATAGGGATTTAGGGCAGACATAATTTTGGATTTTCTCCAGGCCCATTCAGTAGAATGTGTGTGTGGGGTCATCAACAGCAAAGGATGCCTTTCATGGCCTCTGAGGACCGAAGTGAATTTTTTTGAATGACACCTCATTTGGCACAGGCCAAAAGTAGACATGTGGTACACTTACAGAATGGTCATCTTTGAGTGAATAGTAGGAATCTGCAGCTGGCAGGGTATATATGTGGCAAAATGTTTGCCCAGTAGCAGGATCCCTACTCTCACCTGGGTAAAAACAAAAACATCTGTCACCGTGTATTTTTTTTTTTTGAGATGCAAAAATAGGGTTGTAGCTTGCATTGATGGTCTGCGGTCTTCTAAGTGGAGCATGCTCTTTTCTTCCCACAAACTTCTGAGTATTCTCTTTCGACAGTGCTTTCACTGATTTTACCTAATGCTTGTGATTTGTCCCGTGTGGTCATCATGTGCTGAAGGTAGAAAGTGAACTAGATCAATCAGAGCACTTGGAAATTAAAATGTCTTGATTTTGTTTTTGGTTTCACATCAGAATTGTGGAATAAGCTCTTAATGAAAAAACCCCAAACCCAAATACCACATCAGGTATGTTAAACATCAGTACTGTGTGAGGAAATGCTTTAAGGGTTTGCATGAAACATACCAACTGCAAGTACAAGTGTATTACAGCGTGATAACTTTTTATTTTTCCTTGTGCTTCCTACCCTGGTTGTTATAAAGGTGGTTGGCATAGATGATGGTTACACAGTCACATGAATTTGCTTTTTTGTTACAGTAAAGCAAGGTCATATTGCTGTCTGCCCTAGAAAGCAGCAGCTTCTGGACATCTGCTAGTGATGCTTTTCATGTGAGCTGTGCTATAAGAGCTATTTAATATTTTGGTATTTAGTAATTTCTTCCTTCTTTAGTTTTTCTATTTAATGTCCTAGTTCTGTTGTAGACCTTACAGACGAAGGTGTTGAGGGCATTGTGTGTTTGACAGTGCCTGCTTATCTGCTGGGGACACCGAGTCTGACAGTGCTAAACAAAATAATAGGCGAAGGGGATGAGATGAGAACTGTCTAGGCTTCCCTTAGACTTGCTGTGGTATAATGCTTCTTGGTGTTTGCTGTTAGGAGTCTGTTTGGAGGTACTGAGGATTGCTGGGCTGCTATCTTGCATCATGCTGAAGCTTAAACTCAGCATTTCAGAAAGCTGTTTAGTGAACTCCTTTATGTGCTGTTTGGCTGGCAAGTCAGCACTTGCTGTCCAGACAATTAAAACTGGGATAACCATCCTGAACTGTGTATGATCTTGTGAGCAGTACCTACATCTGTGTAGTGCAAGGAGTGGCAAAGCAGGCTTGGAGCCGCTGGATGCTGCTGTGATACAAACACATTATTTGTATATTTTGAGAAGCAGTAAGATGTTTTACTCTTGGAGATCAAAGCTGTCAGAGTGCAAGGTGAATTTTACCCCTACCCTCCCTCGGGTTCAGCAATACCGTAATGGAATATAGCTGAAACTCTAACAGGCTTAACTTTTTTAAGATTGGAGTCCTTACGGTGTGTTTTGTTGATAGGTTTGCAAAAACTGTTGTTTCCTGAAAGCAGGAAGCTGGGAGAAACCTCTATGAGGCTTAATGCCCTGTGAATTCTGGTAAAGAAACAAAGTAATTAAAGTGTCACTGCATACACTTCTAAGCACTTAAGATTTCAGCAAGTTTAGTTAGGAGCTGTTTTCCTGTGGACTTAAAGGAAAGTCTCTAAAGCTGACTGGTTTCTCATTTGAGCTCTGGGTGGCTGCAGCTCCATTTTGGGACGAAACACTTGAAGTGACCTGAAATTCAGGGTTTGCTTTTGTGGACAAGGAGGCCCCTGAGAGAGCTGCAGCTCTGAAGAAAGACCTTAGAGCAGATCTCTTGATACGAAGTACTTCAAATCTCAGCCAGTGTTGCCAGGGACAGTTATTTTTATCTCTAAGAGTTCATTAGTCTTGATTTTTGGAAAAATGGAGAACAAAACTAATTAACAGTAATCTCAATACTCTGGTCTAGTGAACCCTGCCAAAAAGAAAAAAAGACCTCTCAAAATTGAGCAGGTACGGGATTACCTTTTATTTGATGAGGATTGCTGTAGTAAAGCAGGTGTAACCTATTTGTATATTCGATGAGTTAGAATGCTAATTATAGAATAGTTGGGCAAATAAAATGCAGTGCTGCTATGAGAGTTACACTTTCAACTTGTTTAAAAAAAAAAAAAAAGGTTTCTTTGTTTTCCTGGCTTCCTTCCTTTTATTTCTTACAGCTATCAAAGAGGAGAGTGAATTTTCCACACAGCTAGTATGCTTCTATTTATGCTTCCCTCTCTCTGTGGAAGAAGACATTCATCTGTCTAGTGTTCCTTCCTACCCCTGCCCCGTTTTCTCTCCAAATCTGTAAATTTGCATCTCACCTGCTCATGACTATTATGGGGAAGGGCTATACCTACTCTGTATTTCTTGGCAAGTAATTGGCACCCTTAGCACAAATGTGCTTTATTTGTTTTTGATTAGTTAATTTGTTTCATGGAGCAGTTGTAATCATAAAAGCAAAAAATTTGTAAGAACCTAAAAGGCAACATAGGAGATGAATAGCGGTTAATGTGGATTTTTCAGGAGGAAATCTTGTCAAGCCCACCTGCTTTTCTTCTGAATCATACAGGTACAGAAGAAGTAGTAGTAGATGTGGGTGTCTTGACTCTGAAGTTTTCAAACTAATTTTCTCATGAGAAATGTAGGAAAACAATGGACTACGGGAAATTCCATGAAAGGCATACAAAATGATTTGATTATTTTGTTTGAGCATAACAGGAGGTTCAAGAAAAAAATAGGATGAGATATTTCATGGGGTTTTGCAGGGCCTTTAGGCAGTCTCATAGGATTCATCAGTTTTCACCAATTTGTTAGATAAATTTAATGTAGCATTGGGAAATGGATCTCCTGATAGTGACTCTGCTTGAAGGATGTGACAAGCTGGCAAGAGAGTTCAGTAACCTTGGATGCAGTTCAGTCAGGTCAAATGCAGAATATTAGGCTTCGGTAAGAGCAGTCAGGTGTGTAAGTGGAAGGTGGATGAGGATTGGACAGGCAGCAGCTCTGCAGAGGAGAGTTTGGTACACAAGCTGATCATGAGGTTGCAGCATTGCACAAGCTGCAAACATTGTGCTGGGCTGTACAAACAAGTGTGTTGCAAGTCGGACACAAGAAGTCACCAGCGTGCTGGGGAGAGCTGAGATCAGCTTCCTTTGCAGAGTCTGGTTTTAGGTGCTGTACCTGAGACGTTTTTAGCAGTGAGGGGAGAGGTTCCCAAAAGAGAAATAACTTCTCCATCATAATAACTTTCTTTGCAACAGCCTTCATAGTTGAAGGAGGCAGTGGGGGGAAAGAGAGCAGGGATGAGTTGTGCCATTTTTCATGCCCTCTGGGAGCAGAATAAGGAGTGTTTCACCTAAACTGCACTAAAGCTATCGATCAAGCTATCTGTTGGAAAGATTTTTTTCTAAATACATCGGCAGTGAAGAGAATACCTGGAGAAAGTTGTGGAGAGAAGGTTTCTTAATAAGCAGATGTGATGAGCATTTCTCCAGTACAGTTTCTGTAGAATTGTGGTGACTGCTATGGAACAGCAGGTTCTGGTTTTTCTTGCAGCCCTATTTCATTCTGTAGCCTGAGCCTGAAGGGCTCTTTATTGCAACTGAAGGGCAAGAAATGCCCAGAGTGTGCTTGTAAAATGCCTAATGCTTTGGTCCTTTTATGAACAAAATCAGACTTTGAACAGGGCGAAGCACTGTTGGTAATAACAGTGGGGCTAAGAGTAGGTGATAGCGGCTTGGGTCTTTTGATGGGAAAGTGGCTGGGAAAGTGCTTGTGAAACTCACAGCCACTGCATCTGTGCCCAAGCACATTCACCTGTGCAGCTTCCACTGTGATCTTGCATCCCAAGCACTGTCCCTGTCTGCGTTCAGGTTCATGTTGAGATGCCAGCTAAGTGCCTGCCGTTGTCATCCTTCTTCTCCTGCCCCAGCAAGTGCATCCCTTCTTTGCAAGGAAGTCCAGACATGGAAGAAGGGAGGAACAGGGCTGTGCCATCTGATGCAACCTGGGTTTCACTTCAGGTGCACACAGCCAGGTTTGACAAAGGTTATGCTTCCTAGTGCTGCAAGCTGAAGCTTTACATGTGGGTGGATTTGTAACAAAGTGCTCCTGGGTTTTGTTGCCAGATAAATGCCTGTAAAGATCAGAGTGCTGCTCTGAACTCATACTGGCCGTTTGGTTTCTTCAGTTATAGGAAAAATATGGGAAAATGCTCCATTTTGGTAATACAAACAACACTGTGTTTAATATCACTTACTTTATAATCAGATGTAGGGATAAGTACTTGGCTTCTTTGTGCATTGCATTTTATTGCTCAATTATTTACTTCTGGAGAGCAAACTTTTGTTAGCAATAATCTAAATGAAAAATTGTCACCAGTTAATATATATTGGTAAAAAGCATGCTCAGTGTTGTCTTTGCATTTTGTCAGAGATTTTCTATTTTCCTCCGTAATATTGAAATACATATGCTGATCTAAATCTTTCTCTTACCCTCTTCTGTTTTAGTCTTGTTGGTCATCTTGTTTACGCATGTATTTTGATTATTTGTGTATCTCTTGCTTTCCAGGAGACAAAGATGGCAGCAAGGTGACTACAGTAGTGGCAACTCCTGGACAAGGTCCGGACCGACCACAAGAAGTCAGCTACACAGACACCAAGGTGATTGGAAATGGATCTTTTGGTGTTGTGTATCAAGCCAAACTCTGTGATTCAGGAGAGCTTGTGGCCATTAAGAAAGTCCTGCAGGATAAAAGATTTAAGGTGAGCCTATGCATAAGTTCATAATATTTTCATGAATGTTATCTTCTTTTCCATGTCTTTGATGGCAGTGTTTTTCATTTTCTTAATTTCTTTTCATTGGAGCACATAAGTACACATAAAAATTTTCAGGACTAAAGATTAAACAGATGGATTATGATAATGCAGTGTAGTTTAGCTTGAAAATCAGTGAGTCACTGTTATAATTATTTGTATTAGTGCAAAGCACTAAGCTAAAAATACTGATTTGATGTGCTGTTTCCAGGTTGCAGACCAGATTTCTCGGACAGTGAGCTGTGGAAAAGCTTGTCTTAAGGTTACTTTTTTCTAGCATAGACTATTCTCCAATCATTAGTAATTAAACTGCTGGAAGGAACAGAAGCCTTTGGGTGTTGTTCTTAGTTGTTGCATCTATAAAGTTGAAGGCTATATTTGAGTAAATCAGAAATTGTGAAGGCCAAGCAAGAAGATAACAGATACTGAGTCCAGGGCAGTCTGGGCTGAAGATCACTTACTTCCCTTGTCACCTGATTTATAAATGTGTTCTATCCTGGTGGTTTTAATACACTAGTGATCCTTTATTTTCAACAAGTAGCCTTCCAAAGAGAAATCTTTTTATCTAGTGACTTTTAAACCAAATAAAATTTAAGAACCATAAGCCACCTCATCACTTCTGTTAATCCTCTGCTTGGTACTTAATGTACTTGACTACTTTCCCTTATAGTCAAGTGGCCTGCAGATCAACTTGTGTGAGAAGTACATGATAGCAAAGGTACTGGTTTTGACATTTCTTGTTTTTACAGTAAGACCTCATGCACAGCAGTTTTTACTGGTAATATTTGTAATTTGTGTCCTTTTTTTGTAGAAAAAACGTTGTTTTGAAGTGTTTTGAAGGAACTAGTGTATGTTTTCTCCTTGAGTCTTCAAATTTTGTGCTTATCATCACCACAGGCATCAGCATATCACAGATGCATTAGATGAAAAATGGGAAAGATACGTTTAAATTAATGTAATCATGCAGAATTGTTTACTTCTAATTGAGGAAGGCGTATAAAGTTCTTACATAGTTCTTACATCTGAGTTATTTCTGGACTGTATTATGGGTTGAAGGTAATCAGTACTTGGGAAGCATGCAATATGATGTAAGGGTGCCTTATTTTAGGAGAATAAAGAAGAGGCAAAACAGAAAAGGAGAAACAAGTTCTAAACCTAGCCATTGCCTAAAGGATCTTTTTGATCTCTTCCCATTGCATAAGGTTTAGGGGGAGGGTCAGGATATTTCCTATACCACATCATGCGTGGTAGACGTCAGCTAGTGCTTTTGACAAGAGTCTTTGATTTCTTTAGTCTCATAACTCTGGGGTTGTACAGTATGTCAAAAATTAAAACTTAGCCAAGCATTTTGGTTCCTGACCATCAAATATTAATAGTTTGTGACATCTTACTTTTTTTTTTTTTTTAGTCTCTCTTGGGCATCTAGAATAAAATGTTGGTCTTTGATTGCTTGTGTTTTGGTAGTTGGTTCAGTGGCATTTTGTTATCTGACTACATATCTTTTTATTTTGGAGTGTTTCTTTAAGTGATTAAAAAAAATTTCATCTCTTGAATATTAACCCTTTCTTTGTTAAAGCAAAACAGCTAAACTGAGAAGCTAAGTAGGGTGTTTCCAGTTTGGATTCTGAATTAATTGTCTGCATTTGATGATACAAGCTGAGAATATCCAATACCTGGAGGCTTTAATACCCCTAAACCAGGTGTAATTAATGGTTAAGTCCATGTGTAGATTTGCAGATCGATAGCATTAATTTGAAAATACTTCTTAAAACTTCATGATTTCTATGGGTCACATCTGCAGTAGTACCCAAGTTACACATTTTTTCAGATTTTTATCCCAAACATTTTTCCCAGCTTCACAGCATCATCTACCTTTGGTCTAAGCTCCCTAGTTTTTCCCATAATTTGTCAGTTTAGTCCTCCCATTTTTTTCACATTCTGATCTAGAAGTGGATGTTATGTTGGCAGGAGGTGTAAATTCCTGCAGGCTGGATGAAAGCCTCTGCCTGGACTGATTTGGAAGCTAGACAGATGTGCCTGATATTAAGAATAGCATACAATTACTTCAGGGTATGCTACTCTTTGGGAATGCCTGATCTAGGTAGTAAATGCTGGACCACATAATTTACCAGTTAAAGCGGGAACTTTGAAAGTCTGTTGGCTGAATGAGTCTGAGTGCAATGTAGGAGCAGATCAGCTCTTGTTTTCAGAGAGCTGAGCTGTGGGTGCAGCTCAGCTGGGCTGTTGCCATCCCTGCTTGGCCGCCCGAGTCCAGATCCAAGGCCTGGTCAGTGGAGTTCCTTAAGAAATCTGCCACTTCCCTCTCACTAATGCATATTCTCACTTCAGCAATGGTTGAAGGGGAAAAGCCAACTGTAGACAGCCAGAGGTGGTGGTGGCTTGTTTGATTTATTATCACTTTCTGAGCAATGAGAGGGAGCACTGTAGAAATACCAATCTGCACTGTTCTCAGTGGTGGACAAGTAACAAGAGGAAAATGAAGTATGAAAGTTGCTTCCTGAAATTTGAATCGTGAACGAAATTTTCAGCTGTATGCTTCTAGCTGGTGCCTGCTTATCCCTGTGCTCGTCTATCCTGATACATTTATCTTGGTACATGCAGTATAATTCCTTAGTCATGATTTCCTGAAAAAAATGCTTTGAGAAGAGCCAGCAGATAGTCTTGAAACTTAAAGGGCACGATTCAGAAACTTTAGGAAGTCCCAAGAGAGTAACTTCGGCAGGCTCTTTCTGCATTTTGTGAATGTGGAGGGCGGTTATTGTGTAGATCTGGAAAATGTGCCTCAGTTGCCAATTTTAGATCTCTGTCAGGAAGCTAAGATACTTTTGTCCAGGTTTAAAGCTAGCTTGAAAGCTGGAATTACTGGAGGGGGGTTGTCTTTTCCTTTTTCCTTTTCCATTACTATGACAAATCAGCCTCCCAGCATTGCTTTGGACAAGAAAGAAGTTGAGTGTTAAATCATTGCTGAAGAGTTGAATCTTACCGTTTCTGTGATGATAAAGGTAGTTTGCAATGCTCCTACTTCTTTCTACTCCCTCGTTGCAGTTCAGTGGTTTCTCAGCTTGCCACTGCAGTTCCTGCATGATTTCGTTTTAAACAGGGTCTCGGAATTGTTCTGGATTTTAGGTTGTGTGTGTCTAGAGTTCAGTGTAATGTACAGCAATAGTATTGGTGTGCTAGGGATAGTGGCAAGTCATTGAAGGGAATAAATAAAATACAACTTAGAGATTTATGCTTAACTTCAGTTTGCAGTTTTGCCTTCAGCAGGCTTCTTCCCCATACTAAGTGTGAGGAATTCAGTAATGTGATTTTGGGCAATTACCTGATACTTGAATGAGTAGTTCACAAACTGTGTGCTGTTTGTCATTAATCTGTGAAACCACTTAATTTGTTTAATTGAATTAACCATCTCTCATGGAAGGTTATACTTTTGGGGTGGTGGGTTTTGGGTTTTTTTCAGTTAAAAGTGGAATAGGGATGAGAGGGATGTTTCTCTTTGAAAAATAGTGTAAGGCAGCTGTTCACAAACTTTTGGGGCCAAAGTGCTTTCAAATGGCAAAATTTCCAAAAGACAGTGACCTGGCTTTCACAGTTCTATACTGTGTTTCTGCTTCTATCCCACAAATGCATAATAATAGGTTCTCGTGCAAAGCTTCGATAGGTGCAGTTAAAGGATTCATAGTATTTTCAATTATTTTATCCATGTGTCTGCGCAGGCCCTCCAGTGACACAGCCTAATTGTGATGCTTGAAAAGAAAATATGGTAGCATAAATTTTCTTGCACCGCTTTTGTTAGCGTATTCATTGGAATATTCTTCAGATTAAGAGTCTGTCATGTTGCTGTCTAAAAGTGCAAAAGCCAATAATAAGCAAAGAGGTACGTTAACATAAACAGTTATTTTTTGTTATTTCTGTCATTCCATTAAGGTTTTTAAGAAAACCTATTGGAATGAATGTGTGAATTGCTAGAAATATTTCAAAGCTGACTGAGAATAAGTAGTTAAATTTTTCGTATCTGAATTGCAGTACTTGATGTTTGTTTCTGCTTTTAGCACTGGGCTGTTGAAATCTAAATGATGAAGAGAGTTTCTACTCCTCCTGCACTTTTTCAAAGTCTAGATTGGGCATCGCATTTCTTGTTAATGGCTCACACAGACACGAAGTGTGCAGCAAAAGAAAGCCAAATTCTGTAGTGGGAACCATTCATGCCATCCAGTATGTCAAATCATTCAGGGACTGCCTTGGTTTAGCCATCCAACCGTGTGTGCCCTTGGCTTAGTTGCCTGAATTATTTAAATAAGCAAATCTTCTGGAGTGTGAGAGGATGTCAAGCTAGGGCCCTCGTGGTCCATGAACGTGAAGCGCTGCATTGGTAAAGCTGAGGCCACTGAATAGTAGGCAGTGCTCTTTCCTATTTTTAGTTATAGAAGGAATAGGTGTTGTGACTATTTGCATCTTTATTGTTTCTTTGTTTTGGTTTGTTGGTTTGATTTTTTTTTTTTGAATGTAAAGTCTTAGTGTTAATTTGAGCCTTAAAGCCCAATAAAGCAGCAGAATGGAAAAAACAAGTCTGTGTTGAGGTTCTGGTTTCTTTCTTTCTCTGCTGGTGTGTGTACTTTTGTGAGCTGTTTGAAATGTTTCTGAAAGCAACATCTTTCCTTCAGTTCCTGCCTCAGATATATCAAGCTGCTAAGTATAAAAAGATCCTTTTCAAAGTAGCCCATATCCACTGTTTGTGTTACCTTATTTACAGCAACTTTGATCATAACAGCTCCCATGAAAAATGTAAAACCACAA
This sequence comes from Struthidea cinerea, assembly GCA_013397865.1. Classification (NCBI taxonomy): domain Eukaryota; kingdom Metazoa; phylum Chordata; class Aves; order Passeriformes; family Corcoracidae; genus Struthidea; species Struthidea cinerea. Next base: position 519,080 of record VZTI01004115.1, read on the forward strand.
GGCAGAATTCTCACTGAAAAATGACTAGGTGTTTAGGTTTTTAAGTCCTGTTAACTTTTCAAGAGACTTCTCTGTTTAAAGCATTCAGAAATCTAGAATTGACCCAGTTTTTTTCTTAACAGTTTTTGTGTCTCTGCTTGTGGTTGAAGGTGTAATTCTGTAAACATGCACATGAAGAAGTGAACCTGTTGATTAATGGTTTGTATCTTTTGCTCTCAGAATCTCGGTGGTTAACAGACCACTATGAGAATCTGACTTCAAATTGCGTTGAATTAGTTTCACTTTTGCTGACTTCCCTCCAACTTGTTTCTTAGCTCTTGGTTATCCAGTTATACTGGAAGAAAAAGCTCAATTTTCAGGGGGCTTCAGTCTGTTAAGGCCACTGTTGGTGTATCTGAACTATTTTGAGGAGGGATATACTCAGGTTGCTGGGGTAACCTGGCTGAAAGAAGAGTTAAAACAAGTTTTATTTTGCAGTCCGTAAGCTTGGGCCATGGGTAGTCATGTCTATAGACTGACAAGCAGACAGGGGTTTGATACCCAGCCTCTTGATATGTGTTGGGGAACCCAGTTGTAAAGATTTAGGGGAAGTGGTATCACTGTCTCTTCTGTGAAGGTTTGTTTTCCCTTTGCTGGCTTCAGACAGGATGTGTGCATCATCTTGCCTTTTAATGTTTTAGCAAATCCGTCTTCCAGACTCCTATTTCTATGTATTGTGGCTTCATGATCAGAATGCTAAAGGTACAATTGAAGAGAAGCCATTGTTACTGCGGAATATCTCATAGAAATCTGGGCTTCCTTTCTATGTGCCTGAGTTGTGGACCCTTTCTTTCAAGCACACAAGTGGATAATGAAGTCACAGAAAAGACCTCCAAGATTGATTCCAGCCTTTGACTGATGACCACCTCGTCAACTAGACCATGGCGCTAAGCGTCACATCCAGTTGTTTCTTGTACACCTCCAGGGATGGTGACTCCACCACTTCCCTGGGTAGTCCATTCCAAAGATTAACAACCATTCCGTGAGGAAATTCCTCCTGACGTCCAGCCTAAACCTCCCCTGGTTCAGCTTGAGACTGTGTTCTCTCATCCTGTTGCTGGTTGCCTGGGAGGAGAGATCAACCCCACCCCCACTTTACTACAAACTCCTTTCAGGTAGTTGTAAAGAGCAATAAGGTCACTCCGGATCTTCCTTTTCCATCCTACTTCACTCCTTTCTAGAGGGAATTCAAAGTTACCACAGAGGTTCAGAATGAACGCTGTCTTCATCCCGAGTCAGTGTTTAAAGTCTTGAATGCAGTGTAGAGGTTGGATTTGCTCTGATGTATTCATGATAATCTTTCACTGTGACCTCTTGTTATCTGCACAGGTTTCCTCTGAACTAAGGACTGAACTTCCTTTTTTAATTTGTGTGTGAGCTAGCTGAGTTCTCTCATATCTCCATCTAAGGATCATTGAATATTCAAACATTAATCTCTAAGGCCTTCTCTCAAAAGAATGCCTTTATTTACCGTATTTCAGTTGTGTTGAAAGCAGCCGTGGGGTAAAAAGTCACAAAGGAAAAACAAGGTGATGAGAATTAATAACATTTAAGCACCTTTCTTTTAAGTCTTTTAGGACTTGCACATCATAGCTCCTTTGAAGACCTTTGAGGAATAGTGAATCACTGTTCATAAGACTATCATGGAGGTGTTACTCTTTAAAGGATGCCTTAATTTTATTGTTAAATAGCTAGAAAGAGCACCCAGAACAACAGATCGGTCTTCTGACTAATGAGGTGGTTTGTGTTTGTATCACAAATGGGGATGGGAGGCTGAAAATATTTTTCAGTGACTTCAGCAAATATTGCAAACATTTGTAAAACCAGCAGTAGAAAGATACTTGAGTGCGATGAAAACTGTCCTTCTACTCCTAGCTGTCCTCATCTAAGAGGATACAGTCACTCTTAAAGACTGAGGCTATCAGATAAGAGTTCCAGAATGGGAGATGCCTGGGCATGTGTTCAGGTTGTTTTTCCATCTTCTAAACAGCTGGAGGGCTATGTTTGTTTTCAGAGTGGTTTTTTCTAATCTATGCTTTAACTCTTGTGTAGAGGCTGGATTTGTAGCTCTGGTCCAATTTAGTTTAAGCAGATTATCAGAGACATTTACCGAGGTAATAGCTTTTCTTATAGCAGTACTTGATCTGGCTGTCTCCTGGAAGCTTATTGGAGCCAATTCTATCATTTGGCTGTAATTGCAGTTGCAGTGCCTGTCTGTTGGTAGCAACCAAAAAGGCTGGATAGAGGTCTGAATTCTCACACACAACCTTGTATTTCATTCCATTTTTCAATTTCCTCACACTTTCCTAATGGATTAAAAAAAAAAAAAATCTGTTTCCCCTTGCTTTTGACAGTCTTTGAAGAAAGCAGTGTACTGTTCATTGATCAGCTGAAACCTCCCTGGACATACTTCAGTGGCCTGGAAGAGATCTAAGAACTCCAAGAAGCATCTTTCTAACTTTGTATTATTTTAAAGTCTGTGTAATAAAATTATTTGTAGTTATGGCTGCTCCTGCAGATGTTTTCAAATGGAATTGGATGCATAATAGCTGTTAATGCAAAATAGGTTTTCAGTTTGGCACATGAGATGAAATGGAGTCTGTACTATGAGCATTGATTTCAGTCTTCTCCTTTTTAGCTGGGAAGTTTGGACTGATAATTGATGTCCAGGGAATGCAGCGTCATCCAGCTGCAGTTGGCCTAGGAAAGAGGAGGAAGTGCTCTTCATCTGCAGACGTGGCTTTGTGTGTGTGTAGAAATGTTTCCACATGTTGCCATGGGGAAACCCACATGTTAGTAGGGAAGTAGGCCCTAGCAATGTGTTCTTTGAAATGGGAGGAGTCAAAAGAGCTCTTGAGGGCTTTTTTGCTCCTTCCCCATGGATGTTTGCGTGAGGCCTTTTTACAGATCCATGCCACAGTTTAAGTGGTGCATTTACATTCGATTTTGAGCTTTTCTGTTTCCATGAGTTTTTCTGTAGTACTCCCTAGATTAGGATCAAAGATGGGACTTTAAAACAAGATACCTATTTTGTCAGTTTTCTCTCTTCTTGCTCTCTTCTAGTGTATAACTTGAGACTAAAATTAAACCTGTCTGTCCTGTGTGAATTTACTGTACAGCAAAAAGAACCAGAAGATACATTATGTTTATAAAACATATTTTGCCTCACTAGTCCAGATAACTCATAATGCTTTGGTTTATTTCCTGTTGTCTCTCAGGTCTTCTAAAGGAAGTGAGTTCATATGTCTGCTTTTCTTAAAATACATATATTTTTATACAGTCTATGAAGTGCATATTCTATATATATATACATTCCTAAATTAGCTGGAGACTGTTTTGAGAGATACAGGTTAAATGGATGCTATTCTGAAATAATGACATTCAGAGTGGAGAGTGCAGTTTAAAATAATCCCAAACCCATCAAGGTATGGAAATGCATAGTTTCAAGCACATAAATAGCTGTAACTCTGCCACATACTGACAGCATATTATAACTGTGAGAGTGTACTTGAATGTTGCAGAATTCCTGATTGTGGTCAAATTAAGTTCCATTTTGAAAGATAATTTCCTTTCCTTTGACTTTTCAACATTGCTGCCTCTAAGTGCCTGAGAAGGACTGGCATAAAAAACAGTAGCCCTACATGCAGTAGGGATAACCTCTTTATTTTATGTTTATAAATCAGTTTTATGTCTGGGTCACACCTGCCACTTAAAGGGAGCCTTGATTGTGGCATGGATTTGTAGGTCTGTGTAAAAAAAGGTAAAAATTGATTTTAATGTTCTTCATTTTGTAGTGTTTTATGGAGAGATCTTTGGTAGCCTTTCAGGATCACGACCATGGAGACTCTATATCTTTGCATCTCTGCGACTGGCAGATTACAGGCTGGTGGAGCAGATTTGGGTTTCTCATTCTTATCTAAAAATATTTAATGGCTGACACTCTTAGTGTGGCAATGGAGTAGATTTTTTAAGTCTGCAACCAGTGCAGGTGGAGAATTGAGGGCAGTCTTTGTTTTGTGAATGGAGCCTGAACTTGGTCATTTAAAAAGTCACGGTAAAATTCATGAAGTGCTTCTGAAGCTCAGGGTTTTAGTGGTCCACTGTGCATGAGGCTGTACATAAATTCTAAGCTAGTTTTATTTTTTTTCATCTTGCAGTAGTAGCTGAGACGATCAGGCAGAGAGCAGGCGTGTCTAATGCTCTTGAGAGCTTGGTAATGCTGCTGCTGTAGAGACCTTGGGTATTAAATTGGGTGTTGGGTGGAAATACGGTGTCCCAGGAGGAACCTACCACACCTGTCTCCTAGTTAGGGAAAAGAGTACTGTGTAGAGTATAAATAGAAGATCAGCTTGATGGGATAAAAACGGTGCTTTTCAGACTACTTGGATGTTTGGTGCATGCGGATACTTCAAGGCTCTTTATTGTACCATTATGTATTCTCTTTTGGAAGTCCCGCAGCATGAGATTGCCTAGCTACAGAAAATTTAGCATAAGCAGTTCTTACATCTAGCAACATTACCTACCTGTGGCTCTCACTTGCTTACTAAATTCTTACTTGGTTAAATTATCCTTGGTGCAACATTCCAGTCTTGGAGCACAGTTGGAATATATTATTAAATAATTTGTCTTCAGTTTTTTCCAGGGAACACAGGGGTTTTTTGTCTTTAAAATGGATGGCTGCTAAATCAGGCAGCGGCAAACTCTGTGTCCTTTTTGAACTCAGTATTTGTTATTCAAATATTCTGCTGCGGCAGCTATTACTTCAGGGGAAAGAAGGGATAACCCATAAAATGCTAGTCATAGAAAGGACAGAAGAGATCCACCTGCTGCTCATTGGAGGCTTCCTGAAGCAAAGAAGAGGGACAGATCTTTTCATTTATGTGTCACCAAGACAGCTGTGCTCTACCCTCTGGCACCGTGCTGTAGGTCAGCCCTTTTGGCTTTGTTTAAAGCCTTGTAATTGAGCTGGTTTTTTTTATTTGTGACTCTTCTCTTGAAGAGGAGTAACTCAAAGTAAGCAAACAAAATGAGGAAGGTTTAAGTAAATGTGAAAATGGGAATAATTTTTGTTTTCCAGTTGTTTTCTTGAGTAGACCTGACATTTTATAACCAAGTGGCATGCTCCTTCTGGGAAGTATTCAAAACTTTGAGAGCCATGTAATGGGTGATTGTTTTCTTTGCTGCTAAAGGCAATATTTGCACCACTCATTGCTTCTTGGAAAAGTAGTACTAAGACATGGGAAAATAATAAAAGGAAGCTCTTTTATATATTTTGTCAAGCATCTGAAGTACAGAGGCAGTTCAGACCATTGGGCATATTCTAGAATTAGTAATGCTGCCAGTTTTTTCATGTGACTTGGATACTTCCTGGTCCCTGATGACTGAGAAGGTGAGATGTTTTTGACCAACAGAATTATTTTCAGCCTACACAATACAAGGAATTACTTTTCTGCTACTTTACCTTGCATGTTTTTGAGGAAAGCTTGTTTTGGCTTTTTGGTCCACTTTATTTTTCCCATCACATTTTCTGTCTGCAGTATGCAGTGAAATATGGCACATTTGGAACATCGGAAGATTAAATTTAAAGGGTAATGTAAACTGAGGTTTTGTTGGATGACCTAGACTCTCCTGTATGATCTACCGCAGGAAATAAAACTGAATCTGATTTTTGAGTGGTTTTGTAGGAGTTGTATCATGTAATAACCGAGAATAAGAAATATTTCTGGAAAGGTAATGAGAAACTTATTCTGTTAAGGAAAATTCTAATTACAGTCCTTGATGCTTTGGCACTGTGTTGATACTTATTTTGAAGTATAATGAGTGATGTCAAAGAAGTGGTCGTCGTGCATTTGTAATGTTTTTTTGGCCAGGAGCAAAGAAGGAACTCACTCCTCTTTAAGATGAAATGTGAGGTGTGATGTTTATCATATTTTTAAATATATGCTGCAGACTTTAACTAAGGAGAAGGCAGTCTGCTTTCTTCAGGGTGGGTTTTTGTTTATGTAGTGCTTAGTACAGTGAACAGAGATGAGTAATGGAGGCTCTTATATGTGTCATGATGCAAATAAGCAGACTACAGACATCTATATTCTCTAGTTCTTCTAAGATTTGAAGCCAGGTCTAATTGTTACAGGCCAAACAAAGGTGCTCATTTCACATCTTCATTTGTGCCGTTCCTTTGAAAGCCCAGCCATGGTGATTAGACTGCTTAGGTCCTGAGCTAACTAGTCAAAATACAAACATCCAGTCTGAATCACTGAAGCGTAACAATGCATGTGGAAAACAGCAGCTGGATCTAATTCCAATTTTTTTTTTTAATTCAAAAAGCACCCTGTCACAAAAAGCTCCTTGTTTTCCCCCCTAAGTTTTATCAAGTGATGAAGACACAATATATAACTTGATGTCTTTTAAAGATTCATCCTCTTCTTTTTCTTCATTCAAAGATTAGTCCAAGGATCTGCTTATCACACTGAGTTTGCAGGCCCTTTTGCATTCATTTTACTTTAATCTCAGCAGGCACATGAGTCATAAAGGTTGTACCAGGCTTTTTGGGCTTGAAAACAGGCATCTCATTTATACCAGATTAGTTTACAGTCTAAGCATGTTGATTGATTATAAATGAAATAATTTGTTGCAGGCTGCTTAGTCCTTGAAGGGGGACATTGCAGTTTATCTGGGTGTTGTGGTGAGACATGAATACTGCTTGCTGTGCTGTCCACCAGTTGCATTGCTCTTGCTGCAAGTGGACAGAAGAGGCTTTTTCCTTTCTTTTATTTTTTTCCTTTTTCGAGTAAAACTTCATAGTAGATGTTGACACTGCCTGTGGGCACTTCAGTGGAAAATTCAGGTTTGCTGTTAAATAATAGAGGAACCTTTAAAAAGATGTGTTGCTGACTAACATGGGAATTAGTAGTAAGTGTGCAGGTGTGGAAATGAGGTCATAGCAGTTTGCTACTCCAAAATGTAGTGCATGGGCATGGGAACATTAGGAAGATTCAGTTCAGTATCTTATGTGGATGGACTTGCTTTATTTTCTGATGCTGACCAACTTTGTAAGCACATTTCAGATGAAGTCTGGCAGGAGTAACAGGGTGTAGAGCGAGAACTACAGTGAGCACAGATTCCTGAAGAATTCCTAAAAATGAGGATAATACTTTTTTTCTTTGTAGCACTCTGCTGAACATATGTTATAAGTAGTGAGCAATTCTGAGTTATAAAATTAGAAGGTGGTAACAGCTTACAACAACAGGTAATAATCTTTAGTTGAGGCAATGGTATTAGAAGCTCTGTAGTTTTTTAAAAAGTGGTTCTATATTCTTGCTAGGTTAGATTCTTTTGTTAGTGCAACATCACAGTAACCTGTACTAGAATTGCCTGTCTGTGAGACCTGGGGCTTCCCTGATTATACTGGATTTATTAACACTATCTACTTGTCATGTAGATATCTGCAAAAGCAGCAGTATGAGAACATATGAAATGGAAATGTTCTTTCCCAGTGTGCAGGAAACCACAGCAGGTTGATTGGAGTCAGCATATGAAGAGCCACCGCAAATAGTCAAGAACTTGGTGCTATCTTTTTCTTTCTTTTTTTTTTTTTTTTAATTAAGTCAACATAGGGGCAAGAAAGGACATGGTTTGCAGATAGTATGCTGGATTTCCTGGTAGGCAATGACTCTGTTTCTGTAACTGCATAACAGGCATAAAGGTTATCTGCTTTCACGCAGGGCTAACAGATCTAGTAGGACAAGAAAGTAGTATGAGACATAGGAAAACTAGGGCATGTTGAGGGTTGCCTGGAGTGTTGGAGGCATAACAGAGTCAGTGTATTCATTGAACAATTTCTGTGGCAGCATGAAGGCCATCAATTAGAAGGAAGGATAAACAGTGCAAGGACTCTTGTTTGGATTTAACCTGATGAATATCTCTTGGAAAGAGTCCTCCTTTCCAAGAGGAGGGAACAGCCTGTACCCAGTCCAAAAGCACAATGCCGTGTGCAGGTGGTAGTAGAAAGTCCCTTCCTGGTGGAGCACTGAGCTGTGGTATGCTGTCCTACTGGCTTGTCTGCATGGATCTGCTTGTGGGTGATAATGCTGTAGCTGACTTGAGTAGATAATGAACTTTCAAAGAGAAATAAATGTGTCTGAGACCTTTCGAAATTCAGCTGTCCAACTAAACAATGCAGAAAGTTTTAACTGATTCACCTTTAAAATTTATTTGAATTTTCCTGAGTGTAAGTATACAGTGAGCACAAGATACGGTGACTGTTGTCTTAACCTTGTGTGCAGGATGTGTAGGGAGTGATACTGTCTTGCTTACATAAGCAAGGCAGGCAGTACCACATCCTCAGCAGGTAATAATCTTCATTATTTCATAGTGTTGGGATTTTGAATGCAACAGGGTCTCAGCACCCTTTGTATAGAGTTTGATTTCAACAAAATGTGAAAAAGACGTTTTCACTGGTTAGGTGTGGGGCAAGGAAATTAATTCACAGAATCACAAAATGGGCAAGGTTATAAGGGACCACAGTGGGTCATCTGTTCCAGCCTCCCTGCTCAAGCAGTGTCATCCCAGAGCACATGCCACAGGATTGCTTCCAAATGGTTCTTTAATATCTCCAGTGAGAGAGACTCCACAACCTCTCTGGTCAACGTGTTCCAGTGCGTGGTTAACTGCATAGTAAAGAAGTTCTTCCCTCATGTTGAGGCGGAACTTCCTGTCCATGCATTTCTACCCATTGCCTCTTGTCCGATTATTTGGCACCACCAAGAAAAGCCTGGCTCCATCCTCTTGACACCCTCCCTTCAGGTACTTACAGACACTGATGAGGTCCCCTCTTAGTCATCTCTTCTCGAGGCTGAACAGGCCCAGCTCCCTCAGCCATTCCTCATAAGTGAGATGCTCCAGTACCTTCATCATTTTTGTTGCACTTTGCTGAACCCACTCCAGGAGCTCCATGTCTCTTATGGACTGAGGATCCCAGAACTGGACACAGCACTCCAGATGTGACCTCAGTGAAGCTGAATAGAGGGGCAGGATCATGGCTCAACTCCAGGTCATCTCCACAGCATGTCTGTTCTGCATGATGTGTGTAGTGGGAGATCTTAAATAATGAAAATAAGATCTTGCAGTGGGAAGTAGATGGCAAGGTCAGTGAAGGTTTTGCAATTTGTATCATTACTAACAGTAGATGTTTTAATGAATTAATTTATGAGAATCCTCTCTAGCACTGTATGTTAAACACAAAAGAATGCATAGTCCATTGAAAAGGTGGTAGGTGGTGTAGGAAACAATTTCTGATGTAATTTGTGATTGACTTGCATTGAACCTCTTATCTTCTGCATCTGCATTTTTGGAAACAAATTACAAGTTCAGTAAAGAGAGGTTAAATTTCCATGTCTTCAGGTTTTAGGGTCCCAGATGACTAGGAACTTCTTTGGAAGCATGTGGTGATGGCTGCTGACCAGCCTTTGGATGATGTGGTGCCAACATGATTGGTCTGACCGAGTCTTCTTTGTGCCCTCAGTCCCTTGTTTTTAGCAGCTCTCTTCCATTTACTTGCTACAGGGTTATGTGCAAATTCTCATTTTATTCTGGAAGCAAGGTGGAAGCCACGATGCTGCCAAAGCTTCCTGGAGCAGCTCTCCTATGAAAACAAGCTGAGAGAGTTGAGGCTGTTCAGCCTGGAAGAGAGAAGGCTCCAGGGAGATCCTAGAGCAGCCTACCAGCACCTAAAGGAGGTTACAATAGATGTGGAGAGGGACTTTTTACAAGGGCATGTAGTGATAGGACAAGGGGGAATGGATTTAAGCTGAAAGAGAGTAGGTTTAGATTAGATACTAAGAAGAAATTCTTCCTTGTGCAAGTGGTCACACACTGGAATAGGCTGCCCAGAGAAACTGTGGATGCCTCATTCCTGGAAGTGTTCAAGGCTGGGTTGGATGGGGCTCTGAGCAACCTGGTCTAGTGGGAGATGTCCCTGTCCATGGCAGAGGTTGGACCTAGATGATCTCAGAGGTCCCTTCTGATTCAAACCATTCTGTGATTCTGTGATTTTTGCACTTACTGGGGAAGAAGGACTGGGCTTCTTGGTAGTTAGGTTGCCCTTGCCCTGTGTTGCTCCAGCTGGACCTGATGCTTGGGAAACTCTGAAACTGGAAGCCCATGAGGTAGTAGTGTAGCCTTTTGAAATCTGCTTAAAGTGTGCCACTTTAAATTCATGGTGCTCACCTGACATATGAAATCATTTCTTTCTGCACCTTTCTTTTTTTGGGAGATCTCTATTCCTTTTTAGTGTGACTAAGTTGTGAATCTAATCATAGTGCTGTGTCTCTGCTTTTAAATTTGTCATTAAAAAACACGCCTTGTTATGCGAATAGTTACTAAAACTTGTTTTTCTCTTTACTTTTTCTTTTGGGGCAATTTAGTCTAGAAGTGAATGTGACGATTTCCTAATCTTTTCATTTTAGTGCTGTGACACCCTTTTGTGAAAGGAAATGATTTCTTGAAAAATGGGACAATGTTTGAAAAGCGCTAATGCTGACTAAGGAAAAAACCCCTCAAGCAAGAAGTCTGATAACCTGTTTTATCCAACTTGGAACACAAATTCTTCAGCAGCTTATATTGAATTTGTACTTTGACATAGCTGCCTTTCCCTTTCCAAGTGTATGATAGGTTGTTTGTATCTAGCAAAGGTCAACTGGTGAAATTATTCTGCAGCTCTGGGAAGAATGTGCTGCTGCCTTTTAATATGAAGATATGTATTTGGGGAAGCTTGAATTGTTTTTATATATAAAACTATGAAGGAGTGTTGAAACATTCTTACATGTGTGGTTATCGTCTGAGATTTAGTAGGGTATTTATTATTTTAGGTTTATCTTATACCTGATACTCACGTGTGGTGGTTTTCTTAGTTACAGCAGTAGCTAATAAATTTTGTTATCTGCTCATGACAAACTTACCAAACCAGGGGGTGGAGAACCAAACATGAATTTGGGGAGAATAGCTTATTGTATATGTGCATAAGGTAAAGAGCATAAGTTCCAATTTTAACTTCACTGCTGGAGTTGAGCCAATTTCCTCTCCCATTCCCCCAGCCTCAGAGGAGGAGCTGCCCAACCTCCCTCTGAATTCAGCAGGGGATGCTTAACCTTTTAAAAGCTTAGTTATCTGGGAGCTCATTATTAAGAAATTGTATTTCTTGAAAATTTAATTCTGTTTGGCAAATAATCATCTGCGGGCTAATTCCACTTGCCAGTTCCACTCTCCCTTTGCTCCCTGCTCAGTCTTCATCTGCCGTTTCCCTTTTTTGTGTCTTCTAGTTTGAGCGTTGTCTCTCAGGTCTGAGGGAGTAATTAGGATTGAAATAAAGCCCCTCATGACTTGTAACATCAGGCATTTTCATGTCATATAGCAATACACGTGAGACAAAGGAAGAATAAACACTGGAAGCAGCACTTACCTGTTCCCTAAATAAATAAATATATAAATATTTTTTTGGAAGGTGAGGAGAAATTATTTTTGTTTTGAAAGTCCTTTGGAATCTGTTTGCATGAAACATCTGCTACATCATATGTAAGAAGAGAAGGCCAAGAGTAATAAAACATTTCATTAATGTTTAATAACATAGTGATTAGCAACCCAGCAAATGTCTTATACCTGTGGGAGATTGAAACTTATTTGATTAATAGATTAATTGCAACCTGTTCTGGTTACGATTGCAGGTGTATGGTTCTGTGGATGTTGCAGACTCCCTGAGGACTGCTGTTACAGGCATTTTTATACTTTCTTCCTAGTTGAAGAGTGAAAAATGAAAACATGAGGGAAAATCTGACTGCTATTTCTATGAAAGGAAAAGGATTTTTACTGTAAGAGTTTTTTAACAGAGATCCTCTGTGCTTCCACTGAAAAAGAATGGCTATTATTATCTCTGAAAGTATAGGGCTGCCTTTTACAAAATACTTCTCCTTTCAATTATTCTTCTTCTGCACTTTATTTCAATCTTATAAAGTACTTGAACAATCTCTCTGATTTTCGGACTTAGTTCTGTTTTTCTAACTTTTATCTTGGGTGCACTGCAACCCCTCCTGCATCTGGACTTGCTGCTGGCAGAGCACAGTAGATGCTGTAGAATGGAGGTGTAAAACCAAACTGTTCATCTGGTCACAGTATTTGAAACAACCACTTAAAAAATGATTTAGTGAATTTCAGGTTGTGGTCTAGAAATGATGTGATGCTGGAAATCAGTTTGTCTTCTAAGTTTAGTCTCAAGCTTCCAAAACTAGAAGAAATTTAGAGATGATACTAAGTCTGAGAGGCTCTTAAGCTCCACTACCATTCAAAGAGGCAACAGTGAGCTAATGAATTTGTCTTCCACTGTTCAATTAACTGCTGAGATACAGGAAGGAAATGAAAGAAAATATTTTTTCTTCTGTTCTCCCAAGAGAGATCAAGGCTTGTTTTATCTCTTAAGAACACAAATGAGCCATTTCTGTTTCCAGTTATAGGAAACTATGTGTAATAGCTGTATGAAGATGAAGTTTTCTGCTTAGGGACTTTGTTCTGCATTGGAGGGAGCAGCCTGGAGATGACATAATATGGCACTTGTCATTTCTGACTGCCTAGGGGAAGAGTTAGGAACTGGAGAGCACATGGTCCCTTCATGAGAAGGGATGTAATGCCTGAGTTTATTGGGAGCAGTAATAGAATAAAAGGAAATAATAGGGTGAAAACAAGGTGTGCGTTAGTACCTCACACACCTTGTTAGATTTTCATCCAGTATGCCTGTCAGCTCACTCATTACTGCATGGTTGTGGTTCAAATCTGTCTAGTTTTGAAGGGGCTAATGAAATGTAGCCCACATTTGTGGTAGCTGTGTGACTTTTTGTTTCACTCATGATTCTAGAACTTTAGTTTAAAGCTTATTTTTGACTCCTGCGGCCCCTGCCTGCTCTTTAATTTCAGTTGAGCTGTTAATAAATCACAGGTTTGCAGGTTGGGAGTGTGCTGGTGGCCCCACCTACACTTGCCTGAACCCCACGCCTTCAGCTTGCCCTGGCCTGGCTCCAGCTCCGGCCCAGCACACTCTGCCCACTGGCTTCTTCAGGCAGGTCCTGCCTGCTGCTGCCGTGTTCAGAGCTGACACTTTCTGCCCTGCTCTGTACCCATGCCAAGGCTGAAGGTCGCTGTGCTCAGTAATAAATTTTGGACAGAATACAGCTGACGCAAGCATTTTGTGCCTTTGACTCGTTCTGGGTGTTTGCAGGCCAGCGTATCAGGATCACTTTGCGGTGCAGCCTTGCTGTGCGTCTCCATCGTTTGGCACTTCACATTACTAATTATCCGATTTTTACGGGATGAAAAATATTGAAAAGTGTGGCAGCGTTGTGGATCTTGGTAGCAAGATACAGCTGGGTTTGGAGCCTTTGATGCCTTCCGGTTATGTAGTAAAACAGAGCATGATGCAGCCACAATGCAGCGGATTGCACAGAAGTGCATACACAAGCATTCTGTATCTTGGACCCCCTGGCAGCTTCCTCTGCTCATGCCCCTTGCGTGGCACAGTGCACACACTCATTATTCTCATGTTGAATAGGTACTTAGCCTTTGGGTTTTCCCTTGTATGAGGATTGGGATTCCTGTGAATGGCAAGCAGGAAGAGATATAAGGAAGGGGTGGAGGGTGAGAGTATTTAAAGCAGCAATTCTATATTTGAACTGTAAACTGCTGATGGCTATCACCATTTTTTGTTAGTTTAGTTTTGTTTCTTTTTTTTTTCTTTCCTTAGGGAATCTGAGAATGTCAGCAATATATAAATTAGTATTTGATCTATGTTTGTGGGACTTTTTGGATTATAAATTCGAAGTGTTTCTACAACTGCTAACCCTCAAAACTGCTTCTGTTCAGATGCATGTGTTACACATTGGTAGAGGTTGCAGCAGGACAGGGTATGTGGACTTTCTGACCTGCTGGGCTCCAAGTATTTAACAGTCATCGATGGAACAGCAGGAATTGGGTCGTGGGTGTTGCGGCATTACAGCTCTTGGTATGTCATAGATGCAGATATTTAATAGATAGTATTTGTTCGTTGGCATTGTCCTCTGCTTTTGGAATAAAGGTCACGATTGCGTGAGTTTGAGACTAACAGGTGTGCTAAAAATGGAGACCACCCCAAATTAGATCTGCTGGTGTTGTAAATATGCTGTGACTGGCAGGAGGGGGAGACTGGAGCTTTGTCTGAATCCACGCCTCAAACATAAATGAGGAGAACTCTGATCCCTGTTGACATTTATCTCTGCTTTAAATTGCTTGCCTTAAAAATGGACTTAACGTGGGTGGGTAGCTATTGATAACCAGAATGGGCAGATTCCCAGCCCAGGCTTTTGTAGTTAAGATCCTTTTGTGCGACTTTTTCCTCCAAGCACTAATGTTACTTGTGATATCTTGGGGCAAGATGGATGTAGGAATTTGCCTGTATTCTGTAAAATGCCTCAACTATCGTATATCTGTGAAAGTCAGTTCTGTGAGAGTAGTTTCTGTAATACTTTTGCTGACAGCAAGACAGTGTTGAAAGTTTTGTGATTGATGGTGTCTGACATCCTTCTTTGGACGAATGGGTCAGGCAACTTCTTTTTAGAGAAGATACGATACAGCTTTTATTTTGCAGACTGTCCTGCTAAGCTTAGGACGAACCACACAGGCTAGGATTGGAGTTTCAGTAACTATATTAGTGAAAATATGCTAAATGTGCTGGGGTTTGTGATCCCACTACCCCCTGGTAACCTGCAAGGTGCTATTTCAATGACATCCTCTGTGTCTCGAGTCTTTTTGTTTTGGTAGGTTTTGCAAAGCTTAGTCTAGGAGGGATGGCTTCATTGTCATGCAAGCAGCTGTCTCTGCAAGGCATTGAGAGTAGCTGGCTAGGATCACACTGAAAGCCCTGTCAGCATGCGCCTGCTGCCCTGTGCTTGGAGTCCAGCCTTTTTCTTGTGGTGGAAGAGGGTCAGGATAAAGAGCTTTATTGCTGCTGGATGAAAAATACTTCGAATCTGTCAAGGTTTCAGCCTGAGCCTGTTCTTGGGGCAGGCTCAGCAGTGCAGCAGGTGAAGGTGAGTGGACGTGACAAGTCATTCTGGGTGTAGAAGTGGGAAGAAGCAGGGTGGGGGGAAAAGCAAGCCCTGCTGCTTCATCACTGTCTTCATGCCTCCTGCTGGAAACTGGTTTCTTCCCCAGCTTTGCCTATGGCTTTCTCTTCCTGCTCTTCACTGTGGGAACACCTTTATGAAGGATAAGAAAGGTGGTAGAATGGAGAAGATTATGGTGGAAGCAGAGAAAAGGAGGAAACAGTAAACATGACATATACAAGAGCAGGAATAGTGTGTATACTGAGAAATTTGGCTCTACCTGTGCTGCTTCCATCCATCTGTAATGCCACAGTTCATGCAATTACCGTCCATTTTCTGTTCTTCCAATCTGATAGAAGACCAGAAGGTATTGAGCTTCATCATTTGAAGGTATTACACCAAGAATATTAACAGTTACTTCTAAAAGTGCAAAAATAAGCATTAACCTTAATTGCTGGTCCTACTTTGATTTAAGCAAAAAGTCTGATGCTGAAGGTACTTGTTGAATTAGACTGGTAGCTCATCCTGCCTTTCCATCTAAAAGCTATCTTCTCTGAAAGTTCAAGACGTACATCATTTCATCTGTTCAAAATAACCAGGCCATGTCCTTGGTGTGACACAAAGCAAAAACATAAATTCCTAATTTCTCCCATTTCATCCGCACTGAACATAATCCTCAAAGAACCTTGCTGAGACTTTAAAGAGGCAATTCAGAAGAAAAACAAAAACTAAAACCCAGCATGCCCTTCAGCTAAGGAAACGGAGGAATTCTCTTCTGAACTGGATCCAGGTTATATTTCAGAACTTCACTGGATGTATATTGACAATGTCAGGCTGACATGAGCTGTACAAAACTTTTCACCTTCATTCGCTCTAGTCCAGTTCCGGAACTTGCAAGTTCACAAAGCCTCGTCTCTGATGATCCAGTCATTTTATCCCTTGCTGTAAGAAGAAGAGGGAGAAGGGGATGGGGGAGGGCGTGAGGCAGGGAGAAGGCAAAGAATCAGACTAGGAGTGATGAATGCAAACTGGTTTAGCTCTAGAAATCCCTGGATGGGGAGGAAAGGGAGTGTGTGTGGCAGGGAGTGATAATTATCCTAGTCCGTAATAGCAAATTACAGTAGTGAGGCAGAAATGACCTTGCTTTGGTGGTATGGTGTCACCTGCAGCGTTAGCACAGCTCTGAGGGATTGGGGTTGTAGCTTCGGAGAGAAGGCATGAATCTTCATGCACAAACTTCATTGGCTGTGCTTTGAAGTTATAAATCTGATGTCTTGGCAATCTTTAACCAAATCTTCAACCTTGATGAGCAACCAGTTTTCTTCAATAAAATGAACAGATAAGGGGCAGACCGGTCTAAGAAAGTTACTTTCATAAGTGATGAACAGGGTTTTGTCACATGGGATTTGCTTCAGTAGTTAGTGAAAGGTTTAAATGCACTGATCATAAAGCAGTCTGCATCAGCAACCTTTGCCTTTTGGATAAAGAAATCTATTTTAGATGAAGAAATCGAACTGCAGAAAATTTGCTGAGTAATCTGTTCATAGTCCCATTGGTTTGTGGCTCCTCAAAGGAACGTGTGCCGCAGCAGCACGTTTTGGTGGGAGCAGATGTCTGCTGGGTCTTGTCTTGTGGCAAGGCTGGCACTGAAGGGTGTTGCTTTCTACAGTGCTTACCAGGCCTGGTACACTCGTTCAGTTAGAAAACTAAACCCTTTTCTTCATGTCGAACGGGTGGGAGAACAGGGAAGTATAACAACTTCCTCCTCTTTGAATTTTTGACTTTGCATCCATGTTTCTTGGAAGACAAAAATGATGAGTTAAGGACCAGTATGAGCCTTAGGTTTTCATGCACCCTGTAGTTTGAACATGCACTGTCAGCCTTTCTCATCAGCATGTTTTGAAATGATTTTAGTTTGCATTATCTTCAGACGTGCATTTTGTCTCTTGCACTTGGTGCATGACATCTGTCACTGTTCATTTCACTAAAGGTTCTCTGGTTATAATCTGATATTGCCCCTTCCTCTCCATGCGTTTCTGCACTGGTATTTAATAGCCCACATCATAATGTGGAAAGGTTGTTACTTGTTTAAGATGTATACAGGGAAATGTATGATAAAGTGAGACTACTTGAAGTATTCATCTGAGAAAAAATTGATTCTTTAACATGAACATCAGTAGCTGTTCCCCAGCCATATCCGATTTGAGCTTTGCGACTGTTCAAGTATTTCCAGTTTTAACTCCACCAGGGAGTGGTGATTAGAAATCAGCTTGGTTTTAAGATAGCTGAGGTGACTATTTGGCTAAGATTGCAGTTTAGATATGTTTCCTTCTGCCTAGTCACAGGATGTAAGATATAGGTTACTGTGTAACTGGTTTATGACTTATCCCTGATATTAGCACCTCTTGAAACACTCTTTGTGCAGCTGCAGCAGATGGTCAGGATGAGAGCCGAAGGAGATGGATCAAAGTGGAAGGCATCACAGTGGGCAGAGACTGTGCTTGCGCTAGGATGAGATACCAGAGTATAAATATAACTTCAGCCTAGCATTAGAATAACTTCTGCTGATTTCTTTTTTCCATTGTATCCAATCACCATGTATACCCTATCTGAAGAACACGAAGTGATAACTTGACTTAGAGTATGTACGGGTATTTTAAGAAGCTAGTAGAGATACTGCCAAAATAATATTTGCACATTAATGCTTAGCATATTCATGTTTCTTCCAGTAAATCCACGAGATAAAAAGTATTATTCCCATCTCACAGTCAGTAGGAGAAAGGAAAGAAGAAATTACTTGCCATATGTTGGGCTATGAAATGCTGGTGGAATTTGGTTGAGGTGCTAGAACCTGCACTGTTAGGTTTAGTCCTATAGTAACACTGTTAAGTGCCGTAAAAGCCAACTGGAGAAATTAATTTTCTGTCATAATAGGGGATTCTGTAACCAGTGGGATCTAGAGCCATCCCCGCTTTGACTCACTGGGTGAAATCTGCCCCATGTTGTAAGGTCCAGGGAGATACCCCTGGGCCAGCAGTACTTTGGACAAGACAAGTGGATGAGATGCTGTTGGTCTGAAGTTTGAATTGTGCTATGCAGCAGAGGAACCCCAGCCATGACTCCCAAAATGGACTTATTTTTTAATGCATTTAATAAAGAATGAGTAAGTGGAGAATACGTGAGCTCCTGCTCCTACCAGGGGAATGCTTCTCTCTGTGAGATGTGAGGCATATTGATGAGGTTATGTGGTGAAGCCTGTATTCCTTTTTCACAGATTCACTCCATAAGATCTCAGGAACTACATGAAAGCCTCAGTGATCTCTCCTTGCTTTCTCTTACTTTATCTCTTCATCTTTCGGTGTCGAATAGGCCTGTCTTGGTATGCACTGAACAGTCTTAGGCTTTAATCTGTTCAGAGGCCAGGCAGGCTCAGGGAGGGACTTGCTTTCTCCTTAACTACTGGCTGGGTAATTGCCAACTGATAACTGTGTGAGATGTCGATCGTGTTTGTAAAGAGCTGGCTAATACTGAAGTATTTTTTCAGTCAGTGGGTGGCAGGGTTGGTAGGATTAATGATACTGCATTGTATCTAGCACCTCTTTTTTTTAAGGCTACATGGCTTAGAGGAATTAAAAGCAGAGTTTGTAGCCACGTTTACATTAGAAGCTCCGAGTGGTTCTTGTGGAGTTCCTTAGCAATTAATTGTAGTGACAGACACCGTACGTGGCCCTATGATAACACAGAATCTGAAATCATTGTTTTGACAGCAGCACTGCATAAAGTGGATGTTAGCTTTGTGCATTTAAGTGTGAAAATGTGTGGTGGCTAAAGAATTCTCCTCCCAAATACTCCTGAACTTGGCCAGAGTTCATGATGCTAGTTAAGACCAGTGAATTAGTCTAGTGTATTGGTTCTTGCTAGTTTAGCTTGTATGATTAGCAATCCCATGATCAAAGTAAAAAGTGGAATGCCTTCTATTTTTGTAGCTGCAGATTGCATATTAATCGAGAAAGGAAAAACAGTGATGTGTAAATGTGACTAGAGGAAAAAAGTATTGTAGCAACAGCTGTGGAATGAAGTGTGACAAACATAGCTGTGCTAATTTTACTTGCTTGTTTTTATTTATACCTGCAATTCAAAACTTCACTTGTTTTTATCTGGCAGGCTGTAAGATCCTTCATTTGTTCAGGCCTCATTTATAACGGATATTGCAGTAAAGTCCCCAGTTTATCATGCATGTGATGTACTGATTTTATTTTAACAGCTTTTTCAGGTTGATATAAAAGGGGAAAATAAGGCTCTTATTCTGTCTGTCTAAACCTGGTTTAACCTTGTTTGAATAAAAGTGGAAATTGAGTTACCTGATCAATTTCAGGTGCTTTTTGTTGGTATTGCAAAAAGAATGGTAGAGGAAAAGATCTTTAGTTACAAACCTCTCTTGCACTGTAGAGGAGGATGGGAGTGTAGGTGGAAATGTTATGTTTGCTTTTACAATGTTTGCATTATTTTTGCAGTATTCAAAGGGGATAGGCTTCCTATCCTTCTGGTTGATACACTGTATTATTATAAGATCAGGAAAAAAAAATAGAAAGTTAATGTCTTCTTGCCTTTTAGCACTGACCGTTTGATAATGCAAATAGGTAATTCTTGGATTATGTGATAGATTTGTGGACGCTTATTTTAGAGAGAAAATGTACTCAAAGTTGGCAGTAGTCTCCATGATAAAGCAATTGCAGTAAATACTAATAAACATGTGAAAGCCGTTGCCTCTTTCCAACTTCGTTTTTCTCTGGTGTGTCAACTTTCTGTATCTGTATATTAAAGTGTTCACGATGGTACTTTACCTTTTTCCACAGAAAGTTTCTCTAATTGTTTGCTTTTCTCTTGTTTCAGAACAGAGAGCTCCAGATTATGAGAAAGTTGGATCATTGTAACATTGTCCGATTGCGTTATTTCTTCTACTCCAGTGGAGAGAAGGTAAGAACAAAAAACAAAGGAATGCATCCTGGTAACTGTCTGGGGTATAACTGACCTATCTGAATGTCTAAAGACAGAAGTGTGAAGATACTAGACTTACAACACTGAGCAAATGCTATAGTGGTGCCCAACAGGTCATACTGGAGCAGATGTTTTTCAGTATAGGAGTGTGTGGTCCATAAGGAGTAGTGTTACACTAAAAATACAACAGGAGTGCAGCAGATTTGCATATGCACTGCCTTTTTCTTAATTTAGTGGATCACAGCTGGGCTTTGTTTATGTGTTCTAGCACTACCTTTCTGTATGTGCAGATATATGTTTTCTAGGATTCAGCATTAAGCATTTTAGATGTAAAGCATTTATGTGACTTTTCCCAGACCCGGTCTTTTTATGCTTCTGTCCCCCTTCCTTGTGCATCTGTTCCAGACACAGGCTGCGTTTCAGAGCCCAGAGGAAAGAATAATATATGATGATGTGATTGTAGCATTTGTCAGAATGTTTGTGCTCCAGAAGAAAGAGCAAATAGCTGGATTTAATAAATCTCAAGAAGTAGATACTGACATTTGTTTTCATTCAGTCCAGGTTTAAAAGTTCCTTGGCTCTTTTAACAAGAGGTTACACAGTTTAGTTTTAATGTGAAATTATAATGTGTTCCTTATCTAAGTATGTATCAGCATTTTATAAACCGTAGGAGAATTCAGGATGAAATGGACTTCAAGATGGCATCTGATCCAACCTTATCCTTAAAGCAGAATGATCCATGGAGTAAAAAAAAAGTCATTGTGGTCTATGTGGGAGTTAATGTAACCTGTGAGGTTGGGCAATGAGCTAGATGACCTTCTGAATTTTCTCTGATCTTTCCATACATTGTTACAAATATTTATATAATTTTTAGATAATTTATATAAATGCTGCCATTATTTTAATTTCGTAAGGCAGATTGCATCCTTAGTTGTCTTCAGATGCTGGTACACTTGTCCATAGTGCTGTAAAGGGCTGTATGTGAGAGCTGATAGCTACTGGCAGGCTGTTAACTGCAGGTTCATGAAGTGGGTCAGCAGACTGGGAGGGGCAACCCACCCATTTCATGGTCTTTGGAGCCAGAAAAGGAGCTGACATCTCCAGGATAAGTTGCTTTTGGCAGGGCACTGTAGTCATGTGCAGTGCACAGGGGGATAATTGGAGGAGATCTGCTGTTGCCTCTCTGAAAGGTATTTTGGAGGGCGCCTGGCCTTGTACCTTGCCTGTGCCTATAGAAAGCCTGCAAAACCACAGCATTCAAGGAGAAATGTGATTTAGGGTTTTTGAATTATTTTTTTAATCAACCTCCCCTTTTCTTCCTTGCCCTTGGCTGGTGATAACAAGCATTTTCAGCTGTGGCTGTTTTGTTGGTAGTGCAGTGTCATTTCTTTAAGCTGTGTTTTGTTCATAAACAGAAATTCCTGAAGTAGCATGACTACAAAAAGGAAAATACCGTGAAGGAGGGCTTGGGTTTGGGATTTATTATTGGTTGGTTGGGTTTTTTTAAACAGCTTGTAACTTGACTGGAGTGAAGTAGAATTTCCTGGACAAACGGAAGACAACTGCCTTATTAATAGCTTTCAAAGATCTCCTGCAAACAGTGGAGTGTTAAAACTGCTCAGAACTCTGTCCCAGGAGCTTTTGTGTAACAGTAACTTGAGAAAAACTCTTTTGGAAATCTTTAAATGATATTGACCTTGAGACTGGATTTTCCATTCTGCTGTTTCAACTCCACATGGCTGATTTTTGGCAGCACTAGTTTTGCTTTTAAAAATGTGGTCTATCCATGGCCAGTGAATCTTTATGCTTCAGTGAGAAGTTTTCTTTCACAGTACTTGCTGCTATTCGGTCCTCATGCCTCTGCTCTGTGCCTTTGAGGTTTCCATTGCTACCCTGTTGCGAAACAGGACAAATGGGAACAAGTCCCTGGGGCCAGCACACACCCAGCAGAACATGAGCAGTGTAATGCTGCAGTTCAGGTTGCAAGGTCTCTTGCAGTTCAATACAAAATGACACAGAATTGGCTTGCAAGTATTTCCATATAGGTGGCAGCATGTGAAGATAACTGTGTGGTGGCATGCATGAGTCCTGCCCTTTCTTGCAGCTCTCAGGAAACACCTGCAGAAGAAGCTGTAGCAAACGCAAGCTGCGTGTTAGCACAGCAGCTTGCCACAGCTTTTCCTCCGTGGGCTATACCTTATACGAGGTATAACAGGTTGTTGTTCTTGCCTTGTAGCAGACTGGTACTCTGCTAGGAGGAAGGGGCTAGAGTTCGTCTTCTGTTTGGGAAAAGCTCTAGACAGCAGCAAGTTGGTGTTCTGCTGCAGTTCATGGGGAAGGAAGGAGAATGTTTCTTATCATGCTTTTGTCAGTTTTGGGAAGCAATAACATCTTTTCCTTCATGTTACCCTCATAATCAAACTGTCTGTTTGGGGAGTGGAGAAGGGAGAAAAGTGTAATGTCCCATCTGGTAACCAGGAAGGATGTTTAGGAAGCAGTTGCAGATATAGATGATATGTCCCCACAGGTTTATATAAACTGATTATTGAAACCAAGTCCAATGGAAAGACTAATATAAAAATCCAAGAATTGTATAGCAGAAGATGTTTAGTGATGAGTTGGGCTTGCAATTGTTGACTGTCTTTGTAAGGAACTTGACAATCCTCTGCCATGAATCTGTGTTTGTGATAGTTAACTCAACTCTAGCGGCAATGGGAAAATCTCAGAGGTAACTCTTATACTGCTGATGTCTTTAATGAAATTTTGATACTTACATATCAAGCATTCTTTTGCGTAAAGATTTTCATGTCACTGTGTTTACTCCACCTGTTCATGTTGCTTGGACTTCTCCCTTCTTCCCTGGTGCTTGACACCAGCATCTCTAAGCCCAGAGACTTTTCTTTCTGGTTTGTTTTTTTTTTTTTTTTTTATTTGGCCAGTGTCCAAGAAGCTTAGATCTGTCTTGATTTACAGATACCTCAAAGGATTTCTCCAAATCCAGTCAGACTGGCACTCTTTGACAGCCATGTGCCTAACAGTCACTTTAGTTCATTTTAATTGCTAGGTATTTTTAGGTGCTGGGAAACCTTAAAACTGTCTTCATTCTAGCAAAACAGTTTCATTCTTGATTAGAAACCTGGAAAAGTATCAAATAGAAAAATAAGTCTATAAACGAATTGCTAGTAAGACCATTCCTTAGCAGCATCCTAACCCTAGTCTGTAGCGATTTGGAGCTCTCCATTAGCTGTTTCTGCAGGCTATCTGTGGAACTGGTTCAAGAGTTTGAGCTCCCTATCTTTTCTTTTTCCTTGTGATGAACTCTCCTTTTTATGTCTCCCATTTGCTTAAACTTCTTTCCTGCTTTTGACAAAAGCCGTCAAGCCTTAGCAGCATAAAAATCGTGTATCAAACATGGCTCTGGCTGATTTCTTCTCCTTTCTTTTTTGTGACTGGGTGACTCCCTCTTGTCTGAGCATCTTTGAATTTGTATTGCCTTTGTATAGCAAAGTGTGTATATATATACATGCACACATATATTTATACCTTTATGTGTATATATAGATATAAAAAGTTGTTCTGAGTACTGACTACGTATTAATCATGTTTAACTAATGATTTCTAGTCCAAAAGAGTTCAAAGGAGGTATGTAATTTATATTAAGATGACAGTTGACAGGCTTGTCATTCAAGTTACTGCTATAAACTATTTCCTCCTCGATTCGTGCTTTTTGAAACTTTACAGACATTTGCCAGACCTGTTGGATAAACCCAGTTTTTCAAAAGCCTCTTCCATAATGAATTTTCCAGAGTAGATTCTGATTTTTTCTTCTTTTGAGGCTGTATGAGATACCCGATAGCAGGGCACTGACTTTCATAGCTGTAACGTGCTTTTCAGTAATCTAAAATGTGTAATTATATCTGGTGGAATGAGCCAGAGGGAAAGAAAAAACAACCAAATAATGGGTTAAATTGTGTATGAAAGATTCTCCTGGTGAAAGTAGTCACAAGTCTCTTTGCTGTATTTCTGATTTATGGTTTTCTGGGTAATTCTTGGAGAAAATGGGCAGGATTGTAGGGCTAGCCAGCTCCACTGTTTGATAGGTTTGGTATTATGCCTTAGGATAAGATCTTGAACAAGATGCCTGGTTTGCCTATCAGCTTTCCAGTGCAGATCAGACTGTATTAGGAAGGCATATATTTCAGGGTTGATTTTTGCTACATTTCCTTAATTTCAGGAGCTGCTTCTCATTTAGCATGATACAAAAATGTAGGTTTTGATTTACTTTTGCAGGGGGAGATGGTCTTGCCACCTGTCCTTTCTAGCCTAATTCTGCTGAGAACCTCTCAAGCCATGTTTCAAGGCAGGACAGACGTGAATATAGTAAATAATGCCTCTGACTCCTTTGCTAAGAGCATTCCCTGATGTTTTATAGAATGACTTCTTAAATCAGTGGCTGTCAAGTAAAATTACTCAGCTGTGTAAAACCTGAAATGAGTTCCTAATTCCACTCTTTTTATCCCTCACTATTTCTGGTTAGGTCTTTGTGTCATTTCATAACTGTCAGGCTTTCTTGTATGGATATTTTTGAGTGTTTAATAGACTGATTTATCCATACCTGTGTCCAAAAGAGGATGAAAAGTTACTGGAGGCATTTGTTTCTGCATCAAATCATGTAAAAATAAATACAATTTTCATTGAGTAATTGCAGCTGTGGTTATGTCCTTTAGTTTTTCCTCTTTAACATGCCTTAGTATTCAGAGGAGTCAAGCCCAAATGGAAGCAGAGAGAGATCACAAATAGGCAATATGCCGATGCTTTTTTGGAGGCTGAGCTGGCCCTGCTGCATGCTCTAATTGATGTCAGGTCTTATTTATCCTTAGCTATAAGGGCATGTAGCCAAAAGTCCATGAAGACTCAGGATGGAAATTTACTCCCATAGACTTAGGCTAAAGTTTAAAATGCAGGAGGTACATGCTGAGCTGCATCTATAAGCTTCTGTGCACCATCTCGTGTGCTTTGGCAGCACTGTATTAAACTGCAGTGGAGAAGTTTGGAAGAAGGGGTCAAGTGTCTGATTTGCAAGCTTTTGGTGTTTATTCAAGTTCATATCCCTGTTATATCCTCCACCTTCAGAGAGATATGAACATTCTTCCTTGCAGGAGTGTTCAGATGAGTCCTCATACATGCAAGGACCATCCATTCTGTTCACTGTTGAAACAGGAACCACTGGGTTTCTTAGTTTAGCTTTTTTTTTTTTTTTTTTTTTTTTTTTTTTTTTTTTTAAAGAGAAGTTGCTGCATAAAAAAGTCAATTAAAAGAGCCTTGAGCCAAATTTTGCACTGACAGTCTGTGTGAATGTTTTGCACCAGCCTAGTTATGTGCTGAAGGGCCATCACTAGAGATGAATTTAGTAACTACCATTCATTCAATCCCTGGCAGATCTTCTGTGCTGTCAACAAAGGAGCAATTAATGCCAATTATGAGGAGTTTTGTGATGTTGGTATCTCTGTAGTCCTTGCCTGAGGCCTGCCAAGCTCATTTCAAAAAGGGCACCAGTCATCATATTATGATTATCAGTTACTGCTGTTAGGGTTCGAAACATGCTGGGAATTTCCTTAGTTGTAGTTATGAGCAGTCTCTGATTTTGAGTAGGTTTTGTTATTAGAAATAGCAGTTTTGTCTGCCTGTGGTAGGGCTTCACAAGAGCAGAGGAGGCAGCAGTGGCTAGATCCTCAGTGTGGGAGGTGCACGCAGTGAAAATAGGAAGCTCGGAGATTTCTCTCTAGACCAGTGAGCCATGCAGTACATTTGGTTGGTCGCTCTTCTGTTCTCAAGTCATTCTTCTGCCAGCTCTAACTCCTGCTCTCATCTTCTCAGTGTTGGATAGGCATTAGGAAAGCAGCTTGTGTTGTTTGTCCTGAGGCAGGCAGGTAGTTTGAACCATTATTGTGTGTTGTCTTGCCTAGCTTTTTGTCATGGATATCTCCTGATTCAGAAATTCCTACTCACTCTGGAAGGTAGTGAACAGTCAAGAAAACAGTGGATCTCCAAAGACTCTGTTTTCATCACAAGGTATGCAGGACAGTCCAGTGATCTGAACATCATCTGTTAATTTTCATCTTTCAACAGACTTATGGCCAGTTTATGGCACAGTCCCTGCTTGGGAGCTGGGGTTCAAATATCCACAGATCACTCATGTCAAAGATCTTAGCTCAATCCCACCTTTTAGATGCTGGGCAGATGTTTCCAACTTCATAGAAATTATTTCTCCTTGGAAGTACAGTGGTAAGCTTAAGGACTTCAAAGGGCAATAAATAAACAAGAATCATCAGGGAAATTATTTTAATGTGTTACCTTTTCCTTTACGGTAGCCTCTCTTTAGAGGGGAAAACTAGGTCAGAAAATGCCGTCTTTTTTTTTTTTTTTAACGACAAAGAATGTTTTAGTGCATCACCTAAGAACCTAGATTCTTTCAGTGATCAGAGGTAGAGAATGTAAACCAGCTGGCTTTGAACAAGACCCAAAAAAGTTCTTAAACAGGAATTTTGTTGGGAAGGCTGACTTCTGGCCTTATGCTGCCATCACAGCTGATCCAGTTGGCAGTTCCTACCTACATAGCATGACTGTTTTGCTGAAGAATAATGAGCATTACAGAGCAATTTGGTAAGTTTTGACAAGTAGGCATAGGAGCAGAAGTCTTGGGACAGATCTCAGTCATGAAGAGTGAGGGACTGGGAAAGGAGATGTTTTGCCCAACATTTGCAGTACTCTTAGAAAGTATTGGTATCTTTCTGAACACTGAAGTTGAGTCTTCAACTGTTCTTACACCCCTGGATTTATCTGTGTGAAACTGCAGCTACATCTCTAGCCTTACACTCAAATTATTTTGGTGGCAGCCAAAGCTCTGTTTTGCAATAGATGTGGTTGCAAACAGAAAGTAAAAACAGATAGACGTGGCCACTGGATGTCACCATTCCTTCATACAAATAAGGTCAGCTAGCACACCTTTTGCATTTTCAAATTTTTCTTTTGTATCATGTCTACTCAGTAGTTAGAGTAGGAAGGCTGCAAATTTTTGCTTTGTCTTCGAAAGTGTGTCCAAAGTCTTTGTATCTTTAACGTACAATGTCAGCCTTCAAGATAAGAGAAGGAAGGTGGGTCTCACATGGTGCTTGATAAAGGGGTGTGAAGTGTGTGCTGGTTGTAGCTTTAAGAGAATAACATTTTCTTGGATCTAGGGCAAAAACTGTGTGACTTTGAACCTTGTGTGTTGTCTAAATCTGGATGCCTAAGTCAGGGTGAAGGGCATATTTTACCTCATGCTGACACTCTATAGTGTTCAAATAATGCACTCTCAAAAAAGGCATAGTCTGCCTGAAATACTGCCTGAAAGGCATTTTCTTGCTTTCCAACTCAAAGGTAAATCCCTCAGGTGCTTTTTGACAGAACCCTTGCGTAGCTGCATCTTGTCAGTAACTGCTTGGTGCAGCACCTACCTCTGGAACATCATCAGTGGGGTGCTGTCGTATGGTAAAGAAAACATCCTCTTGAGTAAACTTACTGGTTTATTCGCCTCATGTAGCCTTAATACTGAAACACTGGGATAATTTTAATAATGAGAAATACGTTTTGGAGGCATATTACTTAATTTTAGGTGTATGGCTTGTATGTGTTTAGGTTGAATAGGCATATAAAGCGAGTTTCTTCAGAGAGCAATTCCACTTTTATTTCGCCAAATGCAAAGTTAGTTTAAGAAACTCCTGTATTGTTCATCTCCTCTCAGTTGTGCTCATACAGCTGATCAGGTGGAGTCGAAAACCCATCAACAAACCACACTAGAACCACTGTCACACTGTTACTGATCTGCCTGGAGATGAAAACTGAAATGAGCATGTTCATCACTTTTTCCAAATGCTGAGCAGTAAATACAGTCACCCTAGAAGAAAGAGCACCCAGAACAGTTTCTTAACCTTTTTATCCTATTACTTGATGTTCAGAGAAGTTTTCCTTAGATTCCAGGTAGGCCTTGACAGTTCAGGAGTACTTCCATTGTCTTACTAGATGCTGTCGTATTTTCAGAGTAAGAATTTTCCTTTTGCTGTCAGCCTGATGTTTGTCATGTATGACCTCCCTGGCTTCTATCATCATGGTGGTAAATAGGGGAAATAGTTGGACTGTGACTGACTTAATATTGGTTGCTGCTTTATACATGCACATTGTAAATGTAGTGTGTCTGATACATGAAAATAAAAGCTAACATAAGCTTGTAGAAACCACTCAGGATCAATTTGAGGTTTGTTAAGGTAGGGAATGATCATAGAGAAGCAGTGTTTTAACTTTCACTGCAAGGAACAATCTGGAAAAGTGAATCTTTGAATTCAGTAGCTATTGTTTTATTTTAATTCAATAGCCGTTTCTTTATATTGGCCTCAATTAAGCACAACTGGGGGGTGCTTTAAACAGATTACTTATGTGGACTGAAAGAGGAGTTTTAAAGTGGAGTTTGAGACCTCCATGCAGCCTTTCCTTTGTCAGTAAGGCAAGGTTTTCAATTTCACTCTGTCCTCAGCCACGTTGTGTGTAATGCTCTGGTGCTTTCATCCTGTTTTGTCTCCAGTTTCTGCCACAAGATAAAAAATGAAGTTGGTAAAATATTTGGGCTCTTGTGTCCTAGTCTTTCTCATGCCTCTTATTATAGTACAGGTTGTATTAGTATTTACTTGTATGAAGTATTTCCCACCAAAGTGAAGCAGTGCCTGAATTGGTGGTTCTTGAGAGGCACAGAGCAGTTTGATGGCAAAGCAGTGGTTATTTTGCTGTGGCTCGTTTTGGAGCAGTTTGTCAACTAAGGATTTATCTGCCAAGTGACAAAAAGCAGCTTCTAGCACTTGATGCAGCTGCTGGTGCATGAGCCTCATCACTGAAGTCAAAATCCTAACAAAATACTTGATCTTGGGTTTCAGGATCTGGCTTTCTGCCCTTCCCCTTTTTTATTTTGAAGTGTACATGGTCATAACCTTAGCAGCAAACGCAGGAGAATATAAATACACATAAGCATTTGACCTGCAGCAGAAGGCTCGTAATCTCAAGTTCTGTAAGGAGAAGTGAGTTATTTAATGACATCTTGTGTTTGCTTTCTGTAGTTCATATGCTGCAGCTTCCTCTGGACTTTTCGGTTCTCTCTAAGTCATTTCAGAGGTGCTTGTGACAGTCGGGTTACCTTGGTTTGTTCCCAGACCAGCAGTTTCGAAACAGCAGTATGGAAACAAGTCACTTGTGGAATACATGGTGAGGTTTCCTGTAATGGAAAGAAAAGCCTTGATCGTCCCAGTTGATCCTCGAGCAGTTGCCCTCATTTTACAAGCTCTTTGAGCTAACCCTGTTTCCTATTGCAATACATCTGGGTCACTGGAAAAATATGTGTTTAGGAGGAACGCATGAGATAGGCAAACCAGGTTACATCATCCTCAGAGCTTGTCAGGCCATGACTGCTTCCTAGCTTGTCCTGAATCTTGTTCAGGGGAATCCAGGTAACTTGGATATTATTTTCATCTAGTTCATGCTCACTGAGAAGGATAAGGGCTCGTGAAAACTCTTTCCTGTATGTTTATCAGACCAATGCCAGGTGACATCAGCAGGATGTCACTCAAAACACTTGAATAATCTTTAATTCGTTCTAGTAGTCATTAAGAGAACTTCAGAAGTCAACTGTGTGTGGTAGGAGTGGAATATGCTGCTACTTACATGGCCAACGGCATAAGCCTTGCCTTTACAGCTGTATATTGAAGTTCTGGGTCCTTCAAGTGGTACATGAAAACTTGTTAGTTGATGCAGGGGGGAAAGGTGTTCATGTGCCTTTGTGTTCTGTGGGATAGACGTTTACACAGGAACAGTACCACACAAAACCCATGCTGCTTATACAGGTACTGTGGATAGCATCAAAACTCAGAAGCAAAGCCTCCATCTCTTAAGATTCAAGTAGCTTGTGGTTTTTTGTGCTTGTGTTATGTCATGCTATTGAATTGGTCCCATTTTTAATAGAACATAAAATTAGACATAAAAATGGAGGCACTAAAAGCAAAGCAAAGATGGTATGAACTAGAGAGTAGTTCTGTAATTCTCAAATCTCACTGTTGTGAAGAAGTGTAGGCAGGGTTTACTGATCGTATGTTTTACTGTTTTACATGTGTCCTTTTGTTTGTACTATGAGGGGATAATGAAATCACTATAATTTAATTTTTACTCATTTTTTTTCCTCTAATCTCTCATGTAAATCTTTTTGATACATGAAACATGAATCCTTGCATCAAAGTCGCCAGTGTCAGTAACAGTACTCAGTGCAGTGATTTGTCACCAGTAAGACTTTCCCATCCTCTGAGAGGCAGACATTTAGCATATTCATCAGGTTGTATCTACGCTGAAGCAAACAGAATTCATATTCATGAAACTGTTTTCTCTCATGGTTTACAGATTGCCTTACCAGGCATAAGCTAACTTTGGATTTTTTAAGACATTTATTTTTGGTATTTTATAACTAAACCTTGAAAGCTCTGACCTAAGAAGAGGTGGTGGATGAATTTTATTGGCTTGAAGTGAGAGTCAGGGAAAGAACAACTTTTCTTGTTACAGGGAAAGTGCTAAAATATGGGTTTTTTTCTTGCATACATTTGCACATCTGTGGAGTTCCAGAACCATCTGGTATTTCCTCTGCATTGCTGGTTGTTGTCCCTTCTCATCCATTTCAACAATTTTCTTCTCCCCAGCCTGGTCCCCAGAAGGCTTCACATTGCTCCTGGTTCCTGGGATGGCACTGGGAGAAGCACCAGCATAGGCAGCGTTTTGGAGGCTGCTGTTCCTTGTCTATGTTTGAGAAGTATGATAAGACCAGATACAAGCTGGTGGGCTATTGACATTTGCTTGGTGTTGTGCTCTTGCCACTGTCATTTAAGCAATGGTATTAAGAAAAGAGCATCCTTTTGTAGCAAGGAATGACATAGGTAGGGCCGTGCAAGGTGACTTGGTCTATTAGGAGGTATTGGTAAGGGCTATTAAATGTCCTGAAAATACAAGCCTTTAATGTCAAATAATGGTGAACAGATATCTTGATTTCTGAGCCTTTAAAAACACACAAAACCAGCAGTTCTCTGCGTATGTATTCAAGGTGTGTATTTCTCTGTGTGTTACCATGTACCAGACTGCTGCACTTTGCTGTGGCAGGACAGCAGAGCACTGTGAGAGTAACACACGTCACTCTGTGCTTCAAGTGATGGGTCAAGTCACAGTAGTAGTATTACATTGCTGCAGCTAAATGAGAGCTGTTAAGATACAGATAGCCAGTAGATCTTCTGACAACGGACTCCAGTTGAAGACTTGGAAGTTCTGTGCTGTTTCCGTCCATGTAAATTCTCTATTGTCTTTCTCTATAGAAAGTTCTAGCTGATAATACAACAGGCACAGGAGAGGTTACTTCTAGTTAATTCATCTAGCTTTCAAAAAGAATTTTTCATGCTGATATAGTTAATTATACCCACCCCCCAACATTAAATGTATTCACAATCCTGATAGTATTTGCACTGAAGACTGTATTGAAATATCAGAAGTCTCTTTAAGACCTGTTTTACTGCTGAAAATTCTCAGTTTTGCAGTGAGGCACTATATGATTATAGTACTTTGTCATTTAAGTCCTCTTTGTTCCTTCTTTCCTTTGCTAATGTATAATAAAGTACTTTATAATGTAACAAGGTACCTTATTTTAAAGTACTTTTGTTGTTTCTCTGTGTTATGTTCACATGAACCTCTAACCTAATCCTAGATACTAAAAATTATACTTGAGACTTTGGTTTTGGCTTGTTCTCTTTTGCCATGAATAAGTTCATATGTTTAAGCTGAAGATAACTGGGACATCAAAATACATGTAAACAGAATGGTTACAAATGTTAACACTGGTGTACTGTCTACAAATGGTTAATATGTTTTAATCTCTTAATAGCTGGGAATTCAGTAAGATCAAAGTAACATTTCTAAAAGATGAAGGTTGTTTGAACTTTTTTTGATGTGTTGTTGTTGGGGGCTGAGTTTTGAACTTTTAAATTTGCACTTCTTGGGTTTTGGCAGGTAAGGGACTAAGGAGTTAATAGGCTGTTTTAAATAATGATGCAGATGTTACCTTGAAATACTCTCCTAATGAAAATATTGACTGGGCAGAGCAATTATATCCTTGTCTCCATTTATAATCAAAAAATATCTTACATTGGAGACCAGAATAATTAACATGACCTAAACAATAAGTTTGACGAAAGTATTAATGCACGAGTGCAAAGCCTAAATAGTTCCGTGGCAGTTCACATGCTAAAGATGGGACTTAAAAAATGTCCACAGCTTTCTCATCTTTAGGTTTTTCTGAACACTTTAATTGTACTTCATGCTTCAAATCTAGTGCTGATTTGTTTTTCTTCTCTATTCTCTTTCAGAAAGATGAGGTGTACCTCAACTTGGTGCTGGACTATGTTCCTGAAACAGTATACAGAGTTGCCAGACATTATAGTCGGGCCAAACAGACACTCCCTATGATTTATGTCAAGGTAGGTAACTGACAGATGTGGTTAGGTGAAGAAAGATAGTATAGAAATAGACTGGATACTCTTTTCTGACATAATAGTAGATTTTCTGAAATTTTTTTCAAGCAAATCTTGAGGCAAGGAAAAAAATAAGAATTATTAGTTGTTATGGTGAAAGAAGAATAGAGGGTTGAGACTTACACAAGCACTCCCAATTTCTGACCTTACAGAAATCTTGGAATGGGTTGGGGAGACTGAGTGTTTTGATTTTGAAGCAGCTTAGACAGAGACTAACACCAGGCAGATTAGCAGCTTTCAGTTTCCTGAGATGATGAAGATATGATAGAACAAAGGTCAGGGACTGAAAGAGGATGTCAAGAGGATGTTCTCTAATCTGTTACCTTCCCCTTTTCCTGGCATATGAGTAAGAGTTCATATGCTTTTGTTGTGGGCATGAAAGGCACATTTTTGTCCCCACTTGGAGCTCCTTGGCTTATGTCTTCAAAAGCTACATGGGGTAAGATGCTTGTATGCACGTAGTAGTTTCAGAACCTTACTCAAGTGGCCTACATCTTTTACACAGGGGTTAAAATAAATAAAATTTCTCATTTGCTGTCAAACATGGGACCCATCTGGGCCGCATAGTTCCGTTTCACATATTGTGACCACAGTCCACACACCAGTGAGTGATTATGTTTTCACATGGCATTAACTTGTTAACATGGCATACAGGTAATATTAAATGGAAATTACCAACAAATTTTCCTGATGCATATTGATTTCTCCAGACTCCTCTTTAAAAGTGTAATGCTTAACGTAGGGGTTGGCTTCAGAAAAAACTTTAATTTGGTTGAAAGAAGATGAAAGTTTCAAAGGTGAAAGCCTGAAATAGTAATTATTTCAATAATGAAGTTTTGTGCCATAACTATATGCATAAATTGTAAATGGCATGTCTCTGCAATAGGCATCACTGGTGCCTGATTTTTAAGAAAGCACAGAATTTTATCATCCAGCAGACTGCAAGGTCACTCTTTTTGGTCTGTTGATGGAACAGCATGGATTCAGGTTATATGCTCCCCAGAATCTGTAGGCTTGGCTTTTGATAAATTGTTTTTATATCTTTTGTCAGTATTCTTGCCCTAATTGTTCTCTGTTATGGGAACTTGAGAAAATTGTTCTTCCTTACACTTTCAGAGAAAAATCTGCTTCAACTCTTTCATCTTGCAGGATGCCTGAGACTTCCTGTTCCAGGTAGCCTGGAAAGCTATTCTTATTTTTCTGGCAAGGCAAGCCTTGTGTATAATCCTTGTATTTAAAAAGATCATGTTACCTTGATGTCATTAAGGATTTTGCAACTTTCCAGGCATCTTGGTTACACAAAGGTCAGATCAAACCTATTTGTTCACTTCTGATTGCTAACTAGGCAGGCAGAGAGCCACTTTTCCCTGGGTAACAAAGAAACTGTTAAAAAAAGCTGCACAGAAGCTGTTCTAGTAATCTTCTGGTTAATTTTTATTTGTAATTTCTAACCTGCTGTAAGGAGTCCTTGGAAATTTTGGGTTTGCTGTGTGGAGATGAAAGGCATACTTTCTAAATCCCACATGTGTGGACTTGGCCCCTCAAGTTAGAGCAGTCTTTTGCATTATTTTGCAATACACTTGCACAATACATAATTTAAGGACTAGAACAGGCAATTCGGAAAAAATGTTTGCTTGCTTTTCTTTGTGCAGAGTTGTGGTTTTCAGAAACAAGTATGAAAACCAGAGGCCTAGAGCCAAAATTCAAGCAATTTTCTTCCCGCTCCTACTTTCTTGCCAAACAAACAACAAAAAACCAGGAGGAGAGAAAGTGTGACAACAAAGATAGTGGTGAACGAGAGGCAAACATGATCTGATACCAATGTCAAGTAATTGCACCTGGTTTTATAGACTGTTAAAGGTGAACTGTGGAGAATGTGCTTATAAAAGAAAAGTGTGGAGGTGCATCTCTGGTACAGTGTCCTGCCTGTAGCTTGATTTTAAGTGGAAACTTGTGGGGACGCAACAAAAATAACAAATAACCTGACAGCCTTTTGTCAACCTTAAAACAGGGCTTTCCATGCCTTTATGACTATATATGCTGCACATCCTTAATTGTATCCAGCAGCTCTTAATTATCCATAACCAAAAGTGTGTAGCTCCATCAGCTGGCCATCCTTCCCTTGCCCTGTAATCTTGTCCTGTGAAGTTCTTGGCTTCGTAATATCTCCCCTTGTTTTTTAGAAGCTTTTTTTCTTGCTAAGGGGTTAGCCAGCCCTGGAAAGTGGGCAGAGAAAACTCTCCCTCGGCATACTTGTTTGTTGTGCCTTGCATAAAATTATTCTGAACAGTTGGTTTTATTTGCCTTCTGTTTTTGTCCAGAGATTTGAAATTAAAATGACTCTGTCCCCTCAGCAAGAGACACTGGGAGATTCACTTCAGTGACAGGCTGAGACACTAGCCTTGTTTTTGGGCAACATTTAATATAGCTTCATCAACTAAAGGGTTTTCTTTTGGATTTTATGGGGCATTTTTTTTAGTTGTTTGTTTGTTTGTTTGGGGTTTTTTTAATATCCTGGAATACTTCACTGCCATGAAGAGGCTGATTCGTAGAGCAAACTGGAACACCTTTATTTTGTGTAAGCTTTTTATGATTACCAGTATTTACAAATGTTGGAAAACTGGAACAATTATTTCGTTGGTATTATGCTAATTATGCTATCTGAAAGGACACATAAAAAGATTTGAACCACATGTGCGTGTATATAGCAAAGGGCGTGTGGGAAAGTTATGTAAATACCTTGCCCACCTTCATAGCCCTGCTAGGCATTCAGTATGGTCTTTTTCTCAGTGATTTTGTTTTTCTTCTAATAAGGGTTTGTGCGAAACTAATCGTTTACCCTGATTTGGCTGGTATTTCTGTGTTCCAGTTGTACATGTATCAGCTGTTCCGGAGTTTAGCCTATATCCATTCCTTTGGGATCTGCCACCGGGATATAAAACCACAGAACCTCTTGCTGGACCCTGATACAGCTGTTCTAAAACTCTGCGACTTTGGAAGGTAAGCACATAACTGTGGCCTGAAACCTGGTGAAAAGATCTTCCTTCAAAGTGAACTTCAGTGCAACTTTGCCAAGAAATCCTCAGTGTCCCTTAGAATTTTTATTTGTAGCTTTAAAAGAGGAATTACTGATAACTATTTTCCCCTCAAAGTGAGTTCAAAGAGATGGCAGGGAAGAGCTGAAAAAGGATATTAAGAGGGAGGGAATTAAACTTCAAGCCTGTTAATTTTGCAGGTATTAGAAAAATAAAATAAATACACCATGACATAGGGAAAATACTGCACCTTGGAAAAACAGAACGAGTTATTGCAGTGAAATGTGTTTGGGCTAGAGAGGGCAGGCTTGGTGGCATTTTAACTTTAAAAAGGTGGTATTACACTAGTCAGTCTACTTGCATGTACAGCAATTCACTTAATGTTGCCAATACCATAGAGGCTCAAAATCAGAACTTCCAACTGAAGCTCTTGGATAGTGGACATCTATGTTCTAGTTTCCAAAGGCATATTTATTTCCAATATCTACTCAGAATCACCTTTAGAGTCCAGCCCCCATCTTAGAACTGATACAGAAATTCTGGAAATCCACAATCAGACAGGACATAGATTTTTGTCTGGGAAAGTTCAGTCTTTAGGTTGTGCTGTAACTTTGCAGACTAAAATAGTTAGGGTGTATGTGTGAGAGGTCACAGAAGCTGCTGTTGCTAAATTTGCTTGCCCATAGTGAGTGGGAATGTCATATGGGGGTTATTCAAGCAGTGCATAGTCACGGCTGGTGCCTCGGGATCTCCTCCTCGGCTCTACCTCACCAGTGCTGGAGCAAAATAGGAATCGCACTGAAGCTCAAAAATGACAATGCATAAAAAGGGAGTACTTACTATTTTTTATCAGTGGGAATTTGTTAACTGTAGTTTCTATATAGAAAACTGAAAACTGAGACTTTTTAAAATGGATGGTGGGAGTCCTTCTTCCCTGAAGGCTGAGGAGTGTCTGGAGAGCTGAACACTGGATTTGGCTGGCTTGCTACTCTGCAGTGTTTGGTGCTATTTAGGTGAATGTCATATTTCCAAAACTGAAGTTTTGTCTTCCAGGTCCTTTTTGTCTAGCACTTGTTAATTAAGAAAGAAGTGTAATATGCCCATAGACTCATGTTCCCAAAGTAATGTGTTCTTGTGGTCCATTCTTTTGTTGGATTCTTTCAAAGGTGGTGGTTAGGCAGTACTGTAGGTTAGCTCCTTTGTGGCTGATTGATTACAGTATAAAAGAAACATTCATGTTAATCGTGGGCCATTAATATGTAAATACAATTGCAAAGGCATTTTTCTTCTTTGTCTCCTCATACCCCTTTTACCTCATACTACACTCCCTTAAGTAGCAAAGGGGCAGAACATTGTGATGGAAATTAAAAACCAACCAAACAAAAAAGCAAACCAACAAACAAAAAACCCAAACAAACAAAAATACCCCACTCAGTCCTTGGGAGTATCCGGAGCTTTTGAACTTTAAACGGTAACTATATTTGACTGAACTGTTTTCTGTCCTCTTTTCCACTGTAAACAAGCCTTTGTATCTGGCAGAAGACAACTGTCAGCCAAAACTCTTGCCCTGTTTATCACCTACATTCTAGTCAGAATTTCCTTTGCTATTCCCTGTATAAGGCAGATGCTTGATGGATTGGACTGATTTCACAGTGAATCAAGGAGTCAGTTTGCATCAGCTGAGAACAACATTGTACTTCAGCATTTGGGAATTGGGAGTGGGTGAGGAGTGCCAAAGCTTAATGTTGATCTGCGCAGCAATACTGTAGAAGTGTTCATTACTGAAATACTGTTGCTTCCTTTCCAGTGCAAAACAGCTGGTTCGTGGAGAACCCAATGTGTCATACATCTGCTCTCGGTACTACAGGGCACCAGAGTTGATCTTTGGAGCCACCGATTATACCTCCAGTATAGGTATGTGTGTGCCTTTGTCGAAATCTGTACCAACTGCCTCAGTTTTTATCCTGTACTTAAGTGTAAAGGTTTCCAGAGATCTCAAATATAATCCCCAGGGGCTGAATTTTGTTGTAAAATATTAGGTACCACTTTTTAAAGAAATACAAATGTTCTGTAGGTGGCTACTGTGCTTTCTATACCTTTTGAGATTTCAGCATCAATTACACTAGGAAAAGGACTTTTTCAATGTAGAGGGGAGAAATCTGATTACAAGTTTAACAAAAAAATCCATGTAATGTTGCCATTTAGTTTAAAAGTAGGTATGAGATCTCAAGCCAGAAAAGCATTTTAATAGCTTGAAATAGCAGTAAAGAATGTCTGTAGAAAATCAACTACTGCTTCTGATGTGCTGTGGTTTAGACATAAATAAATCTGTAATTTATTTACTTTTAGGGAAGAGTTTATAGGGGGAGGTAAAGTGTGGCCTAATGATTGACATTAAATTCTGTTTACAACTTTAATACATTGTGTACAGCAGTCCTTCTAATTCAACTAATTCTGCTAACTTTTGCTGTCCTTTAGCATTAATTTTGAACACAACTCTTTCTATATACCTGACGCATAGCTGTGTCATGGAAATACTAGGGAAGCTCTAGGTTTTGATGGAGATCAGGGAACAGCCAGATTTTCTTACAGTAGAGTCTTAAAAATGAACAGGAAAATGAAAAATCTTTGAAATGTACAACAGTGTGTTGGCTAGTTGTTGGTAACTACTTCAGTTTTTCAGTCAAGATATTACCTGGGCTCCTTCTGAATTCTAGTGCAAAAGAGAGTAGATTTGGCTCTCATCTTCCACAGTATTGGGGAACCTTTTACCTTGGTAATGGACTTGAGTCACTTAGGCAAGGTTTAATATTTTCAAAAGGGTTTGGAGATCATGATCAACTCTTGGCAGACTATGGTTATAACCTGTATATTTAAAGTTATTATGTTTGAACTAGTGTGAAACTCAGTGGCTGGCTGGCTGGCTTGTTTTAACTCTGCAGTTCTTTAAAAGGAACAAAAAAACCCACCTAAACACGTTCCTGAAGACTTCCCTGCTCTCACAAATTTTTTTCGCATTAGTTATTATTCAATATGTATCGTAGCAACACTTGCCTATCTTCCCGGTAGGAAAAAGAGGCAGAACCAAGAGTAGTCTGGGGAAAGTAATGGCACAATAAAGATAAAAGAGCAGAAGTTACTGTTGGCTGCTGCCAAAAGTGGCAGCCCCAGCCCTGCTCTTGAGCCTGGATACCCTGGCTCTCACAGTTTGCTGTTTAATTTGCTGATTCAGCATCAGCTGACAAGAGATTTTGGCAGGTTAACTTCCTGCTGTGTGAGTGAGTGCTATCCAATCCTCATCATTGTGCAGTCCAGTAAGCAGCAGAGCCCAGGTAAAAGCAAAGTGTTGTGAGCTCATGAGTACGAGGAAGGTGGCTGATCCCATTTGACATCTTTTTGCCAGCTGAGAGCTAATAGATTGGCTCAGCTGCATTATCAAGAGTGCACTGAGACCTCTTGTTTCAGAGGATAACTGCATAAAAGAAGTATTTTATGTGTCAGCAGAAGAGACTGCTTTATAGATAAGCCTGTGAAGTTTCTCTTGCTCCAGCTGCAGACCGTTTTTCAAGTGGCGCTTTCCATTTTTGTTGTCTTACGTGCTGGTCTCTGAAATGGTTATAACAAAAACTGCATTCTGAAGTGCAGTTTTCACTTGCCTCCAAAAATATCTTGAATTTCAGCCATTATTCTTGTGCCAAAAAACCCCCACCTGTCTCTCCAAGCCCTTTCTTTGAAATTTGCACAGAATTGCTTGAAAATTAAGTTAATGCTCCTTCCTTCCTTCCTGTCCTATCCACCTTCCACTTCTTTCACAGCAGACTTTGGATTTGGGAGATGAGAAGGAATAAAATGCTTTTAGAAACTTTATAGTTTCCCAGTGTTCTGCAATATGCTAGAAATTCTAGGGGTTAGTTTTGTGCTGCTGCTGTTTGTAAATATTCCTTGGTTCTTGCTGGGTAGGCAGCAATGGTGCATAGTGAGAATTCGTCCTTATTTCAGGATTTATACAATTTATACAATTTATAGGATTGTTCATCCAAAGTCATCCAGCTTGTTGGAAAACCAATCAACAAGCATAGATAGGTTTATTAAAAGAAGGGGAAGAGCATATAATTATTAGTGCTTTATCCGTGGCTCAGAGGATAAGGAACTGTGAAATGCTTCAGTATTGTAATACTGCCTTTTAAACTTATATGTTGGCATGCCTGGTTTTTTTTAGGTCTTGTTCTTCTTGTGAATTGTTAGCATAATAACCTTTTCCCACTGTAGTCTTTATCACTCTGTAAGAATCACTTGTGTGTGGTAACAAAAAGGGAGCTTACATGTAAGGCAAGGATCTTTACTCCTCTAGTTAAATATCCTCTAGTAAAACTATGGTAAAAATAAAATCAGTTAAGACTACAAAGCCAAAAAGGGTTCTAAGTAGAAGTTTTCCTACATTATCTGCAAGGCTTCCAGCTTTTTTGTGAAGGTTTTTGTTGTTTGCTAATGTTACTGCAGGGCTTATGATTATAATGCACTGCAACAGGATAATTACTGGAAGTATTTCTGAGCAAGAAGTGCTTTTTTAAGACTAGGCAGTGACACTGGTGGCCCAACACTGACAGCACAGCCAGCTGCATTCTGACCATGTCAGTTGTTAGTCATCTTGCTTAGCATTGTAACCTGGAGTTGCATTAGGCTGTCTGGCTTCATCTAGGTTGTCTTTGAACACTTGAATTTGTCCTCATGGCATTACTTGCTCTTCAGTGTAGCAGAAACTGAAGATGGTTCCAGATGTGTCTTTTCATCCTGGATGTCACAACGAAACTGTAAACTGGCATTTAACTACTAGGATCTTGATTATTTCATTGAAGTGCATGGCTTTAATTCTAACCCAAAAGGTCCCTTTAAAAAAATAACTGGGCCAGGGGTGTGGTGTTTGTTACACTTTTGTAAAATACCACATTAGTGCTGTATTGTACCAGAGTAAGAGTAGCATCAAATCACATGTACTGCAGTTAGTGCCTCCAGCAGACCTGAGACTCTATTTTTAAAATTATTACCTGGGAAGTTACCCATTGAAGTTTTTAAATAGTAACTGTTGCCAAATAGCTACAAATCCCTACTCATAGTAGCTCTGTTATGTGCCTGCATTACAATTTTACAAGGTTTTAGAGTGGTCAGGCACAAATATTCATGTTAGTTGGGTGCCTTCATAGCTTGTACAGTTTGGGCCTTTGTGCACCTTTGACTATGAATTCTGCAAGTGTGTGTGTTTGTGTGTGTCCCTAAAGCTTGCTGGGAATGGGCATCATTTACTTCCTGCATCTAATTTTTAGGAATTTGTTATTGTTGTTGGTTGTTTGGGGTGGTTTGGAGGGGGAAGAGGGAAGTGGGGGCTGGTTTGTTGGTTTTTTCCCAAACCAAGCCCTTCAGCTATCTCTTGACAGTGTTTTGGCTGAGGCCTCTCCCTTGCCAGTCTGTGTGTGTGTTATAGCATCCCAGAGTATGTTGATGGCATGGTTCTGGCTGTGCTGATCTTATGGGTGGTGCTGCCACCGCTGAAAAACCCTTGGATGGCTGCCCATGTTCCCCTACATTGTCCTGGGACAGGCACTGGAGTAGGGGTGGGTGCTCCTTTTGTGTGAAAAGAAGCTGTGCAGCTGAGCTTTGCCTCCATCTCATGCTTTTCCCTAGGTGAGGTGGCGGGGCAGGGGAGGGCTCACCTGATCCTGGGGGTGCTTCTGCACAACCAGGGGCTGCTGGTCTCAGTGCATTTGCTCCACTGCTGCCCTGGCAGGAGTTGGGAGCATTCCAGAGGGAACATTTATAGCCACTGGCAGGGAAAGATTGATCTGCATGACTACTGCTGGCTACTCTTGGGGTGTCCAAAAATAAGTATCATGAAGTTGCTCATTCACTTTCCTAGCAAGTGCAAGTATTTCACCTCAGCAGTCTGGAACAGAAGCTCTTCTGCAGGCATGTGCAGTTGGCCTGTCAGGGTTTCTTGGGGAAGAACCACCACAAGGTTATATCCCAGAGCTGTTGCCAAACAGTGAGAAGTATTTGTTTCTTTCTCAGATGGTAACTTCCAATGCTGAAAATAAGGTGTGTTAATTCGCTGGACTACTCTACCACCTGTCATTGTAGTTTCATCTCTCCATTGCAAAAGAATAGAGATACCTGTGTTTAGCGTCTGTTCCAAATACTGGAACAAACATGTCTTTTCAAGCACTTTCATGTTTCAGCCTTACTCTTTCTCCTCAATCCATGGATCTGGGGTGGCTTGATGTGCGCAACTTCCACCAACAATAGCACGTGTGCCTGTAATCCTGAATTTTGCTCTTGTTCAGACATCCCAAAAATTGTTTCGAACAAGCAGCAATGAAAAGCACTTCAGGGTCTGGCATTTGGCAGCTAGAAGCTGTTGATTTTATGACCTCCCAGGATTGCTTTTCTGATTCTTGGTTTGTTTCCACAATTTCTAGTGCAGCAACTTTGAGTCACCTCCAAGATGGAGGAAGTCCATCAAGATGAAGGGATAGTGAGGCAGAGATGAATAGATGAGGGTAATAAAAAAAGTAGGAAGGTAAATATGCCCCATAAAGCATCAGATAAATGAAAGTTCTTAATTTGTACTAAGTGGATGAGAGAAACCTTTTTTCCCCCGCTTCCTCCTTCGTGTCCTCCAAATAATGAGTTAGAGGAGCTAGAGTGTAATACAATGAATGGTGCTTGTGCTGTGAGAAGAGGGTCAGCTTTTCAGCTTGGAAAGGCAGAGTTTGAAATCAGAAAAAGTGAAATTTGTGGACAGGGTATTAATTTCCAACTCAAAATGGCCATTGCATGCTTATAGAATTAAAGCTAAGGAGTGTATTTTGCAGGTGGTCCTCCCAGATGCCACTTTCTGATTTAAAGAGAAATACTTGTTTTCTTATGTTCTATATTGCTAAGAATGCATTCAAAAGCAAGGGCGTTACAGAGATTATATTATTAGACAATGTCCATCTAGCAGCTCTGAAGATCAATAAAGCAGTAGAAACTTAATTTAAGAAAAATTTTGTTGTCAGGGAGGCTATATGAATTTTTGTGTGTTTAAATTAATGGAGGTAGGTTAGGTGATGATGGTATTTTTCTTAGTGTTCTTTAGTCTAGGAAAGATATGGCATTAGCTACCATTATAATGTGTGAAAACTGTCTGAAATAAGCTTGTTTGAAGGTTGCTGTTGCCTGGCAGTTGTATTTATTGTCTGTGTTGTTTAGACTACATTTCACTGAAGGTATGAAAAAAGTACCATTGCCTGCTTTCTTAAAATGAATAGCTTTCAGTATTTTCTCCTAAAATTTCACATTGTCCCAACTAGTTCGGCATAAGGACCATTTGTTGCCTTATTTTCTTTTAAGATTCTCTCTTACCTTGTTTATTAGCCAATTTAAAGCATGTGAATGAGAGTCCTAGTTCGCTTTAATTAAATTGCTCATACGAAAAAGAAATAATTCAGAAAATGCTTCTTCTCCCATGAGAGCAGGTAGTTACACCCCATATTAATCTGTAGCAGTTAGCTCTGACTCTTCTAAGACAGAAAAGTGTCTGGGAAGGAACTATCAAAAACTGATCACTGCCTTTAAATAACATGTCTTTAAATACAGAAATTAGTACTTGTTTACGTCAGGCTTGAGGAGAAATGTTGCCATCCTAATGTGGTAGATAAGTTTTAAAACTCAAAATATAAAGGATGTGAGGAAAAAAAAGGCAAACTATCCTGGAACCAAATTTTAGTCCTGTTGAAGTCAATGGCATAAATTCCATCAAGTTTCAGCAGAGATGAAATTTTTTAGTTTGTTCTTTATTGTGCATTGCTTATCAAGAGTTGTATAAACACCTGTGTAGATTATGTTTTGTTTCTGTCCCTGCTTGAAACTGCTCAAGTTAGCCTCCACTCTCTGGCTTTTGTTGAGGATGCTTCAAGAATTTGTTCACTTCCTTGCCCAGGGAACACTGCCCAAGTCCTAATTTGGAAGCTGGTGAAATTACATACCTGTAAAAAAGATGGGGATTTTGGAATGCCTGTGTTTTACTTCACTGTGTGTTTAAAGTGTTAGCAAGTGACATCAAGGAAAAGTAAATAAGACACTTAACAAGACATTAAATTACCTGATTTGGAAGATTTCAGTGCATAAGGAACTACTGCATAGGTTTCTGATGGATTTGTTGTATGTTTGAGGGATTAAACACAGCATGAATGCAGCAAGTATTCCAAGACATTGCCACCTATTTCCCCATGACCTACATCCTTCCTTTTTTTCCTCTGTTCCCATGTGATGCCCTCAGCTTTCTCATCTTCCCTCTGTTGTTTGTGCTTGGCCTTCTTGAGCAATGACTT
Source organism: Struthidea cinerea (assembly GCA_013397865.1). Lineage (NCBI taxonomy): Eukaryota > Metazoa > Chordata > Aves > Passeriformes > Corcoracidae > Struthidea > Struthidea cinerea. The sequence continues at coordinate 563,272 of VZTI01004115.1, forward strand.
CTGCTTTGTTTGACTTGTTTGCAGTTGCAGTTTGGCAGGGCTGGGGCAAGCCCGGTGCATCCCCCAGGGACTGAGCCCTCCTCTCCTCGGTAGCAACACTGATGCTCCCCGCTGTTTTTATAAAATTTTTGTAATGGATTTGAGACTTCTGCGCTACTTACTTGTCTGAAACAGGCTGGTGGAGTGCAAAAGCATTTAGGGAAACTAGGAAAAGAAAAGCAGCACAAAGCCAACTTCATGGAGCAGCCAGACCAGGAGGTTATTTAAAACAGTATAAAAAAGCCACGGTCTAATCTGAAAAACATAATGATAGCATAGTTTCAAAATCTTAAAAGGAAGTGAACTGTGATTGAAGACTTACTCTCCTGTCAGTTTTGTGTTTGTATATATTCTGTCAAATATTTTTCCTTGCCATATATAACTTTTTCACTGCAAAATAAGGATTGGAGTTGTAACGATTATAGATTTGGTGTAACCGCTTGTTTTGTAAAGGACAATGTAAAGGACTCAGCTTATTTAAAACCTTTTAAGGTATCTTTAAATAGACTTTTGAGTGCTCTGACTGCTTAGTACATTTAATCTATGTCTTCAATACTTCTGAAGAAATCTATGCTATCTGTTGAACTGTTGTGTAATTCCTCTAAACCCAGTATGCATGAGAGACACAAAAAGTGATGCTTTGCATCATGGTTTTGCTGTATGTGTTGGTCCAACAGCAAGAGCTATCAGAGAGAGACATTGATTATCAGTTAGATGCAACTAAACACTCTTTACATGATTCCTTCTTCACTTGTTGTCCAAAAAAGATCTTAGCACCTTGGTGGCCATATCAGCTCTTATTAAATGTGACTACAAGATTAAAAAGTATCATCTTGTATATTTGCTTGTTGAAATTCAAGACTCAAACTTCACATTATTTCTGGTTGCTGTTTACATTGTAAGGAGTTACTTTTTAGGATAAACCGTGATGCAGTGTTTGTACCAGGACATTAGGTAAAAGTGCCTCCATTTGTCTTGGAAGTAAATGATTTCAAAAGCTGCAGTAATGACTTTGTTGTTTGTCTACTGTATGTTCCAACTGAACCATATTCTTGAGGAGGGGAAGTATTTTTGCACAGCCCTCTCACTCTTTTTCCTTTAGAAATGGGGAAGGGAAAACTGTGTTCTAACTTGCAGATTATTTTGTTATAAATCTTGAATTCCTGAAAGTTTCTCTTATTTTGCACCAGTCTGCTGTGGTCGCGACAATGTGCTAATAGATGTCTTAGAGAACTGTCGGAGATGTTTTCCCTATTCAGACCTTTAGCCATAACTGGCAGTGTTGTATGTATCCTGCTTCACAGAACCACGGAGTCATAGAATGGCTTGGGTCGGAACAGGCCACCTCATTCCAACCCCCTGCCATGGGCAGGGACATCTTCCACTAGACCAGGTTGCTCAGAGCTCCATCCAGGCTGGCCTTGAACACTTCCTGGGATGGGACATACTTTAAATACATGAGGGAATAAGGATTTCTGTCATAGCATAGATCATCTCGGGTGGAACAGGTCTCAGGAGGTAAATTCTCATGGGGAAGGCTAGCTCATAAAGGTAGGTGAGAATTTAAAGAAATATGGGTGGAATGACTGGTTTTCCCTTTTGGGGCATTACTTGGTATTTTAGGCTTTACAGATCTTCTGTTGCTGATTGCTTGTTTAAGACTGGATTTTGGTGTTAAGGTTTCAGATATGCATTGAACAGTTGATGACTTTCTAGAAAACTTTATAGTGAATCTATTTTTGGGGAGAAGCAGTTCTCTGCATTGAAGTACAATGCTTCTACTGTGTTGAGCAGCTTAAAATCCCATTTGTTTGGCATACAATTACATTAGATTCTCACAAATACTTGATAAACAGTGTTTACTGCACTGGCTTTGTTAGAGTTTTCATTTTGGTTAATTATTCCAAAAATAAAATGCTATCTTCTGTAGTGCACTTAGATACATTCCTAAGTTGCTGCTGTAGTATTCAGTTGCCTAATTATTTAAGAATATATACGTGCAATAGATTGTGAAAAATTTCTTCATGTAGAAGGAATAGCTCCTAAGGACTACTTGTGGCTTTTGGTATACATATGAAAATTAGCTGATAGCTTCTTCTACAGGTGCTGTTGACATGTGATCTATGACTTGCAGTTCTGTTTTTCATCCACGTTGGCAAATGGAACTGGGATAAAGATTAGATCTTGAAGTGACTAGTTACAGGGGCTGCCTCCCAGATCCCTTAATCATCATGTACTTTAGGATACCAGTACTACTTGCAGTACTGGTTCATCTGTCAGTGTATATATGCTTTCAGCATATCTATGAAAAACGGAGTCTGTTCAACACTCGGAATCAGTAAAAACATCAGCCATTGTGTTGGATGATACCTATGCATAGTTCATGATCAGTGTGATTTAAACCAACACATTGTTTGGGGAAATTCTCAACTTAAAAATGGCAAGCATTCTGTGGTCTTTTCCCTGCATGTGTAAGTTTTAATGTCAATATATTATGGCATTTAACATTATTTTTCAGTCCTCATTTTCTCACAGTTTGACTTCTGTCTTCACACCACTGTTTTATACCAGGTATCTGGTAACATTAGGATAGGAATGTTTTTTATTTTTAGCTGTGTTACATACACTATCAAACATGGCAAAGGATAAAGTAAGTAGCTTAAAATGGCTGGATTTTATATGAATGGCTTAATATGTATATTTTACTGATACCTTTCCCTGTCCTCCACTTTTCCCTTTTTAGATGTGTGGTCAGCAGGCTGTGTATTGGCTGAACTGTTACTAGGACAACCGATCTTTCCAGGTGACAGTGGTGTGGATCAGTTGGTGGAAATAATCAAGGTATGGAATGTTAAGTGTTGTTTTGACTGCATTATTCCTTGGGAATCGGTATGAAGACATGCACTGTTATAAACTGGTGAACATACATATATTCTGTCACCATTGTACAGGGTTTTGCATTTAAACAATGTTTGAAAACACTTCTCATGCTATTTTGATAACCTGATGGTCTGTACTTTCTCTTCTTGCAGTCATGCATAATGATATATCATCTTTTATTTATATTGGGGCTTTTTCCCTCATAAAGGATTGCACTTCCAGTGTACTTGGAAAAAATGCTTACATACTGAGCCAATATTTATTAATGTATGATTTTCATTCTTTAAGAATCTGTCTCTTTTTCCTTTGTTGCATGCAGTTAGTACTTGGCTTTGAAAACAATATTGTTAAATTCCTTTTGCCAGATTCTTCACTTATGTAGTTGCCTTCTCTTCTTCCTTCCTCCCAGCTCTTTTAAAACGAAAGGTGAGAAAGGGCACTTGTTTTTGCAGATAGAGAATCAGGACACGTAGGGCAAAGGTACCTTCCACCTGAAGGGTTTTGTTTTTCAAGGTAAAAGAACTAATGTTTCAGTATATATAACACTCATATATCGCTTATGTCCAAGCACATCTTGACTGATTTCATTTGGAAAGCTGTGAATATTCTGTGGCTCTCAAATTAGAGGCATGAAAGAATAGTTTGTAGATTGGTATCTGACTTCCCAGCACTGTTGTCTACCCTACCCATTTCAACTTCTGCAGTGAAGGAAACAAGATTTCCAGAGAGAGCAGTATAATTTTCTTCTTAATCTATACTATGCACATAACAAGGTGGCATTGTTACAGAGTATGTGCACTCACGCTGTACAGTTTTAGTGATTTCATCACCACAAGGGAACTGTATTAAGATAATTTCCTCCTTGATTTTGCCACTTAACTACTACCTTGATGCATAAATATTTGTGTGGCATGCATGTGAAAAGCCCCTCAAAACCTAAATCTGTGTGTGAAAAAGTAGAATTTCCTATTGTCTGTGTCATTGACTAGAAGAGCTGCTGATGCCTTTGTCCCTGTCCTAAGAGAGTGTATGACGTGGACCAACACTGACTGGTCGTTCTCCTGCCTGGAGGACATGAGCTGGTGAAGCTCAGGGGTGTGCTGTGACCTGTCTAGGCTGTCACCCCATCTCTTCCAGGTTTTGACCACGCAAACCTGGCTTCTGTTACAGTGAGTTTCTGTCTGTCCTGCTGGACATCCTCCAGTCAGCAACTTTCCTCTGGAGACTCCATGTCTTGCACATACTTCTCCTATGACTTCCATGATGTCTCTTACTGCCTTTCTGCCCAGTGCATTTCAAACTCAGTTTATCCAGGTTGGGTCAGTTTGCTTAGGAAACATTAATGAAAAACTCGAGTTGCTATCAGATGTAGGGCTGATGATGGTACAAGTGACAATATTTTTTCCTTTTGAGAAATGTCTTGGAGCGGTGTGCTGCTTTTTACTACACTGCTTTTGTGACATGTGAAGGGGTCCATGTCAGATGACCAGACCTCCTCAGGATTTCGTGTGGTAACATGTGCTGTTTGCCCTTGGACATTTCTGAAAAGCCCTGGTTTGTTTCTTGATTAATTTCTGAAATCCTGAAAAACTAAATCTAATCAAAGAATCAGCTAGGTTGAAAAAGACCTCTGAGATCAAGTCCAACCTGTGACCCAGCACCGCCATGTCAACTAGACTATGGCACTAAATGACGCATCCAGTCTTTCCTTAAACCCCTCCAGGGACAGTGACTTCTACCTTCCTGGGCAGTCCATTCCAATATCTAATCACCCTTTCTGTGAGGAAATGCCTTCTAATGTCCAGTCTAAACTTTCCCTGGTACAGCTTAAGACTATGTCCTCTGGGTCTTTTTGCTTGTTGCCCGGGAGAAGAGCCCAACCTCCACCTGAATTTTTGTAAATAGAACTTTATATCGTGGTGACTGTCCATGGCTTGATCAGAAATCTGAGAGTAGAGAGGCCTTACTGGCAAAACCATAGTGCTCTGCCCTACCATTGCTTTGATTTCACAGTGTGAAAGTAAAATAATCAGGAGATAGATGGTCTCATTATTGACATGCTTGGCAAGCAGAAATTTGTGGTTTGGTTGAAAGTTTGCTGGAAGCTGTTAACATCAGTTCTGCACTACTGAAGAAAACATCTGTGAACCAGTAATTACATAGCAGGTATGTGCTCCAATTTTGGTGCTTCTTTGTTTACACTTCAGTTGTATTGAAGCAGAGTACTTCAGTAAAATTGCTGATAGCCTTTGTCATCTGTGGTGATACCTTGGCTAACTCACAGTAGTGACAATATACAGTACTGGCAAACTAATGTTATTTCTCAAGACAGCTGAAAGAGTACCCAGTGTAAAGGGTATGTCAGTAAATTATAGGCTGAAATTATGATATTCACCCTCGCAGAAGCAAATTTCTGAATAACTTCTTTAAATATAGAGAGGGGGATACTTAATGATCATTCACACCTGTGTTGTGCTGGCGTTTTCTCATCTTCTGTTACCTATGTAGTCTACCACACATAGGAGTTAAGTGAAACAAACTGTACTGAGACAGTATGTTTTAGGAAAGTCTGAGGGAAAAATACTGTAAATCTTACAGCAGTAATTGCAAGAAAGGATGTTCACTGAAAATTGAAGAAAGTGTAATATAAAATGTGAGCCTGAATGGGTGGGTGCCATGTTCTTCTGCCAGTATTTGTTACTGATGCAGCATATATTCTGAAGGCAAGACTGGAAGAGAAGCCGAGTACAAGCTGGAGAAACGGGTTGCTTTTCAGTGCCCTTGTCTCCCTGATGTTCTGTTGTGAAGTTTTATAAAAACTATGCAGAAAAGCTGTAGGTGAAGGTGAGAATACAGTGAGAGTTGTAATTGAGAATATTGTGTTCAAAATCAACAGCCATGAGAAATTGTCTAGGAATGGGATAACGAGGTGCTTCCCTTGTAGCACTGTATTCACTTACAAGTATTTCTCATAGTGGGAGTAGAGGGAGAAAGCGTGTTTACCTCAAATTTTTTCCTCACCTTTTGAAAATGGGGAAAAAGCAGAAAGGGAGGTCCTATTTTTTCCATTCAACCAGCTGTTGTGAGGGATCTGTCCCAGCTACTGTGTGTCATTTAAAAATGACCGATAATCAAATTAAGCAGATTGGGTTTTTAGCTCTGCAAAGAAGACATGAAACATTCTGCTCTTATGCACTTCCAGAATGATGCTTAAATTCAACTTAGATTTGAAAGGATGGTATAAAAGAAGCAACCCACGCGAGTAAGTTTGAGTTTCGTAGCCTCAGTACTGTTGAAGACATGCAATTCTGCAGCATAAAAATTACCAGAAATGTTACATCTCGGTGCAACGTGTAAAACGTGATGTTGTATAAAGTTTCCTTTGGAGTAGGATTCATTAAAAAAAAATTGACAGATGGTGTCCACCTCTTCCATTTGCTGCCATAGAAAACTAGTATTTAGAGCTTTCATTGTAAGGCAGACTTATTTTAATCCTAGCTGGCTGTGGGAGAAGCAGAGCTGTGGGATCTGACTGTTGTAGAATAGCAGTGAAGCTTGCAGGCTGGGACCTGGGAGCTGCTGTTTGACTATCTTGGGTCATGCTTTCCAGACAGCTTCATTGGAACTGTGTGTCTGAAACTTAGGGACAGGGAAAATTGAGTATTTTAAACTTCCAAAAAGGTGCTATAGTAAGAAATTACTTATCCACATGTTTGGAAATGTATCATACTTTCACCCTTTGTATTTGATTGATGACACTGCAGGAAGAGGTCAGCTTAGAAACTTTACTGCTGGTTCTTATCAATTCAAGATGATTGAGTCACAGTCACACTTGTGGTATTTTTTTGAGCCAAGATAAATTTTTCCATTGTCTCTTCAGTTGCTTACTCAGCTGTGATTATTCAGAGTTTATTTCACAACACAGCAAGTGGATGCTGCACCTGGCTGTTAAGTTTTTTGCATTAGACTGGATAATGACTTCAAAACACCATCACATTAGATCAGTCCTCCTTTCTCATGCAGTTCCTGATGACATCTCCTCTTTAGCTGTGTTCGTGGTGATATATCAGTTGGCACAGCTTGTCCTTCTTGCAGGCTGTGTGCTCAACATCCTCAGTCCCTTGCTGCATCACAAGCATTTTTGGCTTTTGACAGATTTTGATACACTTTCAGCGGTCTTCATGGAGTTTCATTTCAAGCAGTCTTGCAAGATCTTTTCCCTCTAGTTGCACTTGGAGTTTCTCCAGACCTACTGCATATTTGCAAACTGCTCTGAAAAACTGTGCCCCTCTAGAACCACTGCATCACATTCATGTGAATCGAAAGTCCTCTTCCTTTAAATTTCTTTCTCTTGTTCCTATTTCTTTAAGCGTGATCTTTCCACATGTTCTCAATCTGGCTGGGAAAGAGAGAACTTTGACCACTTACCCCTGACAAAATGATATTTGATATAGGGAAATACTGTCTTGGAGCTCCATCTGAAGAAATAGTTTAACCCAAATATACTCTTCTTGAATACTTATGCTATTACAGGAGAGAAATCATGTGCTGTGCTTTTTCCAAATTTTGATCTTGAATGGTGACTCTTCCTTCTTATTTTTAGCTCTTGCTAGCTATTGCAAATGTTAGGTTGTCCCATCGCTGGGAATATCTCAAGTGGGTAACCCAATATACTCATTAAAATTCATGCCCCCACTGGCTTTCAAGTGACATCTCCTTCAGAAATGTGCTCAGTTTCTGCAACAGGCGCAGTGGTAGTGTGGATGTCATCAGTGATCCCATAAAGAAATCATGTGCAAGTAAACACTATGCCTCAGAGCAGTCATGCCGTCTCGTACCTGATGGATTCTTCCAGCAGCCCGGGAGGGTTGCAGTTGCCACTTCACTACTTAACATCCACTGTGCAAGTGGGACCCTGCTGAATACAGTTTGAAAGATGGAGCTCTTAAGACCACAAGAGTGATTTTTCTCTGAGATGCAGTCAGGACAGACTACTTCATGAATCTCCAATCTTGTGTGCACAGCTTGCAGTGCAGCAGTGGTGTCTGCAGGACTGCTATGCTCCCTGTGAAAGCTTGGGAGTTTGTTGACATTCCTGGCCCCACAAGCTCTACAGCATCCCAGCACCGTCAAGGTAAAACTGGCTGGCATACACTTTCCAAACCAAAACATCTTCAAGTACAGTTCCCGCAGACAAGTGGTTACTCTTTACGCCTCTTGCAGAAAGTGAACCTCAGAAGTGTAACGGGTTTGTTTCTAAGATAATTATCTTCTGAAAGTTTCTGTTCAGTACCTTCCCCCTACTCCTCTCAAAAGCAGAAAAAAAAATGATCTCTTTCAAAAGAGTGAAGCAGCAATAATTGTCTGAGCAGCCATGGGACATGGGGAGGACAGCATCTGCCAATCTGCCTGGTGTTTTTACCGGAAATACTTTTTCTGTATGCTGCTATTTAGAGTATGAGATGAATCAACCAACTTGTGAAAACTGCAGGAAAGAAGAGGGGGTTACGGGGTGGGGGTGGTGTTTGCTTTGAGTTTTTTGGTTGCTACTGCACTGTGTGATTATTCCTTGCACCAAAACTGGCATTTCACGGTAATTTAGGAGGAATAATAAAATCTTCTTCTCATAGTTCCTGGGAAAGGGGGAGCAAGGGGGAAAAATGTATGAAAAAGCAAGTTCAATAGTATCAGGAATCCTATTCATGTGTAACTTTTTGGGCTCTTGACAGTTTTACTGTGCCTAATGCTAAGTATAGACTGCAATTATAATATATGGCTCATGCTCAAATGTCAAGGTACTATTTTGGGCTCAGTTTTTGAAATAAAATAAATCTAGTCAGAGTAGTTAATGGGCAGAGAGGAGCCGTCTCTTCCGGGAGAGTAAGCCATAGGAGAGTGTGTTTCATTTTATTGGATGTGGTCCTGATGCTGACGACCTACCTGCGTCTGACATGGGCTTTCACATGGGTGTTCTGTCCTCAGCCCTAAGGGAAGTCTCCCGGCATTTTTTTCCCTGATGTCCCCCCACATCACAACTTGGCTGATCCTGTGCCTCACTTAATTCATGACTTCCAGTGCTTGCAGACAGGCAGTATAAAAAGTTGATGGGCAATTATAGTCATGTCAGCAGTGACAATGGGTTTCTTCCTATTCCTGATGTATAGCTCCTCTCGTGTTTATGAATAGAAAAAATAACTATATTTAGTTGGCTTTCATTGTTTGACAAGAAAGTGTTTTTGAAAGGAAGTGTATATGGAGTGGGTAAGTTTATTTTACTTTCTACCACAGACCTCTTGAAGTATTATCTCAAGCCATGTTTACTGCTTGAGATGTCTACACTGTGAATTTTTTAAATAACTATTTGGCACACCTCTCACAACTTTCTGAAGAGGTGCAGTCATGTTTGCAGAAGTATTAATTATGCCATCTGGTAAGCCATAAACATCAGACTTTTAGGAATACATTTCCTCATAAACTTGCACGGTTTTCCCAGGGAAGACCACTATACCACTGCAATCATGGCTTTCTAGAGGTTTCTGATTTAAATTATCACCTTCTCCCCTCTCTAGTTCAGTTACTACCAGCTGGAGCTTCTGAACCCTTGGTGTCCCTATGCTTCTAACTGATTACATTTTGGCAAATGTTCAGCAGTAACAATGGTTGTCATAAAGGGCCTTTATTCCACTGGGATTTGTTGAAACTTTTGCAGTTTCCTTTTCCTCTGGTGTTGCAACAGTGTGGGTTTGGTCATAAATGACTCAGCGCAGTTTTGCATAGTGAAGCAGGTGTGGGCAGCAGCTGTCTTGGTACTGAGGTGTAACTGAAGTGTCTTTTGGAGCTGAATAATCCATCTTTTCCTCCTATAAAAGTTGATTGTAAGAACATAAATTGAAAATCTTTCTGCAAGTTCAGGGCTTATTGCAGGTTCTTAATCCCCCCTTCTTGTTTAGTAAGGATGACATTCTTGTGAGCCTTTTTTTATTGTAGCTTTTCTTTAACTGCAGGAGATACATAGCATTACCCTACCTTCACGAACCTTGTTCATGAAATAAAAATGCTTTGAGGAGCTTCATCTGTTACAGATTAATGTCAAGGGGAAAACTTGACAGAATATATCGTGAAACCTGTTGTGTTCAATTTTTGTCCTAGGAGAATCAGAGCGGTGTCTCTTTCTCAGCAAGTGTATTCTTTAGTTAATCTTAGTAGATAATGCTTCTTTATTTTTATTTAAGACTTGATGATGACAATCAGTAATGAAGAGCAAGACTACTTGACCTTGCAGGAAGGTGCCTTGTAGTCTCACATTGACCTCCCCTTCATTCATTTGAAAGTTGAGTCTTCATTCTAGTTACAGTTAATTCTATCGGACAACTGCATTTTTATTATTACAGTACTTTGGTTCTCTTTTTGTTTTTCAAGTATTAAATAGAAAAAAAGAAATCCAACTTTTTCCTTGATAATACCACTTTCCATAAGACTCCCCACGTAGAATAGTATGTGCTAATCTGCACTGACCTGACTAATTCAGTATTGGACTTTGTATTTCTTAAAAGCTCTCTGACTTATGCAAGATCAGTGGGGATGTTACCCGTGTACAGAGTACGTGAAGGGAAGGTTCAAAGAGGGAGCTGGTCTCTTTTTCTTTGGCATCCCATGACAGGACAAGAAGAATGGGCACAAATTAGAACACATGAAATTCAATCTGAACACAAAACAGTTTTTGCTGTGAGGGTGGGCAAACGCTGGAACAGTTTGCCCAAAGAGGTTGTAGAATCTCCATCCTTGGAGATGCTCAGAACCTGTCTGGACATGGTCTTGGGCAGCTGGCTCTCGAACAGTGCTGCTTGTGCAGGGGGTTTGGACCAGATGACCTCCAGAGGTCCCTCCCAATCTCAACCAGTCTGTGATTCTGTGAAAGCTCTCCAAGGAACATCTGCTCTATAGTATTTTCAGAGTTGATATAGCAAGAGCAGCTGTTTCATGGAGTAATTCTGCCAAACTTGAGCACAGTCATTTATGCTTCTTTCTCAAAAGAAGAATTTTGACCGATTTTTGCAGCAGCTTAAGTGATTGCTGTTACCAAGGTTACTTGAAGGTATTCCTAATATACTGAAAATTTTATATGAATCAGTGAGGTACAATTTCAAATCATGTAGCAAACAGAACTGGTGTGTTGGGGGTGAGGAGAGATCCACTACAGGACCTCTTCAAGATATGTCAGGTACTGGTACAGTTTTATCGTTTATCACTTTATTCATTGCACTGTTCTGAATTGTAACTTCCATTTGACACAGTCTTTAAAACTTCTATTCTTCCTTCCAAACTACTTCTCTTTTCAGTTTTTGGTTGGATTTTGGGGTGTGTTGGTTGGTGGTTGGGTTTTTTTTCCCATTCATCCGCTTTCAGTACAAATTGGAAGCATAATCTGGTTTTACAGTCTCGAGATAACAGAGTAAATAACTGTGTAGCTAATATAAGTCACTTTTCCTTTTGTACAGTTATTTCATGTGTCAAAGGCTGCTATACAGCTGAAAGGTCAGACAATCCCTTCTTTCAGCTACCATGATCCCTCTTCAGTACCTTCTTTTCTAAGCATTCATGAAAATTTGAGTGCTGTTGCCTAGATGCCTGTGCTTGAGCTTAGGAGTTGCCCTCTCCCATCATCTGGAGTTATAGCTGTGCTTTTAGTAAAATGTATGAATAGACACTGTCTGTGGGTTCTTCCATGAAATTGCCCTTGCTTATCTAATCTGAGTTCTCTAATGCTATAGGTAGTCTTTAAATATACTTGCACTGTGTAGGCTCCTGTTCTGAGCAGCCTTGGCAACTGAGCCAGTTTGATGAATTTTGGCTATATTAAAAATAAATCTACTCGTAGCTGCTTCTTAGAAAAGCTATTAAAAGAATTTTTTGAGGAGGAAAGGGTAAAGGAGGTAAACGTCCTTTTTTAAAAGTATTGTTTATACCAGGGAGGCCTGAAAACTTAGCTTTTAGAAATGGTGACAGAGCAATGGAAGTTGCCCATCGTTTTTCAGAAAGTTAATTTAAGTAATCAAAGAAATTTCCCAGGTTTTAAAAATTACTTTTATCCTGAATTGGGATGAAAATAATATTTAGGGGTGTGAAATCCCCTCATCTTTCAGAACTGGCAAGGTTTGAGAGTGATGGTCATCAAAGCTTTGAGAGCAGCACCAGCCTGGTAGGGCTGGCAGCTGGGTGGCTGATGCTCTGGTGGGTGCCAGACAGAAAACCAGCAGGGAAAGGGCACGTTTTCCTTTCAGTTCTTTTTTCCTTTGAAAGTCGAGCAAAATGTATGAATCTGCAAACATTCTCTTTTTTTACCCCCTGAGCAAAAACAATGTTTTCAGACACACACAGAAAAATCTGCTGTCATCTCTGAGAGTAACCCTTGGCTTTTAGAATTAGGTGGGGTTTAAATTCTCATGAGTGATGTAAGCTACAAAACATTAGTGTTCATGTTGTACAACTTGTCGGTCAAATTTGTTATCCAAGAAGCAACTGTGTGGACAAGCTGCAGAGTTTACTTTCTCTGCTGCTGCTCCTTATTTAAAAGGTTGCTTTGTGGGTAGGATTTTTTTATTTGTGCAACTCCTACTTAAAATAGCAAAGAGATACCAAGTTTTTTTCATAGTACCTGATGATAGTTTCTCTGTTGTACAAATTACTCAAACAGCAATTACCTTGCTCTTCCACCACCTCACTTGACTTTCTGGAGTGCATTTTTATAATTTCCATTCTTCTAACAGAATGAAAATGTACACAGATACCAAAATTTGTAACCAGGTATCTCTTTATCAAGCAGCAAGGTAGAGTGCCAGCATCATGTGATCATTTGTTGCCTCATGGTGACAGTGCAGTCTGATGAGATGAGGTGATAACATTACGCTAAGCTGTGTGGAGGGATTTGTCATGGGGCCAAAATAGCATCACTACAGGTTTCCTATAGATGAGCCTGAGCCCAGCATAGAGGAGCGACTCCTGCCTTCTGCCATCTCCCCTTCTCTCTGCAGAGCAAAAAGGTGCCCAGAACTGGGTGCAAGCAGAAAACAATGGGATTTCTAGAAGATACTTTGCAATTTTTATATATAGCTAGAAGACATTTGCTCTCTCACACTCGGTGCTAATGGAAAAGAAAGCACTAATGCCATATTGTCGGACTTATTCCCTCAAGGGATTTCTGAAATCCTTTCAAAATGTACCCACACCTACAAAGAGATGTGCGATTGTTATTTCTCACACAGCTCCTAATTTCCGTCCATAAATAACATTGTGCAGATTCTGGGAATGAGAAATTCAGCTTGTGAAAGTAAACCAGAGGTGGTATGCCTTTTAGGTACTTCCAGGTTTGATTTATACTAAGTCTGTCCTCCATGTGGAAATCCTGAGATGAGGAAGCACCGCCCAAACCCACACAGTTTTGTTTGTGGGGTGAGCAGGAGATGCTGTCTGGCTCCACTCAGCAGTAACTGGCGGATCTTTTAAGCTTGTCAGGGGACTGCTGTTTGTGACTTGTAAAATACAGTCTGTGTTACTTGTCTGATCCTTAATCAGCCATACGCAGTGAACTGCAATCCCTGAATTTGTTTGGTACTACTGTTTTATATAAACCTAATTGAAGTGAATTCTCTACCCCACCAAAATATCACTAAGTTTGACAGAGATGCTTTAATTTTAAGATAATTAAATTTTTGACACTGGGCTTGGAGCATGAACTGAATTGCCAGAAAGAGACTACTGATGTTGGAGCAAGGGCCGCAAAGGTGACTAAGGCACTGGAGCATCTGTCAGGAGAGGTTGCAAGAGCTGTTACTGTTCAGCCTGGAGCAGAGAAGGCTTGGTGGAGGGGGGTCTCATCAGTGTGTATAAAAGCCTTGTGGTGTGAGGGAATGGAGAAACAACAAGGCTCTTCTCAGTGTTGCCCACTGACTGGGCAAGTGGCAGTAGCACAGAGTACAACACATTTTTTACTCTGGAGAGTGGTCAAAGAGTGGATCAGGGTGGCCAGAGAGAGGACCTGCCTCTCCTGGGTGCAAAACTTGTGTTGTTCTCCTCTCAGCACTGTATTAACTTACTAGTTACATAGATTGACTTCAGTTGTCTCAATGTCTGATAGGTTATACTTCAGTCTTAACTCCTTATGAAGCATATCTAAACAATTTGCCCTTTTCTTTGTCTCCTGTTTAGGTTCTGGGAACGCCTACAAGGGAGCAAATTAGAGAAATGAATCCAAACTATACTGAATTCAAATTTCCTCAGATTAAGGCACATCCATGGACTAAGGTGAGTCTATATGATCTGAATAATAAAGATGTGGGCTAAAAGTAAAAATTCAAGTTGTTCAGTTTGTTCAGTGATTTGGTGGCTTTCAGTCTAAACTGGGTGCATTTAACTAAGCTGGGGACCTGCAGACTTTTGATGTAGCTAAGGAGAAGATGTTGAAGCAGTACACTGTAATATCTATAGGTCTGGGAGTTTTCAGGTTGACTATAGGTGGGTTAGTTTTCGTTTTGTTTTGTTTTTTGACAATGGTGTGTGTGTTTCTAGCAGATTGCAATATATCTACCTAGTGTCATTCTATCAGTTGATATGCACAAAAGTCACGTAGAAATGAGGAGAGTGTTCCAGTATGTATGTGGCATTTTTGTAGTGCTGTTATGTAGTGTGACATGGGCTGACAGTCACTTTCTTAAATGCTTCTTTCATAGGTAATACTCTGTACTTCTGTGGGCGTGCTGTTGAGTGGAGATGTTTTTCCTTGGTGTTACTTCTTAAGATTTCTTCTAGCTTTCATAGGGAGACACCAATGCAGCACATGCAGGAAATATTATGACCTCCACGACCAAAGAGGAAACTGCTAACAATGAAACAAATATATTGCTGCACAATTAATTGGTCTTCCACATATCGAGCAATGATAAATATTTGACTTGGGACAGAGTGATAATCATTTAGTTAGCCTCTTGGGTGTAGAATAAGTTAAATATTGAGTCTTACACAATTAAAGCCTGGGTAGTTAACATTTCCTCTTGCTGCTTGAGAAATGTCTGATATAGTCATAGCGTATTTCCATCCTATCCCAGCACTCAGGTTTCCTTCTGCTAAGAAAGTAATATCTGTGTGTGGAAGGGTTGCATTCCTAGCTGAGCACGTGTCCAGGGCAGACTCTTTTGGACCAAATACTCTATGGTGGTAGAAATGCTGAATAAACTAAGTAGAGCTAGTTGATAGCAGGCCATATACCTGACAGGTACACACCAGGGCAGTACTACATGTCACTGTTTTTACAATAGATTCTCCAATGAGTTATGTACCTTTTCCCCACTAATCCATGGTTTGCATTTCCATATCAGAGTTACTTTCTGTGTGTTGGTTAAGTGATCTATAATAATATGGGAAGTCAGTAAATCCAGCAAGGCTTTCTAATACCATATGTTAATGAGGGAAAAAATTAGAGCAGATGAAGTCCCTGGGAGTGGTCTCTTCAGTTTTAAATTGCATCCTGGTAAAAGTCACAAGAAGAAGCCCAAAAACCTTGTCTCGCTGAATATTAGGTTCACATCTGAATTCTTGCATTGAAGGTATTTGGATTAGGGGAGGTTAAATTAATATACAGTGGAGTAGAATTGCAGAGCTGTACTGTAGGACATGGAGTTGAGTTGCATAATTACCTTAGATGCTTAGCTTGAATAGTCTTAAGAATCATCTGTATGCTCTTGATGATCTCTTAGAACACAACAGAGGTCTTTTGGCAAATGGAAGCTTCACAAAAGACTGAAACTTCCTTCTATTTATAAAGAGTGGGTTTTTGGTTGTTGTAGAGGATCACAGGTGAAATTAAAAATTGAGAAGAGCTTGCCAGAAGATCAAATTTGCGTTCTCCATTAGGTCACAATTAGTTTTGTGCAATTAGAGTTGTGCTTGCAGCATAGCTTCTCATTCTCAAGTCATTCTGCACACAGCTCTTCCTGATGTCAGCTGGGTGTAGAATAGCATTTAAACCAGTTTGTTACAATTAGGTTACATGAAACTTCATTTATGAGATCTGTACTTACTATACAAATGCTAAATTTAAAAATTTGATTACCCAGCATGATGCTGGTAATGATGCTTATCTTCTCGGAGTATTACTTCTCAAGATCCTTTCCTTTAAACGTTTTGAGTGTGTTGAGCTGTAATAGATTTAAGTAGTAGTATGATGTAGAATTGATTCTTCTTACCCAGTTGTATTGATATAACATCTGATGACATGTCAGTGGGTATAGGCAATCCTCTCGGAGCTTCTCTATCTTAGAATTGAAAAGTGTGTGAGAAAAACCTCTTCAGAGCTTTGGCTTTGAAAAAACAGGAGTGACTAAAGAAGTGAAAGTGATAATGTTGTTGGTTGTGGTTTGTTGTTACAACTGTGTATGTAACTAGACTGCTACAGCTAGTTGCCAACAGGACTTGAACTTGCAGCTTCAGAAGCACAGATCTTTGCCATCTAAGCTGAAGAATTACTGAAGATTACAGTAGATAGAAGGTGGTTATTTTTGTTGAGTAGTTATGACCAGAGGACTTGACAGAAGGATTTTTTTGTGTGTGAAATAACTTCCAGGCAGCTAGTTTCAGCATGTTTGAGAGAGAACTACTAAGACTATAGTCTCTCCCTGCTGAACGCTCTTCAACATGAGAGCATTCTCCTTCTTGTTTTGTGCTGTTTAGTACGACATAGGTATTTGCCAAAGTTGCATTTATAGGTCCTGCTTGTAGTTAGTTAGTTTCATGTAGTTGAGATGCCCAGTGTGTGTTCCTATGCAGTCTGGAACTGGTTGTTTCCAGGCCAATAATGTATACAAAAATAAGGCCCATGGTTTGCTCTTGTTTTCAGGGTACTTCCATGGACTGCAAAAGTGTGCATAGATGGTAATTAAGAATTTTATTCGGAAGCTGTAGTATCTGTAGCATCTGAAATTCTGTGGTGCTGACTTGCATTGGATGTATCTGGTTGTGGTCTGCTCTCTGAAACATTTCTGGGAGGCATGGGTATGTTACTTTCCTGCTCAGTATTGCTGTGATGATGTGTAATCTGCTGCACTTGCTGTTACCTACTTGGTGAAGAAGAATGGTGGCTTGTGCTATAGTGCAATGTAACATATTCTGGGTTTTTTAAAGAGACAGAGAAATTGCTTAAGACTGAAGATGGACAAATACATGACGGAATATTGTTTTTCATATTCAATATGTTTTGGGCTAAAATTGGAATTTTGAGCACAAGTTTTATGGACATTTGAAGCCTAACTTCATTGATGTATCTTTCGCTTTTCAGTAGAAATGAATGGGTGTCATCATCCTAATACAGTATTGATACTCAGTGTGATGTAGTAGCATGAAGAAAGAGATCTCAAACTAACAAGGTCCTTTCTTCTTAAATTATGAGAGAAGTCAAGCTAACACTCTAAAAAATATTTTTCTATGTTGCAGCAATAATATGAGTTTGCAGTGCAAGCTGTTCTCAGACTGATTTTTCAATCTGTTGACAATTTGAGATTGAAGTAAATTTCTAATTTAAGAATTGGAGTCTCTTGTTATGAAACGTGCAGAGGCCTCTCTCTCATGTCTCCAATATAGTTTTGTGTTGCCCAAGCACGTGTGTGTTCTTATACTAGTTTACATGCATGAGGCACCTGATGATGGGAGTTCAACATGTCCCTAGCAAAACAAAAGAGAAACTGAACTTTCCAGGGATCTCTCAAACCATTCTTCAGAAACAGGGCTTCCCTTTTCTTTTCCTCTGTCACCTATTCCTACAACCCCAGCCTCAACAGGAGGAATCCAGGACATTTTGGTTCTTTGGCAGGGGGGTCCTTTTTAGAATACCAGTGTGTTTAGTAACTTAAATGTTCTTTTCATCCAAACCTCCCTTTGTTTTCACATCGTGTAGAACATTTTGTATTCATGGAGGTGCATCCTACAGCTTGTCTGCTTTGGTCTGTGAAGTAAGTGGCATCCTGTTATAAGAGAAGCACTGTTTTGCAGGAGTGTGAATGTGACTGACTTACAACAGTCAGGAAAGAATTGGTAGGCTTTTAAATACACAGTCATCAGGTATATCTTGGGCTGGAAAACCAGTCCATTTTTTCCAGTGGTTATCAGCTCATCAAGTAAAAGTTTACTACCCCTTCTGGAGGTTTGCTGCTGTTGTTTTTACTGGGTCATATCTTTGATTCTGTGTCTTTCAGCCACCTCAACTCCTTAAGCCTTCTTCCTTCTCAAAAGTGCAGTCTGATCTGTGCCACTAATCTTTATACCTGTTTCTTTTCTTCTGACTAAGCTTCATCTCTACTGTATAACTCTGTGAGTGGAAAGCCAAGGAGAAAATCTGGGATCAAGTGCAAAATTGTAAATGACAGGGCTGTTGAAGTTCAGCTTTGATGATTAGTTTCCTGTGAATCTTTTGGCCCTTTTGGAAGGGGGCAGGGACAGTGGGACAGCTAACAAAAGGTCTGAAGGCATTCTTCATAAGCTTGTGGTAGATAGGTATTGCTTACCATGGCCCCGTTACAGCTGGCCTTTATCCTGGCATTACTCAGATGCTACCTTCAGGTCTCAGATCCTTGGGATAATGAAAAACAGAGACAGTGCTGTGATAATTTCCAGAAATATATAAAATGTCCAAGTGTGACAGCCTGCCTTTCCTCTTGCATCCAGCTAGTAAAGGATCTCATTAAGATTGTAGTAAATGTAATAGAATTATGTCGTTTAAGCCCTTTCTTTGTGGGAGAAATTACTCTCTTGGATTTTTTCTTTTCCCTACCTAAGGATACTGCCGCATGTTTGCCAGTATAATGTCAGTATAATGACATATATGTGTGCATATATATGCCCATGTTCCATGATGGAAGAACAATACAAGTTGTAATGGCAAAGGCAGTTTTCTTTACTGTAATCATAACATCTGCCTTGTCTCCATTGTATAGACACAGAGTTTCTACTGCAGGCAGCTGTTAAAAATGGACAGCAAGTCTCTTCAGTGTGCTGTGGTTTGGTTGCCTTTGTTTCTCCCGTTCTGAAAGTACTTGCAAGATTTTTAAAACATGCAGGCATTTTTTAAGTATACTTTTGGTGACGTGAATTTGAGTGTACTCAAGAGAATGGCTTTATTCACCATCCCCAAATCTATACTTAGCTGGCACCAGAATAATAATTTACAAGTCAGTGTTGAGTTCGAAGAAGACAGGAGTCATTTGCCTGACAATGGAAGAGACAGGGAGAAAAACTGTCATGTCTAGATTGATTTTGAGCATCTCTGCCCTTCTGTTGTGCACTCTTGTGGATGAATACATCAGGACTTTTCTTTGCATCACTGTGCCTTCACAATAAACTTGTGGGAGATAAGGGCAGGGTCCCTCCCAACTTTGTAAGCACTTCCTTTTTGTTTTAGGGGTTTTTTCATTATTTATACCATTCACAGTGGTTTTTTGTCTGTGTCTTTAAGCCAAATGGTTATAGCATAGGAAGACAGTGTCTAAGATGAAACTTCAAACTCCAACTCTTCCCTTCTGGCACTTTTCCAAAGCTATTGGCCAATTCTGGCTGCAGCTGAAGTTGTGCAGAACCACAGTTGGTTATTTTAAGGAATAGCTTTGGATATTGACTTTAGAATTCATATTTCTGCCTGTATTATAAAGTAATTTCTGCTAATACTATAAAATAGTTGCCAAATATCTTAGTCTTGATATCCTCTTGTGTATATGTGTGTTCTTTATGTATGTTTTTCCATACTAATCACTTTACCTTGAATGTTGAATATTTCTGTGTTTGTAGCAGACAGTCCTGTTGTCTTCCCCACTCTCTGGGACTGGGATGTAGAGCCTGGTCTCTCTCATGAGCGTGTTTTTCCACCCTCCAGAACTGGTTTCATGTCTTCATCCTGCTCTCCTTATTCTTGTCTGGTTTTTAAGCAGATTGTTTTGCTTGTAATGCTTCCAAAGTGACTGCTCATACTGTAGATTCAAGGAAGAATACCAAACAGTAAAATGGATAAACAGCTCATTTTGTCACTTCTAATTATAACTGATGACAAGAGAAAGTGAAAACTCTTTTGTCAGAAATCTTGTAAGTGGACTTGGATTTGGATTCAAGATGAAAATGCAAACTCTTCTTTCTGAGATTCAGGTGTGACCTTTTGTAGAGGAACAAAGGTAGAGTGAGGATAAGATGTTTCTTTGGTTGCAGTTTCATAACAGGCATTAAGTTCATCATGGAGCAGGGTCAGTTCTCCACCTCCCACCTGCATATTCCTGATACGCATTATGCTTTGCAGGGTAGCAAAAACCTCTTGAACAACACAAATGTTCAGGATTTGGATCACTTTTCTTTACCTAACTGACCATTCTGCCCAGACTGCAGATGTTGGGACAAGGGACATGGGAAGGCCTGCATATCCAAAAGGGCAGAACTCTCTTTTCCAGCATGAACTGGACTTGATTTATGCCGATTGTGAAACTGTGCCCTGACCTCTTTCTAAAGAGCACGGCTGTTTTTTGCTTGATGTGTAATGACTTTGCAAGCAAAGAGTGAAAACACCTCTGCTGGAGACTAACTTAAAAAAAAAAAAAAAGTTCACGTTTGCCAGCTCCTTTTGTAGCAGCAATGACTTTTGACCATGTAAATCTCTTATATGGCTGAGAAAAGAAGCCAGGTTTGCTGGGTGGTAAATTGCCCTGCGTCTGCCCAATTTGTATGCAGTAAAGAAAGTAGTGCTTAACAGCAAACGAGTGAGCACCAATGTAACATTAAGAAAGGATTTCCATCAGTGCAACTACGGAAATCAAATGCTAAGTTCAGCATGTCTTCTGCAGTGTACCGTCTCTTTAGCCATCCCATTGCAACACGTGTCTAGGCTGTTCATAGCAGCTGTCCCAGCGAGGCTGAGAGCACTTCTAGAGGTACATTTTGGGGGGGTTTCTCTCAGAAGAAGGGGAGCTGTTTTGTGCTGCTTAGCTTTGTTGCTTTCTTTTGGAGCTTGATAGAAGAAGAGCACATGCACTGGGTAATAAATGCTAGCTCGTTCTGTCTCCACAGGGTCCTCAATGGAAGGAGCCCAGTAAAAAGTGTGTGGTCTCAACAAGAAGTAGCTTTGAAGACAGGTTCCTGGTCCTGTTCCCAGTTCTGTGTTGGCTCATTTGTAAGCCACTTAACCCTTCTGTCTTTGCTTCATTTTCCCCTGTCTAAGTGCCATCAGACAGGAATTCTTGACTAATAAGGCGTTCACTCCTTCTGAGCTGCTTTTAGAAAAGACATAGAGGGATTTAATCAGAGAAAGAAGTTGGGGGGCTTATGTATACATCTCCCAACACCAGTGCCTCTTTTGTGGATGTCTTCTAACCTTCATTTGTATCACCTGAGTTTTACGCACTTCAAAACAGCCAAATGGCGTATTTCAGAAATCCCATTCTGGAATTCTTAGGCGTTTGGAACAAGACTAGTCCCAAGACCTTCAGATGCAACTTTGGGGTTTTTTGTGTCAGGTAGAGCTCAGTGCATACATTGCTGTCTTACGTGTGTCTCTTGCCTCTCCTTTTGTGTTTGTGAATGTGTCGTGTTTCTCATGAGCCTTATTGCGTTAAACTTGGGTGATCAAAATGCTGCTTCATACGTAAGGTCGTAGTAATTGTATTGCGTGATACCAACTTTTAAAAGTTGATTTGAGGGTTGTGTTCTACATTGATGACTTGGCTTGTAAACATTGCAAGTGTTTGGTTAAAGGGAGGAGCTTTCTCTCTTACCTAGTGTTCATGTGCAGTAAAAAATGTGCTTACAAACCGAAAGGATGTGCACAGACTGTCAGCCTTGAATTGGTGGTGTGGGTGGTTCTTGGCAAAGCATGTGAGTCTGAATCTGGTGAGGAAATTTTTAACCATGGTGTCACAAACTTGATGCGTTAGCAACAGATGTCATTTTCATAAGCCTCTGCTCTCTTAGGGAGCACAGCATGCGGGCAGTATTCACAATCTGCATGCAAAATGCACAGTGGTTGATGGCATGAAATCATATCTTTTAATACACACTGGCTAGAAGAGCACCTTGGTGTCACATTGTGAAGCTTTGGCTTTGGGGCTTAATTGCGCCAAGACGATGGAGCTCGTGTTGTGCATGGAAAATTTGTTTGAGGAATGTCAATGAACTGAAAGTCAGAGCAACCATTCTGTTAAAACAATACTTAGCTCTTGCCTCATGTGGTTTTATTTGAGAGCTGAGTGCTGATGTGAGTGAAGTGAAATAGGAGAATTCTGTGCTTTCCATCCTTTTTCTTTTGTCTTTCCATATGTGCAGAAAAATAAAATTCAGAAGGGGTGTAAACTCCCCTGCACTGGTAGGAGCTATTTCAAATTAGTGAGATTAAATGTGACCGCTCTGCTGGTGCACAAAGCCTTGATCTGAATTGAAGTCTCTTGGGGATGAGAGCCGTGTAGTGCACCAGGGGCATTTAAGCCTGACAGTAGTTTTTGAAATGTTGAAGAAGGTGGTAGTTCCAGAAGAATGAAGGGGGAGTAGCATAAAAAAATTTGCATTGATAGCAGTTAAACATAAGAAGGAGAGAGGAGTGTATCAGGCCTTGCTGACTCGCTCTTACGGTCTGTTGGTATTTGAACATCACCAGCATGCCTGAACAAAGAAACAACTCGCACTGGTCCCTCAGCTTTTTGGTGAGGTATAGATTTATTGGAATCTGAAAGGGGGAGGGAAAAACCAACAAAAGCACCAAAAGCTGTGGCTTTGGATGAGTCAGCATTTCCATTTGACATGATCATCCAGAGATTTTTGTAACTCATCCAACAAAACCCCAAAGAAAAAAAACAGCAACCTGGGTCTCAGCCTGAAATTCATTTGCTTTGCAGAAACAAGAGGTTTTGAGTTATTCAAGTGCAAATTTTTCTTGAAGAATATTGTATGTAAAGCCTTTTTTTTGCATTTGTTTATCTCCAAAACAGGTTCATTTTTTAAAATGAAAACTTGAGCCTTCGGTCCCTCCTGTGGACAAATAGCCTTACACAAGGTCTTGTTTCATTTTAGAAAAATGAATTGCTGCGCCGGTGGGGTAGTATTTGATTGCTTTAAAAGTTCCTGTCAGTGTTTTATTTTTGGTTTTTATTTTGTTTGTGGACTTGCTGTGCCTTTTGCCCGG
The DNA here is from genome assembly GCA_013397865.1 of Struthidea cinerea. Lineage (NCBI taxonomy): Eukaryota > Metazoa > Chordata > Aves > Passeriformes > Corcoracidae > Struthidea > Struthidea cinerea. The sequence continues at coordinate 586,379 of VZTI01004115.1, forward strand.
CCATATTTAGTCTGCATACTAAATGTTAGTCTACCCAAACACTTTGTGCACTTAGCTTTTTTTCCTTTTTTTTTCTTTCTCTTTTTTCTTTCTTTTTTTTTTTTTCTTTTTTTTTTCTTTTGCTTTCACCCAAATGTATTTTAGACCGAGACAGACTTTGCTCCGATGGGCCGGATTTTAGTCCGTGCACTAAATTTTAGTCCGCAGACTAAAAATAATCCGCGGATTATTTACTAAATTGATTCCCTCACTGAGAACTACAGAGACTTTAAACTCCTGCTGAGATGTATGTGCGAGGGGCTTCACGGCTCACGAGTCCCACTGTCTGTCCATCCTCCCGCCCCTTCCCACCACGGAGCATCAGCCCAGCATTGCCTTGGCGTCGGTGCCCCGTGGCATGGAAGTGCTGGTGTAGCCATTGCCATGGGTGGCAGCTGCTCATGTAGTTCTCGGTGGGTGAATTGGGCAGCTTTCCCGGTGGAACTTTGCTGAATGGGAAGAGCTAAAAGACCATAGAGGGCTTTGCTTTTATTTCTTAGGGCGTTATTCAAAAGGGAGGCAGGAGGGGACAAATTGAGGAGAAAAAAATTTTTTAAGTAATGGGTGCGACGGGTATGAGGGGGAATAAACCCGCAATAGAGAGAAATTCAGTCCATACCCGCACTCCTGAGGTGGTACGTCCAGTTCCTGAAGAATCCTAAAGAGATAATGCCAGCAAACAAAATCCAGTGGAGGGGGAAGTCAATCCAAAATGGAGAATAATCCGCGGCGGCCTGAGGTACTCATAGTGCACACAAATTAAAAGTATCCAAATTTGAAGTACAGATCTCGGATTTTTACTTTGTCTTCAGCACAAATTACAAAATTGCTAGGGATTTGGGTTTTTTTTGAGAAAAGCCCAAAACCATCCAAAAGTTTACATTGTGTGTCTGGGACAGATTTACAAGTGGGATGCATCTTTGGAGACAAACTAATCTGGCCACTTGGTTCTGTGGACATTTATATCCAGGACCAAGGACTGAAAATTCTTTATTATGGGAATTTCAATTACCCTTTTAGTTCAAGTTAGAATTTTGATTTCAATTTTTTTTATTTTTTTAGTAAATGCACTGGCATTGGAACATAAATTTCATATAGAAATGTTTCTATACTATGCCTCACCATTGCACAATCGATTTTTTTGGCATACACTGTGGTGAAGTTGGACTTGCTGCTATGGAGACTGATGTTTAAAGTTTCTAATTGTATAAACATTTACTATGTCCCCCACACCATGGATTTCTTATAATATTGGCTATATTTTTCCTTGCTGGACTATTCTCTTTTGGATTGACTCCCCCTGTTTGGATTATTTCACTGCATTATCATCTTTAGGACTCGTCAGGAACAGGACATTTCACCTCAGGAGTACGGGTATGTACTTAAACATTTTTTCAAATTACTAGGCCTAGCCTTGAAAAAAAAAAGGAGAGAAATGCTAGAAGTGGAATAATTGAGTTCAAACTGCATCCTTGAGGCAGCAGCCAGGCCAGTGTCATAACACAAAGTGACAGAGATTGGATGGGCACAGACCTGTAACTTGCTTCATGTGTTAGTCACCACTTGTTGCAGGGAAGGGCCACATGAGGCCTCCTAGCATATATATTTATTTTTATTTTTTCCCCTTCCTGGTTTGAAGCAGTTAGGGCAGACTTTAGGAACTGCCTACCCCAAATGACTAATTCCAGATCCAAAGGCAGGCTGAGAAGTTCATAACAGGGTTTAGGAAACGTGTTAGGGTTTCAAGGACTTGAAAATGAGGAGTTTCAGTGGACAAGCAAGTACTCTTTTTACATAGGTCAGATTTTTGACTGTCTGCCTACTAATTTTCTCAATATAGGGGCTTGTCATCTTTACCTTAAGGAAATAAAATGGTTTTCTTTTTAAAATCTGTATAGTGGCTGATATGTGAGCTGTACTGAGGGGAAAAACACAGCTAAGAGTGAAGTACTAAAGTTTCAAGCTGTGATAAATCAAGCCTGTTAAAATACCACTGTGAACGTGCATGAGGGAGACCTCAGTAGTTTTACCTCTTATTAAATACAGAAAAACTTCACTTCTGTGGGTTTACCTCAAGACATACACATTTGTGCTACTTACTGTGGGGAGGTGGGGGGAAGCCACGAGGATTTTTTTTTAGCTGGAGACAGTCTTGGATTTTGTTCTAGTCAGGCTGTGACTTGGGAGTAATAATTGCATCCACTGTGTGCTGTGGTCAGCAATCCAAGCTCTGCAGGCAGCGGCACAAAGCAGCTCCTGCTGCCTCTTCAGGTGACCCTGCACTGGTGACACAGTGGTCAGTAGAGGTTCTCTGACAGCAGAGTTAAGCTACAGCCTTTCTTTTTGTCATTGTACGCCTCGTGTGAAAACTTTTTCAGTTTGTTTTTCAACAACTTGGTAGTAGGAATAAAGTCAGCTCTTCATGTTTGTTGCTCCTTGACTCCCCAGGTCAGGTTTCCTTTGCCACACAAGTTAGTACAGCACACACTGCAGCCAACCCAGTGCTGCTGGCCCAGCTGGGTACCAAGGGCAGGAAATTTCAGTCCCTGCAGAACTTGGCTTTTGTGTTTGATTCTCATTCAAGAGAGCCTGGTTTAAAATCTACTAAAGGAGTGCCTGTGCAACTTTCTCATCTGTGATTAACCAGCATGTCATGCACTGATTTTTTTTAATTATTTTTTTTTCTCCTTGGTGCTGTGTGGCTTGAGTTCACTGGCACTGGTGCAAAGGCATTTTGGATTGCCTCAATTTTTACCAAAAATGCTGGCATCAGAACTTAACACTCGCACCCACCCTACTCCCTTTATCCCAGACTGTGTTTTACCTGCAACATAGCAAGAGACAAGTGTTTGAGGAGGCCATCTGGGTCATGTACGTGATTAACTCCTATTTTGCTTATAATGTAATGAGAAAGGAGAGTGCGATTAGCAGTGGGTAGAACCATTCTTAGAGGTTTAAAACAAAGCTGCAGTGAAGAACTGCTTTTTGTAAACACTCAAAGTAAAAATCTTTTAGACTAAAATAGTTGGTTTTCTTGATGCAATTTTCAGCTGTCCTTGCAAATACCAAATGTGCAGAAATTATCTCTATAAACTTAGGGGAGTAGCTTGCCAGAATAAGGTCACAGAAGGAGTAACTTGCAAATTGGAGCTAGACATTTCCTGCACCCCACCCGTGCTTTCCTTGTTGTTCTCCAAAGCTGAACAGCAGCCTCCATAGCAACAGTCTGACCTGCCTGCCTGCAAAAGTCGGTGTTAGTAAGACTTCCTTCACTAGCCAGAAAAACCCCAACCCAAAACCGTAGCGGGGCTTCATTATATTTTTACATTCAGTGAATCCTGCTCATTTGAACCCTCTTCCCCACCTTCACTCCACCCCATATGCATGGCTGGTAGCACCTGTGTGTGTTTGTCATGATTTTTGAATGAGTTTCCCCTTCATTCTCCAAGTCGTTTTTCTGAGTGCGCTCTCATGAAGTCTCTTGCTGGCATTGCACCTTCACTCTAGTGCAAGGCGTTGCAATTAACCCTTTCTCAACCCCAGGAATGGATTTTCCCACACTTACTGCAGGACTTTGATTAGCACAAACCGCAAGTTTGTTCCAGCTTGCTGGGCAATGAGAGGTTTAATTGCTCTGACTTGCTTCTGGTCAACAAAGAGACGAGGCCTAGCCAGACAACCTGTTTCTCCTTGCTTGTTTTCTTGCTGTCCCCACAGGTCTTCCGGCCCCGCACTCCCCCCGAAGCAATTGCTCTATGTAGCCGCCTGCTGGAGTACACCCCCACCGCCCGCCTGACTCCCCTGGAGGCCTGCGCGCACTCTTTCTTCGATGAACTACGGGACCCAAACGTCAAGTTACCAAATGGGCGAGATAAACCTGCACTCTTCAATTTCACCACTCAAGGTAGCCTCAGAGCATTGAAGGATCCCTTCTTTAGGAGGAAGCACCGGGATAAATGTTTGTTGTAATGCAGATGTTACTCCCTCAGAAGTAAAAATCTCTGAGTGGTACTAAGTTTACTAAGCAGTTGCATAACCATCTGTCCATTTCAAAAAGAGAGGAAAGGGTCTTGAAGTTACAGGATTTTCAGATTCCTGGTGCCTTCTCAGTTGTGCTGAGGTACCGAGGGTGGTTGTTATTGGATTGCATCGGAAGGTTTACATTTGCAGCTCAGAGTCTGCAACCTGGCTGATGGCTTTGTGTGAAATACCACAATCAGTGGACCATGCAGGTTAGATTATCATTTGGAGATGGTCCTGCTTCTTCATACCTGAAACACCATAGCCAAGTAGTAATGCGTGTTAGGTTTGGCAGGGAGGTTTATAGTGTTGCTGCCCATTTCGGTTCTGGGTGCAAGATAAATACAGATGCTTTATTGTCCAGATTTTATATGCTGTAGAGTTCATCTGGCATTATGCCGACTCCATCATTTAGAAACTGTAAAAATAAATGGACAACTAACTTTCTTATTTGAAGCCAGGCTGGTATCAAAGTTTAAAACCATTCATCTATTTTTTTCTACAGAAGTCAGAAATGTAAAACTCATATCCCCTCAGAATAGTTTTGCCTGCCAAGACAGAACATGTGAGAAGTATGACATACAAATATGCTAGTAATTAATTTTGAAGCACTTTTTCTGTTGTTTTTTTTTTAAAGTGATTAGCTGCCAACTCTCACCCTTTGAGCAAGAATAGTTCTGTATGCATTTTCTGTTGAAAGTCTAAAACACCTTTTGGCTCAATTAGCATCAATGTCATTTTTCTAACTCTTTAGTGCATGCCATGCCCCTCTGCCAAAATGTGAAACAGCTCTCTCCTTCAACTTGTGGAGCCTTTTTATTAAAAAAAAAAAAAAAGGCATTTATGAAGCATAAACACATGAAAGATGTCAAGTAACTAGCTTGTGCTTCCAGGTCACTGTCCTCTGTGCTGATTTCTGCATCTGTTGTTAGAAATTTAGTAGTTACGTTACAAATCCTTTGTTTTACTCCTGGATTGCCTTTTGTTTTGCCCCTCTAAGGCCCTCTTCAGTACCTGAAATAGTTTTGATCCCAGCATCTTAATACAGCTTCACCCTGTTCTTTCTGAAAGTATTGTTTCATGGTGACATTAAGATTGAGCTTATCTATTGCATGAAAACAAGTTTTTTTAAGGAGTTGGAAAGCTCTATAGAGAGTCAGTTCAAAAATCTTCAGGGGAAAACCAGATTTATGTATTGGGAGTGTGTCCCTGGTTCCTCTCAGGTTGTGTGGAAGCTGCTGGATAAGCTACCATAATGCTCAAGCAAATCTAAAGCTCCTCTTTTGCCATCCTAAGGAGCTGATGTGCCCTCCCTCACACAGTGAGTCTTGGGAATGCTGAGAGAAAACAGCTCCTGTGGAGCAATTTCCTTAAGATAAAAAAAGCAAATTTCTGTCTGTCATCAACAGTGTTACCATCTATAAGGGGAAGGCAGGACACAGGCTGGTCATTAATGCACGTCCAAACAAGCTCTGTTGCAGGTGACCAGCCAAACTCAAAAAAACCCCAAACCAGAGTTGTTTTTAAATACCTAAATACATTGATTAGTGCAGTGATTTTAAAAACTTTGTAGTTGATAAATGTACAGCAGTCCTGACTATGAACTCAAGGTATACAAGAAGCTTTTGCTCTTCCTGTGACTACTGTGCAGTCCTTGTTCTCTGGTCTTTACTGTGCAAGGTTCCATCAAACTGGCTGGTCCAGAGCAGAAGTCCCAGCTGGGAAACATATCAGATCATTAGGTAGATAATGAGTCATATTAAGTCTTCTGTGGTAATTTAAAGAGTAATGAAAGACAATTTTGCTTTAAATAGCATTTGTTTTCAACAGGCAGTATTAAGTTCTAGAAGTGTTTTATTTGGCTGTATCCAGTTGCCTGAAACCCATGAAGTAGGAGGTGACTGCAGAAGGCTTGAAGGCAAAACTCTTAGAAATTACAAGATAAATCTGACCATTAATGCATTGGATTGATTTTCAAAAAGAAATTAAGCATTATACCAAATCTGCTGACCTGGGCACTGATGCTGCTCAGATAGAGTCTAGAAAAAGAGCAGTGAGGCTATATGGAAGATCAAGATCATGGTCTTTGGCAGCCAGCTGTAGTTGGGGGGCATGTGGGTGCTTACTTTATCTTAGAGATTAAATCTGTTGAAGAGAGCATTAGCTGGTCATTTGTGATGTCTTGCCTGTAAGTTTCTCTTCATTTAAACAAATATTATATGCTAATTGGGTTTTGAAAAAGTTATTTTGGCCAAGGAAGTATCTCTGCTAGCCACAGAGCTGCAGTTCAGTTAGGCTTTTAGACCTGCAAGACAGAAAGCAATTTTTCTCTTAGAGGCCAAATTTTCAAATAGTCTGTGAAACGACTACCATTTCCTAAACTACTTGTAACATGTCAGCGTTTGTGCTGGGTCACAAAAATTAATGTCACTCCATGTTGGCCATTAAAGACTGTAAAATTCTTTCAGTGATTCAGCACTTAGCAATGGTTATCACACCTCTCGAAGATAAATTACTTTTTTACTGAAGGGGGGAGTGCATTGAGGGGTTTTTTTTGTTTCTCTTTTTAAGGACCCTAGCCTGGGACCTTTAATTTTTTTTTTTTTTTAGAGAGATATATTTGTATATGTTTATGCATATGTGTAATGGATAGTTTGTTATTGTGACCAGAAAAAACCCATGAAACAAGAATAATTTTTCCAGGGAATTCTTGGAGTGTTGATATATCAAGTATAATAATACTGAAAAAGAACACTGCGCTGTTTCCCAACACCAGGCATTTTCTTGTGTTTGGGGAATGAAGGTGATCTGGTCTTCTAGTAAAACTGGACATTTTCATTCCTGCTCCTTCTTGGAGATGTTAACTGGCTGCAAATGGTATGATTTGATCAGCAGAAAGCCAAAGGTGTTCTCCCAGCTGATGTAGATGGGAGTTGGGTCTCATAAATGAATTGTGATAGCTGCTCTGTTCACATCGTGATGTTGAAAACTTTGTCTGGATTGCCTTGACCACAACAGCTTCTTGCAGTTGTATTGGTTGTAATTAACCCAACTGTGAGTCACACATTTGGTTTTGATAACCAGGCTACAGTTGAACACCCTGCCCAGATACTGTGGGGGAAATTACTAAGGACAGAGATTCTCAGTATTTCGTAGACTGCAGATAATCACAGGTCTAGCTTTCTCCTCAGTATTGCCATGTCTCATCCTTACAGATGGGATAGGTGCAAAAATACATTATAGCAAAAATTCAAACATGTTTGCAAGCAAAGCTGCTATTCATCCAAAAGAGTCCACTTTACCTTGTTTATATCTTGACTGAACTGACCTGCTTCTCTTAAGTTCAAGACATTCAGAGTATGCTGGATTTAAGAAACTTCACATCAAGGAAGATAATGTGAGATTTGAGAAGGGAACAAGGTTGGTCTTCTAGCCTCTATGAAAGTTCCTTAAGGTAGCTTCAGAGACATGGTTGCCCTTGCATTAAACACAACAAAAAGCAATTATTATTGCCACTATACATAAGGAGGTGTTCTGGCAACATTAGATGAGGGAGGAATGAGAAGGGGCTCAAAGTGTCCTTGCAAGCGTGTTGTTCTGTCCGATCAAGTGGTTCTTTGACTACAGCAACACTGACAGTCTATAACTGCACCCTCAAGGCACCACACAGCACCGGAAGGTAGCGTCATGGGGTTTCCTTGTTGCTTTAGTTCTGCTTTTGTTTGGATCTCAGCCCCGTATTGTTTTGAGTGATGAGCAGAAAATAATACAGGGGTGATAGAAACTTTCTGAAGAGCAAGGTAAAGAGTGGATTCCCAGTAATAGCAGATTTGAGAAACAGATTTGGAAAAGGTGCTACGGGAACAACATTTTCTAGCACAAAGCAGCTAATACCCAAGATAGTATTGAAGTATAGGTTTATAACTGGTGTTCTACTTTGATGCTTAAGGAGTCATGTTTCTTCAGTTTATTTTTTCATTTAAAATGGAGATTTACAAATTCTGCATAACATTATGAATATATGAATTCTGAATTACTCCCACATGAATTGAGGATTTTTGTATTTACAAGGGCTGTGAGAACTGAGGCTTTTTAGAAGGACTAGCTAGGTCTGCTTAGACCGGCGTGGAGTATTACAGGATAGATTAGATGGGTTGCAGGTAACGTAGCAACCTGCTTGCATTCATAAGCGCTGAAACACAGTCTCAAAATGTGTAGTAATAAGAGGCTTGTAATCAGGGGAGTCTTCTGCCTCTTGCCTTCCCAGCAATAACAAAACTTAATGCAACGGTTAGCAGAGAAAAAAACATCACCAAGTGGACTACTGCTCCCTTTAGGCCCTGAGTTTAAAGCTAGCATTAAAGAAAAGCAATAGCCTCTTAAAAATGAGTCCAAATAATTTGAGACTGTGTCCAAAACCCCCTTACTGAACCCATGCTATGATTTGGCTGGGTTTCTTTACAGCCTGTGCTATCTGGAGGTCTTGCGTAAAAAGCTGTCTATTCTCCTGTTCTCATTTCTCCTCCAGATGACCTCCTGGAGCTCCAAAAGTCATCAGTCTCCTTCCGTGAGGTGACTGTTCACATCCTTTTTACCGGATGTTGCTTTCTCAGGAGACAGCCAGCCACTCCTGTTTCTGAAACAAACAGGACCTGTCTTGTCTCGGCTCAGTCCCACCTTCTGTGAGGCACTAGATTCTCTTGAAAGGGTGCCAGAAGATTGTCATTTGTTGGCAATGTGTTGCCCTTAATCCTCCCACAGTTGTGGCTGTAAGATGCCTATTTCTCATTCTGATACACATTGAAGCTATATTAGATTTGGAGCCTAAAAGACGTGACTATTTTTTCCCTGGTTAATGTCTTCAGACAGAATGATTGCATCATTTTGTTGTCCATTTAAATTGCCCAGCTGACCAGTTCCCTTTGCCTTTCCCTGTCCTTTTAAAGGATATGTTACCTCTTCTTGGCCTCGCTCAAGGACACTGCTGTGAGAGATTGGTCTTGGGTTCCTGGGTCCTTGAGAAAAAATGATGCTTGAGTGAGCCAAAGAACTAATCCCTGAAGCTCTTGGAGCAACTGTTGCAGCTGCTTGCTTGCTGAACCAGTGCCCAAAGCAGCACCACTGTTATCAGCCTTCTCCCTGAGACTGATTGCAGGTGGGCTTGTGAAGAAGGGGATCCTTCTCCAGTGCTCAGAAGGAAACAGCATTATCAGGCCATTGACAAGGTACAGGCTTGGCTGGTTCTTTGCTCACTCCCAAGCCACTGCCTTTCTCTGGGCAATTATTCCTTTGCCACTATCTGTGGTTTTGACAGTCTTGCTCTGGAGACTGCCTTGCTAAATATCGCTGTGGTTTCCTCTTGCTGGTTGGCAAAGAAGAAAATGTAACGTGACCTTGGGCTGTAAGGGCATGTGTTTCACCTGAGGTGCCGTTACAGGGGGAAACCCTAGGAGCTGATCCTGCATGTGGGGCACTTTGTGGATGATGAGCTAACTCTGTTTGTTCCACCTCCCCTCCAGAACTGTCAAGTAACCCATCTCTGGCTTCGATCCTCATCCCTGCTCATGCCCGGAACCAAGCAGCTGCTTCAACCCCTACAAATGCTACAGCGGCCTCAGGTGAGAACATGCAACTGCCTGCCTCCTTCCCTCCCCACCCTCGCTCCCCCTGCCCAGGCACCTTCCCTCTCCTGAGGCCCATGAGCCACCTTGGCCCACAAAGTGAACAGGGAGGAACGGGTTGTTTCAGTGTCACCTGAACCTTGGTCTTGGTAGGTGGTCATTTGGGTGCTAGCTTTGGTCACCAACCCGAATCCCAACCCAGGGAACTCAAACTCTGCATTTGATTGCTTAGTTTGTTGGTCCTTCTCGCTCGGACTTTCACTACTAAAAAGGAAAAGTCATTATCTCACCTGTTTTTTAGCAATCCTTGTGGACTGATTCACACCAATTTCTGAGCTCTCAGCCGTCCTGAAATTAATACTGACCTGGTGCATGAGTTTGTGATGCCTAGAAAGAGAAGAAACAGCTAGCTCAGTACACAGGCCTCTGTGTAGTGTGGATGGACAGGATTTTTCCCTAAAGGCATTGGCATCTAAAAGTCTAGTTAGGGAGTTCAGTCAGCATGCTCGCTGCCTCATCTAAGTAGTTGCAGTTGCTTCCTGCTGAGTTTGCTTGTGTCATCTTCAGGCACACAGCAGATGCTTTTGGGTTTTGGCCAGCAATGAGTGAATTTTTTGTTTGCCTCCCTGCTCTCTCAAGTTTCTGTCAGAAACCTCTTAAAAGCTCACTGTTGGCCTTTAGCCACTCCAATATTGTATTCTGTTTCTAGTGAAAGCTTAAAAGCCTGGTAATACCAGTTGGGAGGCTCCCAAAGAAATTCCCAGGTGCTGCAGGAAGTGGCAGAGGTGATTCAGTACATGACATTCTTCCTCTGAGTCACCCCTGAGTCAGCACACCAGAGGCTGTCTCGGGGCTTGGGCAACCAAAGGCAGCCTGCAAAACAGGTGTGCTTCCACATGTCCTGCGTGCACGTCAGCCCCAGCCGGCAAGGGCTGTCGTCCCTTTTGCAGTGCAGGACACTTCCTTGGTGTAGGATAGCTGATAAGGAGAAGGACTGATTAAAAAGCTGCTCTTGAAACATGCAGGAAAGCATTTGCTGGTTGATGTGCTGGACAGTTACCTGATATTTGATGCACTTGGTCCAGCCAGTGCTGTATAGAGAGCATTTTCGTACTCTGGGATAGATGCACCCAGGTTTGAAAGATGAGACTTCTCTCTGAAATTGCAGTAGCAGTAGATAACAGACATAACTTGTACAATTTATGTGCTCTGAATTTAGGAGACAGCAAAACTGCTGCTTTCAAATTTAGTATGTTTGTTTCATACACTTGGTGGTGTTTTGCAAATAGTCATGTTCTCTGTTTCCCTCTTATGTGCATCTGTTGCTCAACAACAAGTGAGAAAACAGATAAAGTAGTAAAAGTGATTAAAAAACTACAAAATACAAACATGGAAAATTATTTTAAGCCTTTCTGAAAAATACTCTTTCACTTAATGTCCCTTTCATGCCTTTTAAGGAGTTCTCTCTGCCAAGTCACAAATCTTGAGGAATTAATGGGGTTAAGAAATCTGTTTTCACTCAGCACTTTTCAAGGGCTCATATAGGAGGAAAATGCTTTAGGCCAAGTCCTAAGCATGAAGTATTAAAAAAAACCAAGCAAATAAACAAACAAACAAAAAAAACCAAACAAACAAACAAAAAAAACAAACAGCCAAAGCCAAAAGACCCCAACCCACCCCATATTACTGATTTCACTGTTTTTAAAGCTTCTGTTTGCAAGCACTGCACTGAGTTGGGATATGACCTTCTATTTGTGGTTCAAAACCAAAAATAATATCCTTGCTGATTGGAAAGAAAATGTGGAATTAAGTTCAGTATTGGACAGCTTTGGTTCTGCAGTTGGTCGCTTCTTACTCACATGGGTTTCTCCCAGCAGGTGGTGAGAATGTCATCAGAGTTACGATGTTTGGGATTAGGTCCTGTTGATGCACCACTTAGCANCAAACCAACCCACCCCATATTATTGATTTCACTGTTTTTAAAGCTTCTGTTTGCAAGCACTGCACTGAGTTGGGATATGACCTTCTATTTGTGGTTCAAAACCAAAAATAATATCCTTGCTGATTGGAAAGAAAATGTGGAATTAAGTTCAGTATTGGACAGCTTTGGTTCTGCAGTTGGTCGCTTCTTACTCACATGGGTTTCTCCCAGCAGGTGGTGAGAATGTCATCAGAGTTACGATGTTTGGGATTAGGTCCTGTTGATGCACCACTTAGCAAGAGATTTTCATACAAGGGGTCCCTTCTTTCGCTGTACTCCCTGCACCTCCCAGAGCAGTAGATGTTGAGTCCCACTGCTAAAGCAGTGTGGGAACAAATCTCCCACCTAACCCAGAGCATCCTGATAGGCAGGAGACTTCTCTGCAAAATGTTTGCATGTGTGACTAAGCAGTACAAGTTCAGAAACTGCTTTTCTGAGTGGCAATGATGCAGCAAAATGTAGCTCTCAAAGCAATAGAGGGAAGAGCAAATACGTAACGGTAATTCACATTATTAGTGTGTAACTTGTGCCTCTCTCTAGCAAGTAGTGTTAAAAAACCACATTTTTTGTAAATTTCCTCTTCTCTTGAGGCAAAAAGCTGTTTTTTCTCTACTAATGGAACCTGGCTTTGCAGTGGGAGTATGTAGCCTTGCTGCTCTGGCATTAGTAAATTCTCCTAAACATTTATGAGAAATTCTCTGACATAGTGGCATGTCTAAAGCAAAGCAGAGAAAAAGAAAGATGAGATTTATTGGCCCCTGCTTGAAATGATGTGCTAGCTTTCTGTGAATTATACTGGCCATTGATTAAAAATGCCAGTGGAGTCATATTCCTGGGGATGGCTGGAGCAGGAAGAGGATGGTTTCATAGCTGTGCAGCCACAGCATCTGAGAGGGGAGCGTGCACACCAGACTGAATGCATGTCTGCTTGCGTGACTACGTTTTTCTTCCGGAATCAGCCAGCAGCAGTAGCTACCTCTCTGTTAGTCAGCATTTAGATGGGAAGAGCATAATTGCCATCTGCAGGGAAGTTGTGCCAGCAGGGATTCTGGGGTCATCGTCGTAGGCATCCTGCTGTGTTGATCCCATGTAATCCCAAATGCAACGGTGTGCCTGAACTTTCAGCAACAAAACAGATTAGAGCTGGTGTTACCTGCCAGTGTGTCATCACTGAAAAACACCACAGTGCTCCATGAAATAAGATTTAGTGCATTTGTGGTATTCTCATTGAAGGAATTTTGGAAAACTTTAATTCCTTAACTGGGAGAAGACAGGCAACAGGCAAGCAATTCTCTCAGGCTTCTACAGGCTCAGAACAGGGATGAATCCATGACAAGAGAAGTAAAACTTGCACATTTTGCAAGTTTTGCTCAGAGCCTGGATTTCTAGATCCATAGGCAGGCACAATAGGAAAACCAGGCTTTCCTCCTTCTTGGTCTCCTCAGCTCTCCTGTCAGGATTCCCAGGCTGGTGGTAGCTTTGTTTCTGTATCTTTGCAGATGAGCAGCACAACCTGTCAACTTACAAATGCACCCAACTAATGCTGTCCGCAGTGCTAATGGGCTTTCTCAGACTGAGCTGGTGTCTCTGTCGCTCTCTGAGCTGTAGCCCTGTGTTTCCCTTCCAGGAGGTTTATAAGGAGTGTCACATACCCTTCAAGAAAGCTGAGGCACTCCTTAGAGGGAAAAGCTGAATCGGAGGAAGTTCTCTGTAATGATGAGAGATGCTTTTGCCCTCTGTTCGAAAGAACTTTGGGAAGCAGCTGGCACTTAAACCCTGATGACACTTCTTTGCCTTCACAGGCAGAGGTGTCAGGCGGTGGTTCAGGACAAAGAGGCTGCCCTGACCTCGAGCTGGGCACTCATCTGTCCTGTGCCACAAAGCTGCGTGCCATCTCCTAGCTGTGCTCCCCAGCAGGGCTTTGCTGTCCTCTGTCAGCATTGCTGAGGGCCTAGATTTCCTTCTCTTATGCCCAAATACTGATTTTTCATGGTGAGAAGTGAATGTCCAGAGAACCTCACGCTCCAGTTGTGCTCTTTTTCTGGTGCTTCAGTAAAGAGATGCTGGAACAAGCCCCTCTTTTTTCCTCAAATGTTCTGTTGATGCAGAGTCAACAAATGAGCTGAAATGTTAAAATACTACATTTTCTTGCAGGCTGGGAGCCTGGGCAGCCTTGAGCTTGCTCTGTGCTCTGTCCCAGCCTGGGGGGACTTTTATATATTGTTGTGAAAAGCCCGAAGAAAATGTTCTTGGCCTGCATCACCTGATTTATTTTCTTCTAACATGTGGCATATATATTTCTCAGGAACTCCCCTGTTACAGCGATGATAGAAAAGGAGCATATGTTACATGAAGTAGCTCCAACCCCTCCTCTTTTTTTCTTTATCTCTATGTAGTAGCAATGTAATGATAATTTCAGCCTCTGCTGTCTTCAGGAAATGGAGATCAAAAGACACATTTCATTTCAGCAAATGAAATACAAGCACTTTTTGTACACATACAGAGAAGTCCTCTGCCAACAGTATAGACTCCAGCTGGACTGCTCACATCAGGCACTGCCAGCAGATGTTGCGTTAACTGCAGTTTATCCATACTTGAAAATTAATCTAGAACAGGCACAGTGAGAGTTTAAAGTGTGGAAACTATTATCTGGCTGGCTGGGTCACTTTTGATTTCTGTGGTCATTTTTGGTCTGCATGCATGTGGGATTTGGGAATTGCTCCTTCAGGAAAATTCTCCACATGGGAGGGCGTCTCTCTCCTGCAAGGCCAGCTTCCCACATAACATTGGTACTGTCGTCATGCTGCCTTGGTGCTTTAATTGCATGAGCTTTTTTTTTTGCCATGATGGTCATTCCTTCGTGAGGGAGGGGATGCAATTAATTTGGGGTGAGATGAAAGGGAATGAGAAACTCTCAGGGCAGTCATCTGGCATCCTCTGCCCACAGGACGATTTGTCTTTCTTCCCACGCATTCCTTGCAGCATTTCCTTTTCAAATAGGCATCACCCTCTCTTCCCACTTGTCAGTTGTGTTTCTGGATGCTGCTGATTGTTTGATTTTCTGTTTTTGTCACTGTTGTCGGTGTTACTTAATTTGTGACTCAGCAAGTGCTGCCCATTTCTAGCCAGCATGCATGGTGTGGTTGACAGGCTGGAGGGCTGGGATGCCATCCAGAGGGACCTTGGCAGGCTTGAGGGGGGCCTGTGCAAAACTCAGAGTTCAACGGGACCAAGAGCAAGGTCCTGCCCCTGGGTCAGGGCACCCCAGGCACAAATACAGGCTGGGCAGAGAATGGATTCAGAGCAGGCCTGAGGAGGATTTGGGGGTGTTGGTTGATGAGAGGTTGGACATGAGTTGACAACACGTACTTCCAGCCCAGAAAGCCACATGTAGCCTGGCCTGCATCAAAAGCAGCATGGGCAGCAGGTCAGGAGAGGTGATTCTGCCCCTCAGCTCTGGTCTGCGACACCCCACCTGAAGTGCTGTGCCCAGCTGTGGGGCCACCAGCATAAGGATGTGAACCTGCTGGAGTGAGTCCAGAGGAAGGTGATTAAGATTATCAGGGCCTGGAGCACGTGAGAGAGTTGGGGCTGTTCAGCCCGGAGAAGAGAAGACTCTGGGAAGACCACATAGCAAACTTCCAGGACCTAAAAGGGGCCTACAAGAGAGCCAGAGAGGGAGTTTTTACAAGGGCATGAAGTGACAGGACAAGGGGAACTTTCACACTGTNAGCTCTGGTCTGCGACACCCCACCTGAAGTGCTGTGCCCAGCTGTGGGGCCACCAGCATAAGGATGTGAACCTGCTGGAGTGAGTCCAGAGGAAGGTGATTAAGATTATCAGGGCCTGGAGCACGTGAGAGAGTTGGGGCTGTTCAGCCCGGAGAAGAGAAGACTCTGGGAAGACCACATAGCAAACTTCCAGGACCTAAAAGGGGCCTACAAGAGAGCCAGAGAGGGAGTTTTTACAAGGGCATGAAGTGACAGGACAAGGGGAACTTTCACACTGTGAAAGTTTCACACTGAAACAGTGTAGGTTAAAATTAGATATTAGGAAGAAATTCTTTGCTGTGAGAGTGGTGAGGCACTGNTGATTAAGATTATCAGGGCCTGGAGCACGTGAGAGAGTTGGGGCTGTTCAGCCCGGAGAAGAGAAGACTCTGGGAAGACCACATAGCAAACTTCCAGGACCTAAAAGGGGCCTACAAGAGAGCCAGAGAGGGAGTTTTTACAAGGGCATGAAGTGACAGGACAAGGGGAACTTTCACACTGTGAAAGTTTCACACTGAAACAGTGTAGGTTAAAATTAGATATTAGGAAGAAATTCTTTGCTGTGAGAGTGGTGAGGCACTGGCACAGGTTGCCCAGAAAAGTTGTGGCTGCTCCTGGAAGCGTTTAAGACCAGGCTGGATGGGGCTTTGAGAAACCTGCTCTAGTGGGAGGTGTCCCTAGCCATGGCAGGGAAGTTGGAACTGGATGTCCTTTAAGGTCTCTTCCAACCCAAAGCAGTCCATGGTTCAGTTCACTGCCTTTGGTCGTGGCTGTGGTCAGGTCAGTGTGGCTGACGAGGAAGGGGGTTTTGCTAACAGGTGACCATAGAGCACTGCCCAGCCGCATTGCCTCGCGAGCTCCTCCGGGATGGAGAAATGTTACTGCACACACACCACCCACCAGTGTATTTTGTCATGTTTAGTATTCCTGCTAGTCACACAGCCCTTCAGGCTGAGGTCACCAAATCTGTTCTTTCTTTTTATAAATCCTTTCCATGTGTCTTTGCAAATACACTGTTCGCCCAGTCTGCCCTCTTCTGTACCAAGATAATAAGTCTTTCTGATGTTTTTTCCTGTTGCAGTATCAATAGCTTTGCAGTTAACCTTACTTAAATTAAGTGGGCGAAATGCATGACGGTCTCTTGGAGAAAACCTCATTTAATATCTTTTTCCCATCCTGTATTTTATGTGTTTAGGTGTTCACCCACTTATCTATAAGTATCTTACAGTCTTTGTGACTTGGCTAACTAGGTACTATATAGAATGGTTCCAGGTGAAATTGGTGCATTTTTTCCCTTACCAATTTCTCTAATACTGAGACTATTTTTTTAAGAGGAAATACCTGATGCATGTGGCCTATGAAAACACAGTTACGATTAATTTCCTTTTGGTATTTCTTTGCAAACTCTGTGTTTTCTTAGAAGGCACTTTGACACGTGCCCTCGATCCTGTGACTTGTCTCTCTGTGAAGCACGGTCCCTCCCTGAGAAGGTGTTGGAAGCATTTATTGCAGAGATCCGATCCTCTAACATATCATGTGCTTGCATAAACCTCATTACTGGCTTCAGGCCTTGATGTTTATCTGCTTCAGCAGTTCAGAGGGTGGCAGATCCAACTTGGGTTGAGCAACACAGAGTACAGCAGTAGACTTGAAAGGCTTTCTGAGGCAGCAAGTGCATGAATTGCACATTGGCACACCAGCTGTTTCTACCAGGGGAGTGGGCTTGTCACATTCCTTGTTTGCACTCATTCACACCACTAACAGGCAGATTTGTTATAAGAAGGACTGACAATATGAAACTTTAGCACCAATGTGAAACCTTGTAGTGACCACAGACACTCATTGTGTTGGCTTTGGCCACGCCTCTGTGCCTTGTCCTGCAGTTACAGTTCATGGACGTAAAACGGGCAATTTCTCTCTGCACAGCCAGTGTTACAAACTGCAAAGCCAGCTGGAGCCCAGCCCGCAGCCCTCAGCCCTCCAGGTTGCCTTTGTCCTGCTTAAAGACCATCTTCCCCCTTTCCTCAGATTGGATTGTTCCATCTGCACGCGCTGAAGTCAGGAGAGCATCCTAACCAAACACCATCATGGTGGGAATTGTGGGTTTACCCATGTGGAGAATGTCATAGCTGTTGTTTTCAATTTGTCTCTTGTTTTGGAGGTAATGCTGGTTGTTTTTTCTCTCTCCCCTTCTCGTCTGTTGTTTGCAGATGTTAACGCAGGAGAACGAGTTCAGACCAATAGTGTAGCTACAGCATCAGCCTCCAACTCCACCTGAACCAGTACCAAGCAGCCAGCTGCACAGGAAAAATCACCAGTAATTTGAGTCTTGCTCAGCAACACTGGTCACATTTGGAAAGAAAATTAAAAAGAGGAAAAAAAAAATCCAACAAAACAACAAACCAACCAACCTGTTCATTTTAGTGTTCAATTTTTTATTATTATTATTGTTGTTCTTATTTAACCTTGTAAAATATCTATAAATACAAACCAGTTTCATTGTATTCTCACTCTGCAGGGTGTCCGGGGCAGGGGACTAGGTGGGGGGAGGAGGGAAAGCGGAGCAATACAACACACCAATGTCTCCCCTCGACAATCTCTTCATGTTGGAAGTTTGCTGTTGTGTACTTCAGAACCAGGACTCTTGCCTCATACCCCCTCCCACAACAGAAAGAAGGAAAAAAGCAAAACAAACAAACCCCAAACCTCATTCTCTGCTGAAGTTCTTTTTTTTTACCCTCTTTTTTTATTTTCTTTTTAAGTGAAGTTTCGGACTTTGATGTAGTGCACAGCTTGAATTTGGTCGGGAGCTTAGCAGGGGTCATTCAACAGAGCTCAGCGTTTCTTGTCAGCAAATCCATATCCCAGGTTATCTGAAGAACTGCCCTGGCTCGGCATGGGGAGCAGGCGACGTGGTAGGAAAAGAGGTTGCCATGGGGTGGGGGGAGGGTTTGCCGTGTGTCTAAGGCTTGAACCGCTAGCGGAAGCCTTTCTTCTTAAAAATCAGTGCTAGTGATGAGGAAATCTGCAGCTTCATGTGGGAAAAGTCTTACCTGAGTGGATGATATATAATATAATACACACACATGCACGAACAGCAGCGGTCGGCTCTGCCGAGGCATCCCCTTTGCCCAGCCGGAGCTCCTGCTTCCCGTGTCTCGGGCCGGCTCCCAGCTTCAGCAGAGAAGAGCGGACGAACAAAATCCTCGGCAGGGGCCCAGCTGGTGGATGGATGTTAAGGGACTTTTTGGGAAGTGGCCACTGTGAAAGTGTGTTTGGTTGGGTTTCTTCTCTCCCCATCCCTCCTTGGCTCTTGATTTGAACAGGCTTCCCTTTCCTAAGGTGCATACAGGAAAAGGACACCAGGGTTTATAATGTGAACTGTAACAGGCTACTGGTTTATTTTGTAATACTTTTTTTTTAACTGCAGCTTTAACTTGCAGGATGCCACATTCTCTGATAGTTCTGATTTTAAATCCACAGCCAGAATCTGTATTTAATTTCGTCTTTTTTAACCTCTTTCTTTTTCTTTTTCTTTTTTTTTTTTTGATCTCTATTTATTGATGCGTGTTGCCACATCACCATTATGTTTTTACATTGGTAGAATATTAAAATACACATCCGAATGCTCTTGACGGTAATTTGTACCTGCTGACTTGTAGGAAAGCTGGCTCTATATGAGTGTGTGTGTATATATATTATATAAATATATACATGTATACATAGATACAATACTGCTTTTTTTATTTTGTCTACGATCTCAAATCAGTCTGACTGAAGCATGAGGTGAATGCTTGTTCTAGTCCATCAGTTCAGGGTCCAGGCTTCCTCCCTGCGACGGCGTGTGGTGCGAGCATCCACGTCTCTCTTCCTGAAGTCAAAGCAATATTCCTTGCGAAATGGTCAGGTGAGCGGCCGGATGCAGCCCCGGCACGGAAACGAGACTTTTGGAGACCTGATCTTGTGGTAGGCTTGCAGTTGGTGTCCGCTCCAGCCTTATCCTTCTTCAGAGAAACTGTAGTCGCCTTTGGTGCTTACTGAGCCGTTCCTCGACCTGCGGATCTCTAAGGCAAGCAGTTGCTTTTCGGGAGCACGCGGAGCCTTCGTGTGGCCTGGGGGAACCGGCAGTAGCGGCTTTGGAAGCTCGGCCGCCGCAGGGGCGGCAGGGGCTTGGGCACGAGCTCGGTGTGTTTCTTCTTGTACCTTTTATGCTGTTGACGTGGGATTTTTTGGAAACTGTCTCTTAGCAGCCCCGCAACTGACAAAAACTCTGCCCTCTCCCTCCTGCCTGGCATGTGGTGGGTTTGGGGAGGCAGGAGCTGATTGAAGAGGTGAGTGATCACCTACCATGAAACCATTAAACCCTCATGTTATACCCCTCGGCGATTTGCTGTTGGGCACACACACACACACAAAAAAAAAGGTTTTAAAGTTTTTTTGCATTCTGGCTGGCTGCAAAGGAAAGCACGCCCACGTTGAGAAACAGAAGGCTTTCCAAATCCTTACCTGCAACTTAATAGAAAGGGCTGAAGAGCATCTTAACACGTGCGCTGGGCTAGTCAGTGTCCTGAAAGGTAAGTGAAGGGGCTTGGTTGACCCAGTGATCCAAATCCATGCAGGAGACTCAAAAAGTAGGACAGTGGCAGGGTATGGATCTGCTGTATAGACAAGACTGCTGAAGCATTGGCCACAGACGCTGTTATTTGGAGGCAGTAAATTACTGAGTCTTTAAAAAAAAAGTAATAAAAATATCGAAGAAAAATTGCTGCTTGTGCCAGGACATGTGGCTTTTCTTTTTCATTTTTTTTGTTAAAGACTGGCAGAGGGGAGTTCGGAGCGTTTCTCTCTGGTTTTGTGACTGTGCTGGCGTCTGTGTGTGTCTCGTGTGTGTGTTAGGCGGGGGGGAGGGTCAGGGGTGCCCCTCTGGTTTTATTTCTGTTTTCAAGGATCATAACAGGATCACACACTTTTTTATACAAGTTAGATCCAGGTCTTTGAACAACCTTTTTTTGTAAATAAGAAAAAAAAAAAAAGAAAAAATAACACAGAAAAATAACAACAAAAAACAAAGCTCCTCACCAAATTCAAGCTTGTACATTATCATTATTTTTGGTTGTTTCTGAATTTTGAGTTTTATTGTTTTGTATGTAAATATGTGGACCCAGGAACTGTTATTAATGAGCAAAAAGTTACCGTTCAGGGCAGTGATTCTGTTTAATAATCAGACAAAATGTAGACGAGCTTTTTAAAGCCATATAGTTTTAACTCTGTACAGTAGGTACCGGCCTGTATTATTGTAACAATAACTCTAGCGATGTATAGTGTATCTATATAGTTTGGAGTGCCTTCGCTTCCATGATTTTTTGAATTTTATTTCCCTTTTATTTTTTTCTCCTTTATTAACGACGTCTCCCGTCCCAAACCCACATCTTTGCTCCTCCCTCCCCGCCCCGCTTTCTAACTCTTTGAGTGCTGTTAAGATTTTGGTGATATCCTGATCAGTAGCGGAACGAAAAGAAACCATCTCCACCGTCATTTACTTCATTGGAGCCGTGGCTTTGTCCTGGAAGTCTCCAAGGTGCCCACCCTGCCCTCTGCTCCTCCCTCTAGCAGCAGCTGATTTCTTTCCGACCCTTACCCTAGCAGCCCATTTAGACTTTGCTTGTCTCTCTCCTCAACCCTTCACCCAGGAGCCGTCTGGGCAGCAGCAGCTTCCAGGAGGCTTGGTCTTTCCACCCTCCCTGCGGCTGTGCCAGGGGCAGCGGCGAGCGGAAAGGGCCCCCAGGGAAGGAAATCCCCACATCCCGCAGGGTTGCTGCGCTCGGAGCCATTTGGCTGCGGTGGGAGTGGGGGCATCGCTGTAGGAGACTGCGGTGGTTTTTTCTGCCGGGAGGACTTTCTGTTCCCTTCTCCTCTCTATTTTTCCCCCACATCCCTCCCCGAAGTCACTTTTGTTTTCTTGAGATAAGTTTAACATGACTCTTAATTTCTTGTGCCCAGCACGAAGGCCTTGTTTCTAAAACTAGTTTGCTTGTGTTTTACTACCTTGTTAGTATTCCACATAAGATTGTCTTGAATGGGAAAACACGTAACTCTTTACCAAACCAAAGGTTGCTGTTTTATTTCGAAGCATCTCGTGTTCATTCCAGTGAAGCAGAGGCTGCACTTTCTTTCTGGTGACACGAAGGTCAGTGATGCCAAGCTGTTGGCGACAGTCTGCTCAGAGCTGTCCCTCTCTTCTTTTACTCTGTTTCGGGCTTCTTTTTTAACCCAGTGTAGTCTTGATGTGTCCTTTATGTCAGCCCTGCTGTAAGTGGGTCCCTGAGCCGGGCTGGATCGCAGTCTGTCTCCCCCGATGGACACTCAATCAAGACACTGGTGTTCTTTACTAGTAAACTTATCTACCTTGCTAGGGAAAAAAAGAAAAAAAATTACCTGCAAAAGAAAATTGACTGGTAAAAGATCCCTGAACACTCTGTCCCCTTATTTCGAAGCCAAGCTTTACCCAAAATAATGGCAGGTGCCTGCGACTTGCAACCTAAAATTCCCCCCCGGTTTTCAGTACTTGGAAAAGTAGAAGTCAAGCAGCCTGTCAGACTCGTACTCCTGTACTAGGAACCTCAGCCACCGCAGAGAAAAAGGAAAAGCCGATGAGGAAAAGCACAGTAGGGTATTCGGTCCGGGCTCTGCCTTCCGGAGACTGCCAGCGGGTACCTCTGGGGTGGCAGCTGATTTCCACGGGGCTCTCGGCTGGTTCTGGTCGTAGTTGGCTTCGTTTTGCAATACTGCAATAATGGCAAAACGACAGGAAAGGAAAACAGTACCTAAGGGGTTAGCTCGAGAAAAGTAGCTTCCTTGTGTTGGTCTTTCTCAATTTATTTTTAATATATATATATAAAATATATTTATATATATATAATTTGCTTGCCTGTAAAATTTGCGTTCATTAATGTGTTGCTGATGGATCACTTGGGCCTGTACACACCAATTAGCGTGACCACTTCCATCTTAAAAACAGAAATCTAAATATATATATATTAAGGACTGTGGGTTGTATACAAACTATTGCATACACTTGTGCAAATCTGTCTTGATTTAAAGGAAAAGCAAAACCTGTATAACATTATTACTACTTGAATGCCTCTGTGACTGATTTTTTTTTTTTTCATTTTAAATATAAACTTTTTTTGTGGAAAGTATGCTTAATGTTTTATTATTTCCCCCGCCCCATTCCCCTTGTAAATACGTTTTGTTCTGTGTGACTTGGTTCGGAAATAGTTAACTGGTACTGTAATTTGCATTAAATAAAAAGTAGGTTAGCCTGGAAATGAAATTTAAAAAATACCAAGTGTGTGGTCTTTATTTCAAAAAATTGCCCCATTCTTCCCTCCTCCTCTCTCCCTTCTCTGACCCTTGTTCCTCACCCTCATGCCTCTTTCCACTCTGCAAGAATAGGTGGACGTGAATCTTTGTAATAGTAAAGAAAAACCTCAAGAAATGAGCATGTTTTCTTAAATGAGCTGTGTTATTCCATGCTGTTTTTCAAGAGATGCCAGCTTGTCTATGATACCGTTTGATTTGATGGAGAGAGGAACCCTGGGACATAAATATTTCAAATTGAAACCAACCAATCTTCCTTTACCGTCCACCTATAGATACAAACTTAAGAACCTGTGTAAACTGCTGGCTTTGAATCCTGCACTCATGGTTGTTTGGGTTGTTTTTTTTTTAGTCATTGGATCCCATTAGTAATGTTATTTGGTGGTGATCTGTAAAGTTTGTCGAGACCACGTCCAGTGGACCGTTCCTCCAGCAAATCAGCACGTAGCTATCTCTGAGTTGGGTTTCCGGTACTGGATAATGTATGTATTAAACATGACATGTCTATTAGCGCAAAAAGAAAAAAGAAAAAAAAAATAAAAATCCTTTTTTGGGCTGGCTGACCTGGCCGAATCCATTCTGTCGCTATCCTAAAGGCTAGATGCGAGGTCATGTGACTGCTGCTTCAATAAAAACAAATTTATATTGCAAAGAGACTCCTCTTGCTTTCTTTGTGTGCCACGAGCCGCGGTTGTTCCCGTGAAACCTCTGCTGGCCTCCGGGCCGGAGCCTCCACTCCAGAGCCCCTCCAGGACAAGCGGGAGCACAGTGGGAAGGGGCCCTTGATGGGTCCACACCGTAAGTGTTGAGCCAGGATCCCCTTGATCCTCTCCTGATTGCCAAATGTGTGTCTGGGGGCTGTTCTGGCCCCTCCTGGGTGCTGAAGCTGTGCCCCTCGGAGCAGGTGCCACCTGCCCCGGCTCCCTGAGCGGGCTCAGGGCTTGGTTTGTGCCGGCCCTGCTGCTCTGGGACACCGGGGTGACAGGGCCGGGCGGCCACCCATAGCCTGGCTGCCCCAGAAGCAACACGGTGAGCAGAGGCTTGCTGTCCCTTCCCTTCCCTTGGTTCCACAGGGCCACCAGGATTTGGGATGCATCCAACTTGTGCTGAGACTGGGGCTGTTCCGCTCGGCCAGTCTGGCCCTGGCATCCAGGGTGGCCAGTTACACCTGCAAACGCATCGCTGCCAGAACTACAGCACCTCTCTAGGTGAGTTTATCTATTTAAAGCTTGCTTCTGGTGGGGAGTTCATCACAATCCTCACTGATTGGGGTGGTGGTCAGTCACCCTTGGGCACTTCTCTGGATGGACGTGCACTGGGGCCTCCTGTCTCTTCTGAACTTCCCTCACGTGGAATGTAAGCTGCGGGCTCTCTTTAAGCACTGTGTTTGCACAGGAACTCTCAGCTCCAGTCTCAGGTCTCTCTTCTTGAATGTCAGAGCCAAATGAACGGGACTCAAGCACCTCATAACTTCTTGCTAAGCTGACTGGAAGGGGATCTTCAGCTCCTGCACATCTTTGTAATGTTTCCAATTGTATCTCATCTACAATTGTTTTAAACACCCTCCTTAAGCTGTGAGTACCAAAAGCAGCCAGAGGTTCCCTGCAGTGCTCTCCCCAGTGCCAGTGAAGGCACTGGAGAACATCTTGCAGCTGGTGCCTGTCTGTCCCCTTACCTGAGAATTGCATTTGCCCTTCTGCACGGAGGCTGCAGCTGTCCAGTTTATCCAGCCCTGCCTCCCACTGTAACTCCTGCAAGCATTGCCAATGGGACTGTTACAGTTTCATTTGGGGTTTATATTCCAATCACCCTTTTTACAGACGTACTGAAGCACCTTAGCATCAAGAGCCAGTCCCTGCACAACCTTCCAGGGAACATCATTCTGTCACCCTGTGAGAAAATACTTTTTGAGACCCATCTGCAAACCAGGGTCAAATCCACTTAGCTGTCGGTCACCAATGCCTTGGAATGATTTAAAATGCTAATCCGAGCGTGAAGCAGCACCAAGCTGAATGCGGTACAAGAGTCTGCTCCACTGATGGGCTTTGTCATTATCGAGCGAGCTGCCAGCCATCTGCATTGGAATTAAAAGTCAGTGTCAAGGCTACTGGCACCATTTGTTATTTGGAAGGTGGCAGCTTTCGGGCTGCTGGTGGGGAGGTCCAAGTGGCTCTCTGTGGGAGAAGAACAAGAGCCACAAAGGAGGAGCAAGGAAGCGAGCCGCAAACTGCAGAGGGGAGAGAGAGGAGCACTGCAGTTTTTGTTTGAGGCACCATGTCCAGTTGCTTGGAGACAGCGAGCCCAGCAGATGGTACACAACCTCATCAGCCAGCCTGGAACCTCGCTTCCCTCCTGGGCTCTGGGAAGGGCTTGGCTGGGCCCTTGTCCTGTCATCCCTTGCTGGTCTTGGAGGGTGGTGTTCCTGGCAAAGGTCTGGCTTTGCTAAACCAGCTGTGCACAGAGGCTGCAGGGTCAGACCCGACTGCTGCCAAATCCAAGCTCTGGTAGGCAAGGAAGGTGTGTAGCTGTCAGTGCCCTGCGGGACACGGCAGGAACGCCAGGCTCCGTCTGGGTGTGACTGTTGTACAACGCGAGGCTTTGGAGCAGAGACCAGACCCCCAAACAAACTGCTGCTGGAGCTCACCTCAGGAGACAGTGCAGGTGAGTGCTCAGGGCTGTAAGGGAGAGCTGGACTTCGCAGAAAACACCTCCCTTTGGTCAATGCAGGAACGCAGCCCTGGGTCTTGCTGCACACCCAGCTAATTCGTGATGCCCTGGCACAGATATTTTCTTGGTGTATGCTATTGGCCCCTGAGTCTGCGTGCAGTTGGGTACGTCTCCCATGCAGTCAGTGGAGTAAAAGGCTTCTCTTCCAGGAATTCCCTGCTCTCTGCATCACCCATTTCTGCTCACATACCCCAGGGGTAAGGCTGTGTCCTCCAGGACAAGTGGGGAATGAACAGCCTCTTCCCTTGTGGAAGCTTGTGAGTGGCTGCAGCAGGGCATTTCTGACTGGGGTACTCTGCCTGGAGAGCTGCAGTGGGGCAGCCTGCCCAGGCCCAGGGCCCTCTGCAGAGCCCCCTCACTTGCTGCAGAGTGACAAAATGTGGTCGTGGGCAAACAAACCCTCATCCCCAGGCAGAGTTGCCTGGCACAGCACAAGCACCTGTCCCAGCAGAGGAGCCACAGGCCCTGCATACGGTGGCAGGCCCAGGGGACTGAGAATGAAATGGACTGATAAACAGAGAGATTGAGGGGTTTGGGCTTTTTGGTTGGTATTTTTTTTCCCTAAGCAAAGTTTCTAAAAACTGGTGGAAGGAGTTAGAGCAGGACTGTTCATTGTCACTGCCTGCTTGACCTCCCTATGCTTTACCTCACCTCCAAGTGCTGACAGAAGAACATGTGGCAGATCCTGTCAGAGGGAGACGGGGGCTGCAGGGAGCAAGGCAGGGTCAGGTGTGTGGTGGGAACAGCACGGGAGCTTGAGAGGAAGCAAAGGGCATTCATCCCCCTCTCACCAGATCCCTGTTATCATCCTCCACAACTCCCTGAAAGCAGGCTGCAGCCAGGCCGGGGTTGGTCTCTTCTCCCAGGGAACAAGCGAGAGGACAAGAGAAAATGGCTTCAAGTTGCACCAAGAATGGTTTACACTGGATATTAGGAAAATAATTCTTCATGGAAAGGGCTGTCAAGCCCTGGAACAGACTGCCCAGGGAAGTGGTGGAGTCACCCACCATGCCTGGAGATATTTAAAACATGTGGCACTTGAAGACGTGGTTTAGGGGTGGACTTGGCAGTGCTGGGTTAATGGTTGGACCTGGTGACTTTAGAGGTCCTCTCCAACCTAGACAATTCTATGATTATTTCCTCTGGCATAAAAGCAGCCGTGCCCTCCTCCTCCTGCTCCCTTCTGCAGCTCATTCCTGTAACCGAATCCTTTGCCAGGCCAGAGAGCTCAGGAGGAAGATGGTGCTTACTGGAAAAACCCAGGTTGTTTGAGAGCATTTTTACTCAAGGAGATCATTGATGTTGTTTGGAATGCTGCCATATGTTAGCAGCCTTGGGAAAAGGGACTGCCCACTTGGGGACTCTTTGGACCATCTCTGTTACACCTCTTTTAGGATTTTTGTTTCATGGCACCAGGCCTAGGAACAGGTTGGTCAATGGAAGCTGTTTCTGCTGGAGACAACAGATTTGGGGCCCGCAGAGCGATGAGAAAATGGTTTGCATTTGGCTGGAGGCAGAAAAACCGTGTTGGCAGGCAGAGAGAGGCTTCAATTCAACAGGTAAGGAACCAACATGGTGTTTGCAAGAGGCTGTTACTTGCTCAGTAGCAAACAAAAGAGAGATTCTTAGGATCAGTCCTGCAGCAACCCAGGGAGAGAGCAGCAAATGCAACTTCTAAGTCTCTACCACCTTTATCTCATTGCAGTCAGCACCGCAGGGGCACCGCACGCTCCCGGCCGCTCCTCGGGGACAAGGACCAACATCCCCAGCACTGACTGAGGAGCTCCAGGATGGGCCAGGAGCGCAGGCAGCCATGCAGGTTCCCCACTGGGGGAACTGGATGGGATAAATCTCATCTGGCCGGGCTGTGCAGTGGGTCCAAGCCACTGTAGAGCAGTGGGCAGCTGCAACATTGAGTGTTGGCAGGAGCAACCACAGCTCTCAGGTCTGTTGAGGACAGTGTGCTGAGCCAGGCAGCACATGTGGATACAGGTAAGCAGCTCTGCAGGAAGGAAATGGGAATAGGACATCCCTTCCGAGTCCTACATCGGGGATTGGGATGTGGCACATGGGAGGAGGCCAAGAGAAGTGGCCTTGACTCCAGCCAGAAGTGGAGGAAAAGGTGTGTGGGGTTGATGCAGCGTGTGGGAGAAAAGGAGGAATGAGAGGGAATGAACGATATGATCAGAGCGGAGAGCCAGAGCTGCCCTGCTCCACGGGTTTCAGCGTACACCCTTCCCCTCGGCCGGCTGGGGTTTTCTGTCTCATGCAAACAGTGTCTGTTGAGATGCTTTCCTTGCCAGTTCTGCTCCAGGCAGTGGCTGGGAGGAGAGGTGGGAGCCTTGGTCTAGGGTGGTCCCAGGAAAACTGAATTTACTAATCCAGGTGTACACATTCTGTCTCGGGGAGTTGGCAGTTTTGGCAGACGTTCAAACCCATTCCTGCCTCTCTGGTGGGGTGGAAGGCAGGCACACAAAACAACAGCTCCCCATCCAAGCCCAGGCCCGACTCTGGAGGGCACTGTGGTGAGGAGGCTGGTGGATGCCAGCAAGATACTGATGCACCAATCACAAAAACACAGGAAAAGTTGCCCGAACAGGACTTTGGTGAAAGCAGAGAGACAGGACCTTGAGGAGATAGTCAGCAATAGTGCCATTGGGCCTTGTTAAAAGCCTTGGGCATATGAGGACCATACTTGCAGGGTTAATCCCACTCTCCTAAAAAAAAATTGTGTGAGGGCTGAATTGAGCCCAGTGAAGTATCAGGCAAATCCTGTGCACTTGCAAGACCAGGAGCAGAGAGAACAGCTGTGCTCACAAAGTGGCAGGAACTCTTTTAACAGCACCACACGCAGGTCTGTGGCAGCAACTTCTGTGCGGGTTTTGTTGCTTTTAAGCGAGGCAGGAGAGATGGGGAGTGTGGGTTTGGTGTGGTTTTCTGTCGACAGAAATGCAGACACTGCACGTGTCCAGTGAAGAAGGACCCAAAGTCCTTTTTGCTGAACTGTAGTTGCTGCCATAAGATTTTCTTCTCCCATGCCACTGGAGCCAAATCAGCAGGGAAGCCCTGGTACAATTTGCATTCATTCATTTACTGCAGAGACCAATTTTTCACCATTTTCAGGGCACAGGGCCCCCAGAGGCCCGCTTGGCTCAGCCTGTCTCCCCCACCTGCCAGGAGACAGGAGCCGGCAGAGCAGCACAGCCAGGCTCCCTCCCTGTGGGCAGCTGGTGAAAGAAAAGCGGGACAAGCTGCATTTTCCCCGTGTTTCCACTGTATTGGTGCAGCCCTGGAGGCATCTGCTGTGTTTGTTTCGGGTACGGGCTCCTCCCCAGGGTTGTTCTGTCTCCTGCTAGGAGAGGGAACGGTGCATTCTTATGCTGTTGATTTATGATCCCAATTCCCTCTCGCTGTGCTCGTTTTCTTTCTCAAAGTACATGCTGCAAAGCTTGGGGAAAAAAAAAAAAAAGCCACATGACACTTGAAAGCAGTTTCTACAGCAGAGTTCCCTGCAGGAATCCTGCCGTGCCCTTCAGTTTACATGCTAGGCAATGTCATGTGGAAAAGATGGCTTTACCCTAACGGTGTCCCTTAAATCATAACAGAAGCCAAGACATTCATAGCTCAGCCTGTGCACAGCATCTGGAGTCCCCTGCCCCCTTGTTGTCATGCAGAGCTGTATCCCCACAGAAGACCAAAGTGCTGCAACCTCTGTCCATTCCCACACCTGTTGGAATACTTATCTTTTTAAAACCACATCAAATTGTACAAAGAGCCACATGGAGAATGTTTATTTTGTCAGACCATCTTCAGAAATACAGCAAATGCCTCAGTGGATTGGTCTTCCTTTTCTACTGTTCTGCTGCAACAAGTTTTCCATGTCTCTCCTATTACATTGGCTCTTGTGATTCATGTTATTCCCCCTCCTTTTAACCAGGCTTAATTTGTCCAAGGTGGCCTGAGGCTACAGAGCCGATGCCTGCACAGCTTCTCCTCCCACACTGGGGAGAGTGTTTTGTTCTATATTTTTGTATTTGCTGCCTTCCCTTTCACGGTCTAGCTGCAAATACCATGAGAATTGCCCCAAATCCCCGGTCCCTAATGGGATCATCCTCACAGAGTCCTAACCAAAACCTGTCACCCCTCTCTGACTCCTGCCACAAGTTGCAGCACTTACAGAGGCTGCCTGACCCCAGCAGTCCCCTGGTGCCCCTGCTTCAGTGACCAGGAGACAGGCAGTGGTTTGGTGCAGCTCTTTTTCCTCTCTCCAGCTGTTACTTACTGCCCAGTGGAATACAGGGGTATTCAGACTCCTTTCTCCCCTCTCTCCCCTCCCTGTAAATTCCTTTCCCTGTACCCTGCCCCAGCCCAATCCACAAAACAAAGACCTGATGCAGAATTTTTACAGGAATGCATTAATGAGCACCATTTTTGACCAGCTGCTGGTTCGTGTTTTGTAGGAGCAGTGCTATGGTCGGGATTAGCTGGACCACACCTGAGATTTACAGACCCAGCACAAGAAACAGACGATCCACAGGGAGAAATGATGGAAGCAGGGAGACGTCAGCCTGTTACCACGTTAGCACCGAGGGCCAATACTGCTGTTGGCTGTGTAAACTGCGGCCATCAATGAATGAGCATTTTGGGTGTGGCGGTGTGGCTGTGCCTGCCCCCCTGAAATGTGGTGCTTGGTGTAAATGTCCCTTTATGTGATAAGGCCACAGCCCTCGGGAATTTCGACATGTGAGTGCTGGAGAGCTGAGCAAGCCCTGAGCTCTGTGACAGATGCACTGCGCCTGTCTGAGCCCGCTGCTTCCCGACATCCGGAGCTGGAGCACCCCCGTGCCTGCAAACACTGCAAAGCCAGCACACGGCAAAGCCAGCACATGGCAAAGCCAGCACCCTTTCTGTGTAGCCCCTGGAGATGGAGAGCCAGAGTGACTAACACTGTTCCAAGAAAAATAAGATTCTTTCCAGAACTGTTCTTTGCAGTGATAAAAAGCAAGAAGCGGTCAGTCCAAAGAGTAACATTTCTGGAAAATACATCAGCCCCGCCACGCCTGTGTCATCCTGCTATCACCTACATTTGTGCCACACTCCGCCTGGTTGTCAGAAACCACTCTGCTGAGGTCAGGGCACCTTTTCTTTGTCCAAGGACTAGTGATGTGAAAAGATGATGCAAAATCTGACTGCTTTTATCCAACTCCAGTGCTTTATTAATAGCAGTGCTAATGCAGGAAGCCACTCGGCCTTACACCACGAAGGAAATCAGTGGGACACGCTTGTCTGTGGATGGTCTCAACTCAAAATTTCCCACTTATGGAGTATTTTTTCATTTAATATTACTGATGCAAAGAAATACCACCAAAAGCCCAGGTGCAGATTTTTATTGGTTTGTGCCAGGAAAACAAACAAGGAATGCTAACACTGCTTTCTCACTCAAGCTTCTCTAAATAGAAGAGAAAAATTAGCTAATGAAGTCCAAAGCAAGTTGAGGAGGGAGTGGAGGGAGCTGCCACACCAAAATGTACGCAGAATGGTTCCAGGACAACACTGCTGGCAGACAGCAGGAGGAACAGCCCAAGGGAGAGAGGTTTTCCATTCAGGGTGCCCTGAAAAAGTAAACATAAGGTGCTTCCCTCTCCTTCACCATGTTCCGAACTCAAATCACAGAGGGGAAGGGAAACTCACATCACTCATCTTGTCTCTAGGAGGCTGTGGGATCCTTGTGGAATCCTTGTCCAAGTTCACGTGGAACTGTGGCAGGGTGAGTGCTGTCAGCTGCACTTGGTCCAGCAGCTGTCCCACTCGGAGCTGTGCTGGCTGTCCCAGCCAGATCAGCTAGAATCCTCTCTGTGCCCCCGTGAATGATCCGATGAGCAGCGTAGAGGTGTTTTCTTTGGGACTGCCTCACTGTGCATAAAAAGAGGTAAGGCTTTTACTTGGAAATGTACAGCAAAGTGTTCTCTGTAGAGGAGAAGGGAGGAATAGCTTTTAGCAATCCTGCAGCTGTGGAAAAGTCTATCTCAGGAAAAAAAAACATGCCCTTCTAACTTTGGCTGAAAGCATTCTACTGCCACCTAATAGCAGCAACCAACTTTGCATTTCATTTTAAAGACTGGCCCCTGCAGTGGGAAGCACAGCCAAAGTGTTTTCCTTTCCAGCTTTGGGAATAACTGCCCAGGATATATTATCAAGCTTTAAAAAAACTTCTCCTTCCGTGTCTGTTAATTGCAGCAAGCCTCTGGAAGAAGCCGGCTGAAATCTGCCATCTCCTGTGCCAGGATTTGACCCGCACTGAGAAACTCTTACTGAGTTCAAAGTAAGACTCAGAGCCACTACTGACACATGAAGTCAGCTGCCTACCTTATCTCCTCCCCTCAGCTACTGCAGGATTGCCTCCTTTCATCCAAAGTCATTTGTATGTATTTCCAACCCACCTCCTGGGAAATAATTACCCAAGCCTAAGCGTTCACCCCACAGCTCTCTTTATTGCTCTTCACTATTCTTTGTTCCCCCTTTCTCTCTTTATTTCAGTCACAGGGATTGAAATAATCTGTGCCTTTTGGAGGGTGCGAGGAATGTTGCAGGAACAAGTGGTGGCTCTCATCCTGTCACTTCCCTGCAGAAGTCCAAGACTTATTTTGGTCTGTTTTAAGGCTGCGCTGCACTCAAACTGTGAATCTGAAGCACTGGTGTCCTGCACACTGGCACACAGTTCTGCTGTCCCTGCCTCAGTCACTCAGCGTTACCAACCCACCCTGTTTATGTTTATCCATCTCCCAGGTCCACTTTGTCAACAACGAATGCAACTGGATCTTGCTTGCTTCTGAAAAGCTGACCTTCACCACCCAGCTCTCATTCCCAGGAGAGGTTTCTCTACCCTCCTGGCATTTCGGCTTCCATCGTGTTTGCATCAACTGCATCAACTATACTGGGAATACTCCCGTGGAATTGCTGCAGTCCCTTTCTCCATCCACAGTGAATTCCATCTAAAGGACAGCGTGCTGAAATTGGTGAGTGACTGTCCTTTTCTGAGTGAGGTTTTTCGTATCAGCTCAGTGACTTCTACTTCCACTGAGGCAGGGTTCAGGGTGAGCCAATATTGGATAATCCCTGCTTTTATGCATCAAAATACAACAAAATGAGGAGAAAAAAAATCCCAAACTAGGTAATGGCAAAACAGAGGTGTTTAAGGGGAAGCTGAAGTGTAGGCAAAGACTGAACTTGCAGGCCCTCAAAGCTTTGTTCTACAAATGGATTTGCTCCTTTGACAGACCAGATAACTGTGCTCTTAGATCACTTCCTGATAGTTTCAAGGAAGGTGAATGCTCAGGCATGGGCCAGGTCGCTAAAACACAGTTTCACAATGAATAATTTGGCTCACTATAGGGAAAGCTTTAAAAGCCACCACAGAAATGCAATACACTAATGTGTTTATGAGATCTAATGCCATTCTTTGATACTATTTCCTTTGGATTTCCATGGAATAGTTACTGATTCTGCTTCCCTGAAAGTACCACTGTGCAGGAGATTTACAGCAGGGTGTGTTCATCAGAGTGTACATCTGGCAGAATTCAACTGCCTTAAGTGAATGGAGCCCCCTCCACCCCATGCAGCAATAACAGAAGAGAATATAAGCCAGGTCTCTTCCTGACATTTGATTTCCGCTGTCACAGGAATATTGTGACAAATTTCTCCTGATCACATTTGAAGGAGTTCTCTTACTTAATTGCCTACTGCTCTATTTCACCATCATCCACTTTAATTTTTAATTTGATCTAGCTCTGCTTTCCAGGCAAACTCACTGTAGCTATCAAAGATTCTGAAGATTTTTCCTTCTGTTGTTTGGGAGTGCTTCTGAGGTGCTTTGTTCATTAGCTGCTGTTGCATTTAAGCCCAGTACATATTTTGAGCCTTGATGTATGTTCTTGGTATGTCCAGAATCCTGAGCCATCTCCAGAATCCTGAGCCATCTCCAGGTCTTCTTTCTGTTCTCCTTTCTGAGACAGGCTAACCTGTGTCAGTGCCTGAGCTGCAGGCTTCACTGACTACAATTACATCACCTGCTCTGGAAGGCTGGCAGAAGCAGTGCTGGAGTGAAGGGAGCTGATTTAAGCTTATGCAGAACTGCCAGCTGCAGAACAGGTACTGTTGTTGTGGCAAATACACAAGGCAGGAAGAAGAAAGTTTGCACAATTCAGAGACCACAAAATGCATACTCGGGGTTTGTGTTTTCATTCACGCAGCAATAAAAGAGGCAATGAACTAAGTGCCTTTGTTCTCAAGGCAGACAAGTGCACTGCGGCAAGGACCCCTTCAAGCTCTGCTGTGATGCAATTGCTTTGCTTAGGTCATATTCACTTGCTGTGGGTGACTGGTTTAGTCACGGTCTTCCACCTGTGCTGGTCAGTGGAAACATCCCACTTAGGAACAGCCATTTATTCATGACACTACTTAATGTAATACACAGGTTGCCAGTGTCTTCCCCTCTGTATTTTGACAGATGCCATTCCATTTTTGTTAAATAGTCACATCCTTTACAACTGCAAGATTATGTCCTTACACCACAATTCCACTACAGACAACCTTAAAACTCGATCTTTACCTCTTGCTCTGAACCAGCTGGGGAGGAGAGGAAAGCATAGGAAAGTGTATAACCTTCCTTCCATATATGACATATATTTAAGTAATTTGCTTGTTAAAACCTTCTACAGTTTTAGAAATTGCCATATAATAGCACAATTCACAGTGGTGCTACTTAAATACTTTTACCAGTTTGTTTTTGAATGTGCAATGGGCTGCTTCTTTTCATGCAGTTATATTGTTGCAGATACACCAAATTTATCATAGAAAACCAGGTTGGAAGGGATCTCAAGGATTATTTGATCCAGCCTTTATTGGAAAAAGCACAGTCCAGATCTTACAGCAGGCCTGAATTTTGGTCACCATTTAAAAAGACTAAAACTCATGAGAAACTGGTGAAAAAAGGGTAAAAGAGCTTAACTTTCTACCTGCAGAGAGCAAAAAAGGAATTTCAGAGAACTGAGAGAACTCTTGGCTGCATCGTTCCTTTCAGGAAGCTAGAATATGGAGAGTGAACCAGTTCACAAAGTAAATAAAGTTACTGGACTACTTACCTCTTTCTCTCATAGAGCTTTTCTCAGCTTCTGGGATCAGGAAATTATAAACCAGCTCTGCTACAATCTCTTCTGACTGTAGGCGAGTTCGACTACAGGGCAGAGGCACAGTGGTGTTAGTATTTTAATTTTCTTTCCAGACCACCTCTGCAAAAACAGGTCTCCCTTGTAAATATCCTCGCTCTTTCCAAGGGAGCTTATTGCCATGGCAGTAGTTGTCAGCTGGGTCTCTCTTTATCCTACAAATAGGTGACAGTGTGACTGTTCTCCTTTGCACTGCCAACGTGCATTGGAAAGCAGGAAGAGGATCACCCTACATTCCTTATCTTGAAAGATATTTAGAAGCTCAGTTCCCTCTGATGACAAACTGAGTTAGACACACAAATATTGCTGAGGATTTGTGTCTTTGTCAACTTAGTCTTTGGCCCATTGCTGAGTTTTCTAAATTCTTCCCTTTTGTGACTCTGCACTTGGCTGGCCCCCATGCTCTTTTCCATGCCAGTTTTTGGTGGGTTCCCAGTTGGCCCAGGGGCTGCATGCATTATCTACGCTTCCTTCTCCCCAAGGACTCCAACATTCTGCTTGTATTCATCTAGATACAAAATACACAGCTGCTGCACCATAGGAGAGTCACTGTGTCATTGGGATTTTTATGGCTCAATTCCAAAAAAAGGGGCATAGAAACTGAACTGGGGGTTTGGCAGGTCCTAAAAAGTATTCACTGCTGATGCCCCAGCCAAACACAAGACTGTGGTGTTCTCAACAACTTACTTTACTCCAAGTGCCTTGTCAGGCAGCCATCAATATGAGTGACCTCCATGGAAATTGGCAGTTCCTTAAAGGACAGCCACCCCAGAATGAAAGGCTGCTGTATAGCTGTATCTTTTAGGATCTCTTTCAAATGGATTTTCTGCAGTAGTGTAAATAAATGAAAAGATCGGTATGAATGGGTATTGCTTTAGGCAGTTCCCAGATTCACTTAAAGCTCAGTCACAGCCTCACACTGGTGTGGAGAAATCTAAAAAGGGTGATTCACAGATCGCACAAGTGATTTGCAAAGGGAACCTGGCACATGCTGTATGGAAATAAGGCTTTGATGGATTTATATGTGTGTAGCAGGTAGGAGCAGCGTGGTTCCCATACAGCAGCCACACTAATGAAGCGGCCACGAGCAGCATTGCTCTGCCCTTCCCATGTCTTGGATGATGCACACAGCCACAGATGCACATGGTCAGGCAGGTTCTAAACCGCTGTGAACAGCCCCTCATGTGCAGTTTAATAACCTACCGACTTTCCATTTCGTAAGCGATGTCGTTGATTTCTAGAGCCCTTTTCTGAACCTCTTCCCTGGCTTGCTCTTCAGCTGTCCTCTCCATGCTACTCAGGATAATATCTTCCAAGTAGGTGTCAATAGTTCTGTGCTGAACATTCACCACCTAGAACAAAACACCAAGATGTTGTTCCTCTGCCTATTGCTGTGCCAGGAGCATAGTGGAAGATTTCCAGAGAAGCATGAACAACAGATTTTCACAAGACTCTTTGTTTCAGGCAGGCCAACCTGAGAGTTGTTTTCAGAGATGCTTTCTGTAAAAATTTATTTTCTAGTAGTTCTTTCTGAGAACTGACTGAACAGAAACAAGTGCAGGGAAGAACCAGGGGTGGAAGAAAACCTATTCACAGATCCAATTCTGGTGCAGCAGGTTAGTCCTGTGAATGCAATGGCAGTTGCTCCCTCAGTTCTCACGGTCCTGTGAGCAACAATTGCCAAGTAATAATCATGGGTATTGACTTCAGTAAATAAATCAGCTTTCATTCAAGCAAACCCTGAAGGAAAAGGTTCCATCAAGCCAGTCAAAAGCCAAGATAAAATTATTGGTTTCCTTATAATGGTTCTAGAGGGGAGATTCTAGAAATGGGTGTTTTCCTTCTGCTAATCTGACGGGCATAAGCTTATGGCATCTTGACCTGACCTGCTTACCATTCAGAAATACAGAAAAGATAAGAGAAGAAGCTAAAATTAAAGAAAAAAAAATAAACATAATGCCAGACCCTTTTGGTATTAACCACCTCCCACAAAGTTTGAAAATTATTGGTTTAGTCAATTAGACTCCCACTCATGCCCTTCAACAGGGAGAAATACGCTTCATGAAGTCAAGAGCTAGGAAGTAGGAATAGGACTATAGAATAGTTATGGAATATGGTTATGAAGTTTTTTCTTTCTTGATTTCAAGGTTATTTTATCAATTATCATTACTGCAAAACAAATTTTGTAGCTCTTGTTATTTGCAGTCCACTTGGCAGGGGGAGGGGGCAAAATCTTTCCAAATCCTTGCTTAAAGGCATCCTTCCTGGGAAAGCACCTAATAGTTCTGCTGGGCAGACCTTGTGCTGCCAAAACATTATCCCTAAAGATGATCTAGGTACATCTGTTCTCCATAGGTGTTTGTTGTAGAAATTTAGAAACCTACACCCATTCATGACAGGCCTAACAGGACTGTCTGTAGGGGTATTCAGATCATCCTTAGTTTAATCGGCATGACCCTCAGGAAGGAATCATGCTCTCTTCACTACACTTTGCCCCTCAATTTTAAAACTAGCCATCACCAAAGTCAGAGCTGAAGTAGCTCCCATCCATCTGGACCTTCCAGAGGAGGAGGCAGCTCCTACAAACTGCCTACAGTCCCAGCAGTCTCCCTCTCTTGCCTGTCTGAAAGTCTCATCTTCCTCCTCCCGCCGGCTCTCTTCCAGCTGACGACGTCCGCTCTCCTCTGCTTCCCGCATCCGCCTCTGCCTCTCAGCCAGCATGACCAAGGCATGGATCTTCCGTTCTTCTTGCAGCCTCACCAGCTCTTTGGACAGAAAATCGAGCATGTTTGCCAGTGTCCTTCCTTCTACTGTGGCCAAGTCTCTTTCCAGTGATGACAGCTTTTAAAAGAAAAATGCAAAGAATTTGTGTTACAAACCCCAGGAAAGTTGTACTTAGTCCCAGGACTACCACAGGCATGTGAGACAGCTCTGCAGCATCCACTCAGACCAGCCACGGGACAATCCCAGGAGTTTGGCATTCTTCATGTGTTACGTGCCCTGACTGGTTTCTGCACAGCGCAGCCATGAGTACCTGCAGTTTTAGGCATCGAACCTAAAACTGTACAACTGTGCTAACTGCTGACAAATCCAAATTGACAGCAATTATATTAAGTTTGCAGAAGTGCAAATGAGACGTCAAAATTCCAGGTAATGGAAAATCAGAAAGCCTGTGACAGAGTTGAGACAAGATTCCAGGTGTTCAGCATTACTGTGCCACTCACTCCCTTGCTCCAATCACATCGTGTTTTATGGTTTGGGTATGTGTGATTGCACTACAGAAAGGGACAAGACCTACGGGGAGTTTATTATCTCCAGTACAGACTCTGAAGCCATAGGCCTTCGCAGGAGGGAATGTCTGGAACTGGCTGGGATGCTGTGTTCTGTTGAAATAAGCAGGCAATTACAGAATAGACCTAAACATAAAAGTTGAAGTGGAGCTGAAATATCCCAGACAAGTAATAATAAATCAGCTTTCTTATACAGTTGTGCAATTTGCCCAGGCAATGTTTCAAAGAAAGTGGGATTGTCAGTGTTGCACATATCTAGAAGTGACAGCACTTAGCCCAGAGGTGTTTCAGACAGAAGATGGTGATGCAGAAACTGCACCACCCCACAGGAAGGGATAACACGTAACTAAAGTGCTCCTTCCTCTTCGTTGCGCCAGGTGCTGTATACAAAACTGGTGTGAAATGGAGGAAAACAACTCGGGAACACTCTTGTGTTAGATTTTTGTTACATATGAGTTGGAAATTTTCAACTCCTCATCTTTGACTGCTTTATGTGGAGTTTCTATCCTCTTTTGGCAGAAGAACTTTTATACTGAAATGGTCAAAAGCCTGAAAAAAAACCTGTGACCACCAAAACCTATAGAGCTGAGAGTCATCAGTGACTTTCTGAAACAGCCACACACATTGAAAACTCCTGCATATGCATTCCAGAGAGTTTTGAAGTTCAAAATGTTTGAAAACCTGAGCCTTGGACTGTGAACCTGCAGAGACAGTAAAAAAAAAAGTGAGAGCGGACGATGCCAATACCACCAGAGGGGGATAGTGGCTCTCCCAAAAGGAAATTCTGAGATCAGAGGTCAACATCTTTACTATTTGCTCTCTCTCCTTCTCTGTGAAAGTCATTATGGTATTTGAACTGCTTTCTTCTTCGCTCTCACCTGGGCTTCCAGAAGAAAAGGAGCACTGCAAGTTTCCAATGCCTGAGGCTTCTATTTTTCTCTTAATTCCTCAGTAGAAAAATTCTGTATTCCTGCATTCCACACCAGGGCTTCCTGTGCATGAGGGAGTATCTGGAAATGCTAAATGGTAATGATAAAATACAGTCACCTGGTTCAATTTTTGCTGAGATCTAGGGGGAAATTTTGTTGCTGCCCAAGCAGCAGGAAACAGTGGTCTGGCTTCATCTCCACCAGGTAAACTGACCAGTGGATGCTGTTACTGTAATATGGAAGCTGCAGAATTGCCTCACAGCTGGTCATTGAAAAAACAGCAGACTAGTAAAAACTACAGGAAAACTTGCAGGAATGTGATAGATATTGTATTCTCTGAAATGTAGTGAACTCTGGACAAAATTTCTTTATGATCCATTCCAGACCAGCATCTGCCATTTTATTCACTTTGCTCTGGAAGGTTGTGGCACTGTAAGGAAACAGGATGGGAATTTGCCTCCCTGGCTCTCACTAGATCCTTGGTAAAGAATGGAGTCCAAAATTTCTTTGCTCTGCATAACAGTGGCAGGTACCTCCATGTGTCACCATTGCTAAGGTCCTAGAAGTCTTGAGCCCAGCAGGATTTACAAAGTAAGTTGGCTTTGGCTTCCTTTGTGAGGTTTTATGCATGAGGAGGAGCCTGAGAGGGTGCCAAGCTAGAAAAGGGACAGGGAAATGACAGAGCAGTAAAAGACACTCAGTAAAACATCTGACAGATGTGAGTGACAAGCAGGTATCGTGATGCCAGGGCATAGCAGCAGTCGAATGGATTGAAATGTGGGAAAACTGAGGGTCACCTGACACTGCAGTTTGTTCAAAGCCCTGTAAATATAAATAAGTGCTCTGTCTGCAAACAAAGCAAACACAGCCTGCATAGCAGCTGTGGTCAGGGTGCCTCAGTCTGTTTTTGAGATTCCCCAGAGCCTGCAGAGCAGTGAGAGAGCAATTCTAGCCCCTCAGGCATTCAGTGCTTGGCCTGTGGTAGGAGAGCTTTATTGCTATTGGGGTGCCTTCTGTGCTGTGAATAATAGAAAACATAAAAAATTACATGTGAGAGTGTTGTGGTACTGCAAGCACAGAGTGCGTGGTCAGGACAGAGCTGTGAATCAACCTTGCCATCTATGCAAGCAAACCTGGCACATCTGTGAGTCCTGCTGTCGCTGTAAAGACAGAGTCATTTGCTTCTCTGCCTTCAAGAGCAGCTGTCCATCCTCCTGGAGCGCGTGAGTGGTGCGCAGCTCTCGGATCAGATCCAGGCGCTTCTCCTTCCCTTCAAACATCTTTAAAACAAAGGTAAACAATGGAGCATATTAAAAGGAGAACATAGAGCAACATGGTTTTGCCAGCAGAGCACACCCTTTTTCTCCAAGTTGCAAGGTCAGCTGTTACCAAGACCTAGTTCTCGGTAACAAATTTGTGGTTGCATTTAGGCAAACACTACAGCTGTCAGGTAAATATTGCCTAAACCCTTCTGCATAGAAGATGAAAATTGAGACCTTCTGCTGTGGAGTATAGATAATCCCTAGCTACTTTTTTTAAAAATTATTATTCTGTTTGGCTTTACCCAGAACTCAAACAACAACAAATGGAATGTGGACCAACACCACCAATGTCAAGTGAAAGGGGTAATAGTCTTCTGCATAGCCTGTTATATCAGCCTCAATGTCAAAGCTGCACAGTGTTTCAACACCTCTTGTTGTCTGACCTTCATCTTGAGGAGCCCAGCAATAGCCCAAAGCCATAAATTGGTGGGGAGGTTGCTGGAGCTGCTGCCATCCCTGTTATGGGGTTATGTGGCCCAGCCCTCCCTGACGCTGTTTTATTTTCAGTCCCACTCTCTTCCAACAGGACTTCCAAGAGCAACAAAAGATCACTCAACCCTGCTCAGGCCATTCTCTGAGTCATATATTTCTGATCCAGCAGTAGCTGGAAGATTCCTAAAATGGTGGGACATTTCATGATCTGGAAGTCAACAGTCTTTCAATGGCCTCAAGCATCCTTCTCACTAATCATTACAGAACTGGAGAAGACTCAGGAAGTCTATATTCCACCCCAAGCTACTTTCACAATATTGTATTGTTTGCTAAAGCCCAGGGTCCTGCATGGGAACACTTCAGAACATTAAAGAGTTACAAGAGAGAGTATCAACTGCACTCTCTGTGGACATGAAAACAAACCTTCTGGACTGATCTTATCACAAGTGACAGACTTGCTTAATAAAAAGCCCACAAGGCATGGCTACTCAATCAATTTTTAGTTAGACCCCCTTCTGTTCCCCTGAAAGCAGAATGATGGGCCCTGCACATCACAGTGGTAGGCTTCAGTTGCTCCTCATCTGGGGTCCAGCTCACCACCAGAGGAAACCAGAAAGAGGGTATGAAACACAAGCTGCCCTGCTGGGATATGGGAGGTTTCTTGTGCCTGGGATCTTGGCATAATCACAGCAAAATGTACTCATGGTGCAGATCTAGTCTAGAATCTGCCATTTGAGTAACTCTGCTATGAAGCATCTAATTAAACACCTGAGTGCAGAGGATGGCAAGAACAGGGGGACACTCACAGACATGTAGGAACCTAGAGGTTCCTCTAAGAAATCTGAGCTGCAGAGCAGACTTCAGCCTTAAAGGACTCCAAAAATACATGGGAGGATATGCTGCAGAAGCCTCACTACCCCTGATTAATGATGTCAAAGAAAGATTGCAAACACCCTTTGCAATCAGTCATTCCCACCATCATTCTGAAGACTGACATAAAGAGACAGAATACCATGTTCTGAAGAGCCCTGCCTCGGAGCAACTTCTGCAGACAGATCACTGCCAGGTCTATTTCCTCTTCCTCCTGCCAAAACACAACAAATATCCACACAATAATTAATTACTTCTTTGGAGACTGGGATTTCTGTAGTTTATCTGTCTAACTATTAAACAGTCTAACTCATATCCTGTCTTTTCTTGGTTGTTTCTGAACACCATTCTTCTAATTTCTAGGGAAAGGAAGGTAAGTCAAAATAACGTGTACTTCCATGTTTTACAAGGGATAGGGAAGAAAGGTTGTATAATTAGATGCTATTTCAGATTTTAGAGGGTCTTTGGAGATGAGAACCTAATGATAAGGAGATGTTGATGGAGAAAATTATTGTATGCACTATAAGTACTATTTGTAGCTTGACTGAAATCTAAGTTTGCAAAATGAGCATCAGCTGCATTAATTTAACAGGTCAAGACACCACGGGTATAGAACATGTCCAGGAGAGCTGTTAACCATAAAAAAGGGTTTTAAATTAAAAGGGAACATATACACATTTTCTTTTGATATTTATTCGAGTGGTGATCTGTATCAGAGTAACTCAGTAAATTTAAGACTCACAAAGTGATAGTCTGGAAGTAAAATTAACTACAGCCTATTGTGGTTTGTCTCTTTGAGAACTTTACTGGCCTAGCATTGTGTGATTGATGCCAACTTGGAAGAATGATGGAGCATGGTGGGAAAGGGAACATGACCACGGAGGTAAAAAAAAAGGGCTTATTTTAAATAGAGGAAGTAGACAAAGCACAGAGGGCAGCATTTTTTCTAGGTGAGGCGTCTTCTAGTTTAGAGTTGACAGCAGGAAAAGGAAAAAGTCATTGGGTGCCTGGGAAAGAGAAAAAGAAACCTGAAAATTGGCAGCATGGTCTTTTTAATAAAGAACCTGTGAGGTCTGCATTGACATGTGGTATTTAAGAAGTGCCGGAAAAACAGGGAAGAGTGTGGGATGAGAGAAGTCGTGTGGGCTTGAATCTTAGTTATCTGGTTTTTTCTTAGGTGTTGAAGATTGAGTTTTCCAAATGCAAAAGGAAGCATTCCTGCCTTTCCAAACCAGCACCCAGAAGGAGCAAAGCAGAACTAGCGAGAGGACTTGTGATTTGGTATGTTCTTCTTCTCTGGAAAGAAGGGACGAATTTCCAGTCCTAGAGAGATAAACTCTACCACATCACCTGGCTACAGTGTGAAATCCCTTCAGGACAGTTTTGGAAATGGTGATGGCACACATACTGGTAAGCCAAACTGCTTGGTGTGATATTAACTAAGATTAGGTTTGAATTTTTATGAGAAGCATTTTTCTGTACTTCTGTTTTTGAATGCTGCAAATGATGCCTTAGCAAGTGTAATCATCAGCTTGTCCATCTGCCTGCTACAGACCAGCAGGAAAGAATGAGGGGAGATGAAAAGCCTATCACGCCCTGCAGAAAAAAAGAAAAATTAAGGATATAGAACAATCTAGGAGATGGCTGCAAACTAGAAGAGGCTGGAAGAAAGTCGTAAACTAATGAAGGAATTCAGAGGTGCTCTGTGAACTTGTTATGGCTATTAAGTCCATTAGAAATGACTGGGGGACTCAGAGAAGCTGAGGATACTTGCAGTAGTGCCTCCATTCTCTGCAGTAGTGCCTCCATTCTCTCCACTTTCTTCTGGCACAGTTTCTTTTTGAGATCCTCAGCTCCAGTGGGAAG
The DNA here is from genome assembly GCA_013397865.1 of Struthidea cinerea. NCBI lineage: Eukaryota > Metazoa > Chordata > Aves > Passeriformes > Corcoracidae > Struthidea > Struthidea cinerea. The sequence continues at coordinate 629,850 of VZTI01004115.1, forward strand.
CACTTAGCAGTTGGTACTCGTATGGGTGTGTGGCAGGAAGAGAAGCATTAACAACAGAGAAGAGTCTTGTTTGCACTGCTCCTCACAGCCACCTGGTAGGAGAAACCTTACTTGGATTTGGCAAGGCAGGAGTTGTTAGTGCGGCTCTTCAGTGGCTCAAGTGGCCTGATTTTACAGATGGAGCTTCCCTGGAGAGCTCCATCTTTTATGTGTTCATGTAAAGATTCTTGGAAATAAACCGAATGTTGACAGAATTCATGAAGGTGGAATCCTGTTGTATTGGAATTCTTAAAAATAACCCAACTATGATCTGTGAACACACTCAAGAATGACTACAAGTGGTAGAAAAATTTTTCTGATTTCTTTACATGTTACCTCAAAGTACTCAAAAATCTGCCAAACTGGTAAACCTAAACAGTGTAAACCCACCACTGCAATACAGTATCTAATGCTTAGATGTTGGTAAAGCTGTGGAAAGCTCTCCCCTAGGAGATAAGAAATTCTTGTTCCAGTCATCTTAAAATAGACTGTATAAAACATAGAGTATCATACTGCACAAAGGAACACAGCAGCATGGATGATTTAATAAGACTTTCTCTCTTCCCTTTCATGGTTGTGTGACTCTTAAATTCACAAGGTAAAATAGTAATTCTGTCTGTACATCATGAAAATGGTGTTAGCAAGAAGACAAAACAGTCCACTGGGGCAACCAGCTCTTAAGTATGTTACTTTAAGAAAGGAAAGGAAGTTGCAGCTCCCCTAAAAAGTAATTTTTTCCTACAGCATATCACATCCCCCATGACACATCATTACTGCTATTTCAATCTCTGCAGGAGAATCATTATCTGTGAACTGGTGCATGCTCATCAAACACTGCATCCTGCATGATGACAAGAGCTTCACTCCAGAAAATTAATGAAGTGCATGCTCAGTGCTAAGCAGCCAAAGTCTCTCTGACTTCAGTAAGTCTAAACTTAATTGCCTCACTGGATTATGATACTGTTGTCAGATCAGAAGGTTGAAAGCTACTAAATAATACTACTACTACTACTACTACTACTAATAATAATAATGAAGATGATGATGATGATGCCTTTTTGTTCCCCAAGAACAAGGGAATAACATGTCTACTAATTTATGTCTTTATAAAATAAAGTTTACTTAAGAATTTGGCCAACAGATACTGTAAATTATTTTCAAATCTTTGGCTGCTAGTATTCCTTATAGAATAAAGAGAGACTAAGAGAGTCTTAAGAAATAATGATGGCTATTTTTAACACGGATGCACACAAAAAAGATAAAAGCTCTCTTCTTTCATTCTCTGGGCATTCCTTTAACAGCTGTGTAGGAAACAATCAGAGATCAACAGGGAAAAAAGTGCTAAAACCAGCTCACTTACAATTGATGGTTTTTCCAGGATTAGAGTGGGTGGCTTAGGAACAGGGGTTTCTACTTTTTCAAAGACAGGGGGAGGCTTCTTTGGCTCCTTGGCTTTATTCTTCTTCTCCAGTAGTGCCTGCAAAAGACATCCAATTTAATAAGAACATGGGTAGACAGAACAACATAATAAAGGCAGTCCTCTAGATGCTGACTATTGCTGACCATGCTGCCTACAGGGAGCTGAAAGCTTTGCAGGCTTCTGGCTTCTATTTCTTACAGCACATCAACTGAAAAACTGAGTATGGTCAGTAGATGAGGCTGTTGGTTGGTCAGAATATACTGATGGGAATGTCGAAATCATATGTAAGAAGGAAGCAGGAGTTATTTTACTGTATTTACCAATAAGTCATCAGCACCTGTGAGTCACCTAAAATTAATCTAAAATCAGTATGAACTTCATCTCTAATTCTCAAATAATTAATTTTCTAAGAATGCTTTAACTCTTTGCCTTTAACTGTAGGTAATGCTTGTTACTGCGGGTTAGAAATGTTATGCAGTCAGGAGATTTTATAAAGGGGTCACTTGAAGAGTGTATTGTCACTGTTCTGTGGCCCTTCCTCAGTGAAATGTCTTTGTGTGATAGGCTATTACTGCACAGGATTGAACCACAGCAAAATATGTTTTGGAACTCTGCTCTGCTCATCTACAACTGCCCAGCAGCCCAGTGGCACCCACAGCAACTGTACAAGTGGACTGGGGAAAAAAGAGAAACTGTCTTGTCCAAAAACTTCCTTCTACCAAGAAAATCCAAAAGCCCATTAAGTATGGGGTTTCTCCTGCTCACGGCTGTTTGGTGGCAGATGCCGCCACACCTTGTCAGCAGCCTGGAGTGGAAGTGCCACCACAGCCTCAGCTCTTTCAAGACATTTTCAAACTGTTTAAAAAGCCCAAGTCCTGCCAATTTCCCACCACCAGCCCCTCAGAACTAGATATTCAGATAAGCATTTCCAACTGCATGGCAATGCCTGCCTGCTGTAGGCCATCACACTTCAGCTCACAAAGAAAGAGAAAGGAGTATATACATTCAAAGCTCCTTCAAAACTATAATCCTATTACTGTATGGGTTGGATCTTTAGTCTTTATTATTGAAAGATCATATTCCAGCAAGGGAAAGTGTGCCTTTTTCTTTTTTCACTCTCTCTCTTTCAAATGTTCAGATACAGTATTTCACCAGGCAGGGAAATCAAAAGAAAAACTTTAGAAAAAAGTTCAATGCTGAAATCTCTCCAGTAACAGGAAACTGATGGCATTTGCACAGAATTTAATTGTGACATTAATGAAGTTTTGAAACTCCAGTAGTCATTGTACAAAACCCCTTTTTGCATGTAGGATCTGATCTTTCAGGTCAGGATAATGAAGTGCTCCAGAAAAGGAGAGAGGTTTCTAGGTGGAGGGGATAAAATACTTTATTACTGAAAGCTTCTTAAATGGTCCACGTTAATAATGCAGGAATCAGAGCCTATAAACTGCTTTTAAGCCATGTGAAATGGTTATAGCTCAAAAATGTTGAGAGATTTTCTGAACTGTGTTTTGTATGTGAAGACCTTAGAGCTCTCTAGCATGAAGATTATAACAGTGCTGATTATGATTTATAAGGAGATTTGCATGGCAGGGCAAGGGAAGCAGAAAGAAAAAGCTGCTGTAGTTGTGACTTTTGAAAACAATGGCTACTATGTTTATTACTACAATCTCGCATTCATAAGAACTTTTCTAATAAAACTGCGGTCTCCAAAAATGTTTCCTGCTAACCAGAATAACAAAATACAACCAGAATAACAACTTTTAAAGACTGAAAAATCTATGAGCAATTTGGAAAAGAGGGAATCATTATTAATGTAGATTTACTGCAGTTCCTGGAAGTGGTTTTATGTTTTCATGTCAGCACTGTCTAGTGCCTGCTTGGCTATCTTTACTAAGTAAAAAAAATGCTTACCATTTGCTTTCTCTAATCTGATGCTTTAAATTATTTTTAGAGTTTAACATAGGAAAAGAAAAAGAAAATATAGGGGTTTTACCTTAACTCGCTCTGCCTAACTTAACAAGTTCTGATTTTCGGAAACAGGGAAACCTATTTGCCTGACTGAAAAGAATCACTACAAAAATACTTTATGTCAAAAGATTAAAGCGCTAAATTTCTGAGCAACATACACCAAATGTTACTACCTACATATCACGCTCCAATCTTACTGATACAGACTACATTCCTTTATTCAGGTAGTACGTTCAGAGTCAAGGTAGGATCTGGTTGGATTGGACAGTGAAAGAACACAATTCATCTCCTTTCCATTCTCCTGGCAAATGCAGTGAACAGCAAATGGCACTCATGCTTTTCACCATACACCTGAGCTTCTTAGCCAGCTTCTGAGAGAAGCAGAACTCTTAACAGGATGGTGGCTTAAGAAGCAACTCTCCATTCAAAGAAACCATTCAATCCATTCTTTAGACTCCTCCCCTATCTTCTCTGGGATCCTCTCCTTTCCACAAGACCCTAGGTATATTTGATTTTCATGTACAGCACAAAGTATACAGTCATGGTTCTCTTTCTTCCTTTTTGCTCATAAATGACAAAGGTGTGATTACAGAATCACAGCATCAATAAGGTTGGAAAAGACCTCCGATATCATCGAGTCCAACCTATGACCAAACACCACCAAGGCAACTAGACCATGGCACGTCCAGTCTTTCCTTACACACCTCCAGGGACAGAGACTCCACTGCCTCCCTGAGCAGCCCATTCCAACGTCTAATCACCTTTTCTATGAAGTAATTCCCCCTAATTCCAATCTAAACCTCCCCTGGTGCAGTTTAAGACTGTGTCCTCTTGTCCTGTCACTGGGTTGCCTGGGAGAAGAGGCCAACCTCCACCTGGCTACAGCCTCCTTTCAGGTAGGTTCATTGAGGACAGACTGCCAACCTGCTTAGCAGTGCAGCATGGCTGCTGCATCTTGGCTGATCAAGACTGACATAAAAGCTCTCAGAGCCTGTCTGAGCATGAGCCAACTAACACTGTGTGGAGATCTGTTCTTGAAGAAATAACTGCTTAAACAGGCTTTCCTACGCTCTGAAGTTGGCAGAGATTTTCTCCAGGGACATTCTTGGCCCCTCTATTTCTCTACCTCCTTCCAGCCACCAGATAAAGGAAAACAGACATGGTGAGAATTGTGCTTAATGCTGAGGTGAGAAGTTTTTGGTTCTGACCTCATCTTGATCCAACACTTTGAAATTACCTGATGCTTCACCCCTCTTGAGTCACCAGAGCATAGAGGGTCTGCCTAAAGTAATGTATTGTTCTGCACTGGGATGTCTTCTACCACCTCCTCCACTCCTTGGTGTATTCACTTACCTAGCTGCATTTACTTCTTGCAGTAGTTATCTGTATTGGTATGTTAATTCCTTAATGCCTTGGATTTTCATACAAGGCTGTCTTGTATGAAAGATATATAATATCATATAATGGTTCACTTACATTCCTTAAAGCACTGTTATCTGTGCTGGCTAGAAACTATCTTTCTTTGTCCTTTTACTGATCTGGCTTAAGATAAAGAGTGTTGTTTTTGCTGTAAATCTTGGGTCACTCCTGTTTCTGCCATGTTCTCTTATTTTAGAGCACTATTCAAAGACTACTGAGTGTACATGATACTTCTGCAAAAGGTTTCAGGATGGTCCTCAAAAAGCCTGCTTCCAAAATCACTTCTTTTTGGCTTAGTTTCATGTCTGAAAAAAGCAGCTCTCATTCTTAAGAGGACACAGATCCTTTTTGTAGTTACTTGGATTATTGCTTATCCCTTCTAACAAGCTTTAAGTTTAGGAATACTGTCAATCTGGCAAACAGAAAAGGAACATAATGAGAAGTCATCCATCTCTCCTCATGTTTGGCCAGAGAAGCAAGCCTTGGAAACTTCCTTTATTAAAACTAATTACTTCTGAGCCCAAAATCTAGCATTCCTCCTATATTTATCACCTGCTTCCAGATAATCCAGGGAAAATAAAAGAAACTCATTCTAGAGCAAGATCATTGTGTACTCTCTGAATTTTCTAGAATTCCACTTTACTTCTAGGATTATGGGAGAGAATTTATAGATGAAATAGGAGAGCACTAAAATAAAGCTTTTGAATAGAAAACTGGTCTGGCTGTTCAGCAATAGAAATAAGGCAAAGCAACACAGTGCCCTTCTAAGATGCTCCCTAATTACCTGCTTTAGACTTCTTTTCTACTGTGCGTGATGGGAGGTTTGTTGGCACAATTGCGACTGCTTACTCCAAGTGGCAGAGAGCTGTCCTCTCAGGGAGGATTCTCCTGAACTCTGTTAATGCAAGTACTCTGCACGCTTTACTGCTCTGGTTTTGACAGCTCCAGTAGCATATGAGGTGGACCTGTCAGCAAGGCTCCGCTAAGCCAGAACATGCTATAGCCACCAAACTTCAGAAGCAAAAGCCTCTGATGGGAGAAGTGACCGGGAACAGCATCACAGAGCTCAAGAGCTAATTAGGGCAGTCATTTCTTGATTCTTTGAACAGAAGGTTTGTTTCAATCTAACAGTGGCTGAGGCAGTCTGGGTGTTTCACAGTGTCAGTACTTTCTGCTTCTCTGGACCAACCAGTCTGGTGTCTATTTCTGTATATCTAAAAGCAGCAGTTAAATTTTGCATAATGGATTTATTTTATCATTTTTGCCTGCAAAGGAAATGGTTTGTGATTTTAAAAGAATACACATTTTGACTTTTTGTGGTGGGGAAATGAGTATTACTTATGTTAGCCTCTCAGTTGCTGTAAATCTATGCAGACCAAGTGATCTACACTGATTTAAGAAAGAAAATGTGCAGAATTGTCCGCATTTGTTCTGCATTCCATCTTCTTTTGTCCACCAGTTTTTCTTTGAAGAGACATTATTGTGTGAGCAGCCAGCATTCGCCTGCTCACACTTCTCTGTGGCTACAGTTTGGACAATTCACCACAGTCTTTCAAACCATGAGAAGTATTCTAAACAAACAGAATACAAGCTGTAATTGGAATTCAGCTCCAAAAGCTTGGACTAAAATTCTGCTGACAATGAGAACCATGCTATGATGCAGATTACACAATCACTTCTTGAATTTTATGCAAACCCACCCAAACTCAAACCCCTTCAATACTTCTGTGTCTTTAAAACTAGGAGTTTTGTCCTTACTCTTGAACAATTCCTGTAGCACTCAAGATTTTCTTTGAAAAGTTTCTTTCTGGATAATAATGAGATGCAATATTTCATCTTTTACAAGATCCAGCAGAATTTAAATTTGAGATAATATGATTGATTTTTCAGAGAAAGATTTCAATTTAAAATTCAGCAGTAGCAGATTAATGTCTGCTTTGAAATTATTATTAAATTACACTAAACCAAAAGAGCTATACATACATACATACATACATATATATATATAATATATATAAATGTAAGTGAAACTTGCCAAGCTTTACAAAGGAGAGTCACTATTTTCCAAGGGTACAGCAGCCAGCCAAGAATATTCCTGATTTTACATGAAGGTAACCCTCAACAGCATCACAAGTAGTGTACTTAAAATTACATGTAATTTACAAATATTGTGATTGCAGATGCAAATGAGGCACTTCTTTCCTTGGTGGTTAACTGCATATATGGACACCTCATCTGCATGAACAGTTGTGACAAATTAAGATATGCAAAATGCTATTAGCGTGTTTGCAAATCAGATGCTGTTCTTAGGGAACAACAGTGATATGCATCCATCATCGTGACCTGATTTTACAAGTGGGGTCATTTAAATCATGCTTTGCTGCAGATGTTTTTAGAGTATGTACTTAAAATGTACTTTTTAAAAAATGTACAAAATATTTAGAATATGAATCCAAATTTGCTTTCTTTAATTATTGGAAGCTTGACAGTGTATCCAGTGGTGTATTATAAAATGGAGAAATGAGAATAAGGTGAGAATTTCAAATTAACATAATATGTTCCAATACAAATACGTGATCTGTAGGAAGACAGAAGCAGCTGTGCTTGTTTTCTATAGGACTGGAGCAGAAGCAGGAGCGAGAGTATTGATGGGCTGAGTATCAAAGCAGTACTGGTCAAGCCTACAACACTCTGCATGTTTGATCCATTCTGTCCTTGAAGTTGTTTTACAGAGTAAGAATTTAGCACAAGGAATTGGGAAGAAGCTTACACCTCTTCCCAACTGTATTTATGAGCAGTTCAAATCTAAGAGGAACTGACATGCTGCTGGATGCAGCTTCATACCTGGTGAACTTGTGCCAGGACTGCGTCTAGCCTTCCTGACTTTTTAATATAGCCAGCCTTAGTGATAGGGCATTTAGGTTTTGGAGTTTTAATCTTGAGCTGGGAGACAGAATCTGGTACAGATTTTTCCAGTTCACACAATCCTAAAATTATAATACAAAGAAAGATTATAATACATACAATGATTATAATACATACAAGGATTTTAATACAAACAGTGATTAAGTAGTGGAGGGATGGGGAGAGAAACTTGAATTTTGGTAATATTTCAAGTAACTACCTCCCACAACTAAGTCTTCCAAAATGCCTTACCTGCAAAGGTGTTAAGATAGAAGTTTTTTACTGCATAGTACTCAGAATTGTTGTCTGGAAAAAAACCAATTCGAGACAAAGGAGCATATGTTTGTGATGAAAAGTCATTATACTCTTTGATGATATCTCGTCTCTCCAGCTTTCCCATCAAATTCTTGCTCTTAGCTATCAGTTTCCTGAGCACTGAAAAGGAAATACAAGTGTGAGAAGGTTCATACAAATAGTTCTATAAAAGCTGCACCTTTGTAAATTCATAAGAGCTTTTGCTAGATAACATAAAAACATGACAGACCAAATGCTGGCCATGCATATCGATATTGTGGATGCAATTTCGTTTTGAACAGACTGTAACCTTGTGAAAACAGAAATGGCTTGTCTGAAAACTCTCATATCCCTCTCTTCCTGTCTTTCAGACCTACTCAATGCACAGTCACGCTGAATCTTTCTTATTTTCTCCTCTTTAGCCTTCTGACGATTTTGCCACTGGTTGTGCAAGCGCATGGCATCCAGCTCATTCTGATTCTCCTCTCGCCTCTGCAGCAGCTTCTTAAAGACTTCCAGTTGAACCTTCTGCAACCTGCAGGGAAAGAAAATGTCAGGTAGTATTGACTGTACAGTGTTCTGTGCAATGCTGTCACCATCAAATCCTACATACCAATGGACTACTTTACAAATAGTTCATATTGCCTATTTCTTACTCAATCTTTCATTTTAAGAAGGGAGTTAAGCACTGGTAAAAAGTATTGTGGTAGCAGACCCGTAGATTACATTTAAGAAAAACATCCCTTCCCAAAACCAGGGTATTTTCACAGAAATAGAAGGCTTGTTGTACTCTTCAGCGAATCCCTTAAACCTTCTTGCTCCTCCTCTATTCAGCCAATAATTAAAAGAAATAAGAGTATAACTGGACTCCTACTTATCTATTTCCTCTTCTCTATAGGCCCACTCCTTCCTTTCCATAGCCTCCATCATCTTCAACCTCTTTGCAATGTTTGAGGGACTGTCCATGGGTGGAAGAGCTGCTTCCCAAGCACGTTTTTCCCGGATGCGGTCAATAATCTCCATCTCGGCTTTTCCTGCTGGCAGCCCCCGACCTTACAGGGACAAGAAGCATTAGCTCTTTAGGAGATTGGCAAATCCCACAAATAGCCACCATCAAAATGTATGAGAGGGCTGGATAGGCACAGGCCCATGTGCTAAACACAAGCAGAATTGTCAAAAGCCAGAAGTAAATACTTCTAAGGCCAGTGAAATTCTACAGTATGAGGCATGGTAGGACCTGCAGTTGCTATAATTCAGTGGACTTCAACACTGGCACTTCATTCTTCTACTGCAGGCTGCAAAGGAAGAAAAGCTTTTCTAGGAAGATACTTTCTGCTAATGAGCGCTTTCTTTGGCATGTCCAGTGTCCACCACCATTGCAGGTGAGACACTGGGAGATGAGGACCACAGATATATTCCAGGGCAGCAGTCTTCACACTGTTTTTTTTTTTAAACACTGTTCAGGTCAGAGCAGCTGAAGAACAGCAGGTAAATGGAAAAACTGCTCCTAGTTCATATTTGCAAAACATGAGCTTTTTATATTGAATGATCTTCAAAACTCTTCATTAAATGCACCATCAAGTAGGCAAATATCATACTTGTTTTAGAAACAGATAAAATAATTGCACCAAATGCACACAACAAAGGACTGCCAAAGCTGGCAACAAACTTGAATCCTGACATTGAAAAGAAAAGAACCTCCTGCTAAAGAGGTGACATGATTATTACAATTTATCTTAATTTCACAACTCACCCCAAGTGAGTGTAGCAAGTGTCAGAATTTCAGGGACTGAGCCACTGTGAACTATATATTCAGGGGAATAGGGATCTGTCTGTGCTTCCCCATCCCTGTAATCTGTCTGTGTCCCCAGAGTTCGGAACATGAGGGCAAAGACCCGGCTGTCTTCTGCAGCTGGCTGGACATGCGGCTCTGTCCTAAAAAGAGGTGCAAGATGGAGGAACATTGGTCACATTCATTAAAAAAAACCCCAAGCAAACAAACCAGAAACACATCAGTCAAAGGTGGGAGACTTAAATGTGTTTTGGTTTATTCTTAACATTACTCCCATTGATGTTAATTCCATTCTCTTTAGTAAAAGCAGACTGAGGCTACACTGAGTCTGAAACACCCTCCTTAGGTAAATAATCCAGATATCTTCTAGTTTCAGCTCTCATGATTATTACATACAAATCTTTCCTACATATCCATTCTAAAGCATTGCCTTTAATGGACACAGAATGGTTGAAGTAACATGACGTAGGACTGCTTCAATTTAGTTTACATGTTTCTCTTTTCAACAATTCCAGAATAAAAATTTAATTCTGATATAAGTACGTGCAACTGCCACTGACTCTACTAGGAACTGGATTTTATTATGTGACCTCAAAATTTAATACTCTCTGAAAACCACATTAGACTACATTGTGGATGCTCTACACCTCTAAGCAGTATTGCATCTATCACAGAGATTGTAATAAAACATCAGAAGACTTTCCAACAATACTGCTCTACTAGAGAATCTTCTTTGCAATGGCATCTCTTCTGGAATTCAGAGACACCTAGCTTTCTGTTTCAAGCCTCACAATCCTAACACAGTAGAGCCATGTCCTTTATTCACAAAGCACTACTTATATACTGCAAACAAATTCTGAAACAGTCAATCACCTGTTTCCTCTAGAATTCCCAATGATGAGGACAGCACCTTACCTCTTAACAAGCTTTTCCTGTTGGTTCATTATGAAAAATACTGGTCACCAGCTTAATAGTGTCCCGATCTTTTTCTGGTGAGATGTTACCCCTTACAACAGTAATTTTCCACAGTAATTTTTCACTACTTACTCTGTCTTTGTATAATCAACATCTTCTAGAACAGCTCCTGGAGGCAGCTTATTAGAAGAGCTGAGAGGTCTGAAAAGAGAGAATGAAAGTAAGATAACAAGGATGAGCCTAAAAGATCATTATGGTTTAGAAAAACTGCAGTTCATTAATTTCAGTGGAGTTATACTGATTTTCCACAACTTAGGTTCTGTAGTTTCATGTTTAAGAATTGTGCATGAATATTAAAGAACTCTTTCATAGCTAAGGAGTAACAGAGAAAGTTTCACCAGTAGAACTGAGTGTTATTCTTAAGTCAAAGCACATAGTGGAATTGCAAAACAAGACAATTATTACAGTTAGTTTCGAGTGTGCTCCCAATGTTTTGTGTCTATTTCAATAATTAGTTTAATTTTTCACTTCAAGTCTTTGAAAGAGTTGTGGGTTTTCATAACTGCTTGAAATCCTGAAATTCATTCCTACTATCAGCTGATAAGTAGGTTTGGACTTATCTAATTCTATTGTTTCCTTTTTTTCAATATTTTATGATGTATCTTGAAAGTGATATGGTCTCAACTACATATTAATAATTCCTTTCTAGGCATTCTTATAGTTTGCATATTGCAGTTCTCTATCGATTCCCCTCAGCCTTCGGGAGACTTTGAAGCTTAATTTCATATTGCAGAAGATAACATCATCTTTGTACTTTTAAAATTGTTGATAAAAGAGCCATAATAGACTTCAATTTACTACACTTGGCAATTTTTTTATATTTAAAGTGGACATAGTGACCAATAGCTACTGAGTAAAATAGTGAATACAATTCAAAGCGTATGTGACTAAGTCAAGAATGTTTATATGGTAGCTGTTGGTTCAGATCTTGAGTCCATTGCTGACCTGCAATGTCATTCTGGAAGGAGCAGAGCAGTCCTGCAGCAGAGGACATTGATGAAAAGTTAATCAAAGCTTCCCTTTGCTCCTTTTCCGCTCCTGGCAGAAACTGGGAGTTAAAAGGTTCCTTCTTAAGAAAACACCTTTCTAGGGGTCTGGAGAACCACAACAGCTTTGTAAATATCTTCTTTCTTTGCACAGGGTGATCTACAGCCCAAAGCCTTCCTATTAAGTACAGAATGTCTGGTATATTTGCTTATATGGTAGCTCATAACTGAAAATTCTGTCATAGTGTGAATTTAAAAAGACCTTGTGTTTTAAGATTTGGTTACTATTAAAATTTTCCATATCAGTGATCAAAGAACTGACAGAAAATACAGAAAAAATAATGTTCTGGCCTTTACTTAGGTGCTCTTTAAACTGCACAGAAGCAAGCTTCTGAACCCTGTTTCAAACCAGCTCATTCCTTACTGTGCAAAATATTTGTAGCGATTCCTTCCACCAACTTCAGGATCTTCATACACAATCTGAGGTATTTGAAGAGAAGACCGACCTCTGAAAGTCAAAATACATTATATCATTTAAGAAGTACATTCAGAGCAGTTCTGATCTTTTCTCCTTATGCCCTTTTTTTCCCCTCTCTCCCCTCTCTGGTTGCACTATCCAAGATGCAGATTACAAATTCCCCCCAGTCCTCACACTTATACAAGCAATTATATTTTGGTTTTTTCATATATACCTATGTAGCAAAACAGTCTGACATTTTATGTCTATTTCCCACTATGTCTGGTCAAGAAATGGTCTTTACTGCCTTTATTAAAACTTTCTTATGAGCTTGTTATGAAAAGGATTGACCACTTGTACAGGCTTGACTTTGTAAAGGAAACTACTTTTCTTGGAAGTGGGAGTAACAAGCTTATTTCCTTAAGAGTGAACTACTTTCCATTACAGACAATATGTGTAAAGGAGCAGAATGAGCAAAGGACAAGACTTACACTTTCTACCTTTGAAAAGTAGATAAAGAGATTTTGAGCAAATGCTTAAAAATTTAGAATGAGCAATTTCAACTGAATTCTCCAGTAAAGGAGAAAAATTAGGACAATCGTGGGAATGTTTCAAAATCTATCCTGGAACAACCATATCTTTTGCAAGAACACTCTTCATTCTTTTCCCCCACTTTGAATTTAAAGTAGGCAAACTGTTTAAATTTTTCACTATAACATCTTGAAGAGTTTTGTTTAAGGAAGATCATGTGGAAAATCTCATTAAGGCAGTCAGTGAGATAATGGGTAGAACTGAGTAATTTGAAAACTATTCATCAGGATTGCTATTTGATTTCACAATTGCTTTATACTCCAGTCTTACTCTTCTCAACCTGCACAGTTGTTAAAGACAAAAACCAGAAGTTCTTCCCAGAGAAGTTGTGGATGCCCCGTCCCTGGAAGTGTTTGAGACCAGGTTGGGTGGAGCTCTGAGTGAAAGGTATCCCTGCCCATGGCAAGGGGATTGGAACTATATGATCTTTAAGGTCCCTTCCACCCCAGGCCATACTATGATGATTTTATTTCTTTGAGCTATATATATGGCAAGTCCTGAAGGCCACGTTTTCTATAAGACCATTTTTGGCAACTTGTAAGAATTCTGACCTCTGATGTATGGGCTTGTGGGTGCTGGGGTTGGTTGCTGATACCTAATTTTAATTACAAAGGTATATTTACAGAGATACAATTGACAATACATAACATTGCTCGACAGCTGGGATCAAAACAGAGGATTACATGTTGAGATCAGTTGTCTTTCAAGCCCTCATCTAACTCCTGCAAACTGTGGAATTTGGGGAGGCACAGTATGGCTACCTGCTACAGGAAAGCTTAGAGCGAGATGCTTCATTAACCTCCCGTGACATACAATTTACTGCCAAGGTAAGTTTAAAGTAATCTCTTCCCAAGGCTTTCAGTCACATCACGTAAGAAAAGAGAAGGGAGTATTTTGAGATGGAATGTCGTAACCTGATATACTTGCTCAGCACTAATCAACCCATTATTGTGAAGTTGTGTTTGTAATTCAAATGAGTTAATTGAGCTGAGGGCTAGTTCCACTCCCTGACTCTTTACATATCAGACTGCTGCTCCAGCCAGATGGATTTGTGTTTCATTCAGCACAGGTGGGCACTTATTCTTATGATCTAACTTTATTAGCATAAACCGTTCATCCTATTATGGTATAGTTATAGGCACAATGGGAACCCAGGGAGATAGCCCTTTTTATTCCACAAATCCTTCCTCTGGCATGTCCTTGACTTATATTTGCTGACTTTGCTGAAATAAATGAGCACTTATTCCCAGTAACCTTGCAGAGGCAATGCAACTACTGAGAAGACAGCTGGGAAATATTCTGTCTTGCGTATCAGCAGCACTGTCAATTGGTGCAGGCTGAAACAGAGGGGATGTATTTCTTGGTTTTTCTTAATTGCAAGACATTTTCCAAATACATATTGTTGAAATGGAACTCAGTTTTAAAGAAGCACAGGTGTCACGCAAGCAAAATATAAGAAGCCACTGAGGTTTTCATGTGCTGGGGACAGCTTGAAACACTGAAAATAGTATTAAGAAAAAAATAATCCAAATTTCTTTTTTTTTTTAATTATTATGGAAATGAGAAGAAAATCCCTTTGAAACGGAACAAAACCAGGTGTGAAATCCACTGTATCACTCTTGAGCATCTTTGATTATTGTCCGGCATGTGGTAGAACTGAGTTACCAGCAACCCCAAAGCAAGCACCATCTAAAAAACCCATGGTCTAAAGTTAGTTTCTTAAAACAGAAAGAACCTTTGAAAACAAAAACCTAGGCTGATGCCGTCAGTCTTGAATAAAGCTACAAGAGGACTTAAAAAAACCTGTGGTGTGGCAAAACACATGAACTTTTTTTTTAATATTTGCTGAACCAAATATGTCACCAGATTGTGATGCCAGGAGAAAGCTCAACTAAGAAACCCCTGCACTAAAAATGTGGTGCCCTGGCTCAGGCCACAAGGACCCTGGAAAGAGCAGCAAAAGCAACCTAACCAGCTGCAACTGCATGGGACTAAAATGAAAGAGCTCCCACTGAAGTAACACACATGAGTCACTGAAGTCTTCATAACTCATCTGATCTGTAAGAGATTGAAATAACTCTCTTCTTTTTCATGGCAACCACTGCAAAGCAGACAGCACAGGGATGAAGGAATGTGCAACATCCACCCTGCAAGAAACAGATGGGTAACCATACTCCACAACAGCTGCAATCTCTTAATTTCAAGGGAAATATAAGTAGGAGCAAATTGCAGTCATCTCCACTTCAGCGTGCATGGGTTTTTGTTGGTTTTCTTTGTATGTTCATTTTAAATTATCCAACCATAGAACACTTACACAGCAAGCTGCTGAAGAGCCTCCAGGCGCTGCTGAGCCCTCCATCTTCGACCAATAAATGCAGGCACTGGATCTTTGCCCTTGGAACACAAGCTGCAGGCCGGGAAGTGAATCAGTCCAGTAGCCATACTTCATAATATTGGTGCCTTCACCTAGCATTTGTGTGGCCACAAAGAAGAGAGGCTCTAATTTAGCCATTTCGAACAGCATTAAAGAGTTCAGAATTCCAGCCTGCTGTGATTTACAGGACTGCACATTTGGAATGGGGGAAGAAGGCGGAATACGTATGCTAATGATGTCAGCTAGTTAGATGGTTCCTCTCAAGATATGGATCATACCAGACTAGCAGCAAATGCACAGATTTGTCTTCTGGCTGTTTTCCAGTGCTAAACTTATACTTAAAACCGAAAGGTCTAACAGTTTGTTACATAAAGGAGTTAGTGTGCAGTAACTGTGAATGTGCAGCAATGTGAACTTCTAGCACATTACCCCATGTAACTCCTTCCTATTTTAGTGCTCTAGAAATTAAGTAACATATTCCACTTAGACGGTAAAGTTACATTATTTTATACTGGAACAATTTTAGCATTTGTTAAAAATAACTTAAAGGGAGCTAGCATACAAAAATGATCACATTAAAAATCTACACCCTTCCTTTTAAGGACTAATTTCCCTGGGTAGATATGCCTTAAATTGCTAAATTTATGGTTGCCAATAAATCTTTGCAATCATGACTGAAGTATAAGTGATGTAGCTCTATTGGCTTGAGCTTCTGTAAAGACTGAAATCAGAACTGAATTGTGAATTGCCCCTTTGATTTCAGCAGGTGCTAACTCAAATGCGTTACAGGTGACATTTCAAGTACTCACCAGAGTGTAAGACAGTGTCAGTTGATGAAGATCTAGGCACCCAACTATGAGTAGCTGCTTGCTGTGCATGAAATTGCATTTTTGTTCCATTTCTCTTCAAAAGGAGTTCAGTTTTTGAGAGTTTGGAATACCCTATGTACTAACAGTATCACAACCTCATCCGTCCTCATTTATGAAGCTACAGATTAAGAATTCAAGGATGTAGGATTTTGAAATGCACTTTATGCACCTGCTGATTGATTTTAAAACATGTTTTATGCAAGTCAGAGACAGTCACCACACCCATCTGCACCATTACACCTGTGATGTGACAACTTTAGTGACAGGATGCCTGTTTACTTCGTCTGGCCTGAACTGTTACCACAGCCATATTGTTGCAAGGGTCTCACTGATGACAGGCAATGTTCCCAGCTCTGTGTGCATGTCTCTCTACAGAGAGAGAGACAAACACTTCTTTGTTTTCATGTAGGTATAAGAAATATTCTGAGATAATGGAGTAAGAGATATCCAGCAACATTATTAAAAAAAAAAGTTCCTTGACTCCATTGTTGCAAAGATGCTCAGGGTTCTTCTCCCTGCTGTACAGCAATGAAGTCTGAGTTCAGAATATCTGTCTTGCAGCCTCAGTCAAATGCATAGCTTCAGGAAGGCTCTGTTTAAAATCCAATTCATTGTGCAGTTGCATCGGGTCTGTCTTCCTTTGGCATTCTACTTGTATGTATCTTGTGCAGCTATCAATCACTGCTGTCTAAAGGTGTGACTGCAACCCCCACAGACATGCCTTACCTGGTTTTAAACTAGCTGAAGAGAATACTGACAGTAGGTGAGCAAATGCAGTAGGAAGCTAAGCATGGGCTACCTAGCTAAGGGCTTAGCTAGGAAGTTAAACTCTGCTAATTCTGGATGAAGAACCAGGATGGATTTGCAGTCTTTATTGGCTGCTTAGCTGTCGCTAGATATTTCATTTTAGTCTACGTATGCTACGTTGATCTGTAATGTAAGTATATCCCAAGGTAAGTAAGGAGGCATTGTGTGAAATGACAGCTCTGCTTGAACAACAGCTCAGCAGCTGACTGGTTATTTTATTAGATCTAAGTAACATATATAAACTATAGTTAACAGCACTTGGAGATAGTCTATTAAAAATACTGACACACAAGTTAAGAAATTACTCAGAACTTGAAGCTGGGTATTTCTAGGTTGCTGTTAAGAGAGTCGCCATAGGCCAGCAATCATGGCTACTCCCTGGGTTGTCTTGTTTTAGATGAAACTTCTTTCTCTGCTTTGTATTATGCTGTTTTAAGGGAGCAGCTTAGGATTATGACAGAGTTTCTAACCATGTGTATGCAGAAAAAGACAAGGTGAACATGTGAGCTGTCTTTGGCCAACACCTACCACTTTATCATCAACAAGCTGAGCGTGGACGTTTGACTTTGGAGGGTGCTTCTCACTTCACTGTGTGTACAGAGGGTCTGAAAGACAAGTGAACAAATGGAACTAGTTACATATTTGAGGAATCAGCACGAATCATCAGGCTCAACTTCCCTCTTTAGAAAAAGTCTGTACATTAAAGAATATAAAACAAACTAGGAAGAAAGAACTGAAATACATGTCTGTGTATCAAACAAATGTCACCATCACACAAATGAGCCTCAGAGCTGAATACCGTGGAAGATGCATGTGAAAAATCTAGTAGAAAAATCTGCTTTCTTTGGAAGCACTGTCAACTTAAACAGAAAAAGCAAAGACATGAAACATTAAAAGGAAGACATGGTGCAATGGTAATCAGTTGACAGACCATACTGTACATGATGCTTCCCTCTGGGACACAGAGCTGGCTTTGCTCCAGCAAACGTTTCAAGGTCCCAGCCTCGATGGAGTCGCCAACCCTGTAGCTTGCCCGCTGCTCGGGCAGCACCCACCTCGCGTCGAGCTCGGCGACGGGGCCCTGAGGCAGGGGAGGCCCTGGGGCAGGGGAGGCCCTGGCAGAGGCGGAGGCCTCACGCTCCGNGGTAGCGTGCCCTGCCCGGCCCTGGGGGCAGCTGACCGTGACTCTTGCCGGGGGCAGCCGCGCCCACCCGCGCAGGGTTTCCCCTGCTGCTCCCGGCGTGCTGCTGCTTGTGCTCCTGCTCCCTCCAGCACCCCGCGCCCGCTTCCCGCAGAGCCCTACGGCTTCGCCCTGCCGCGTCCATCTTGTGCCGCCTCCGGGAGAGCGGCGCTGGCGCGGGGATTTGGCTGGAGCGTGAAGAAGACAGGGCACGAGCGAGGCCGGGAAAGGAAGGACATACGTATTTTTGCTTTTCAACAGCTGCTGCTGGAGTTGTTTTATGTGATGCTCCTCTGGACCCTCGTTTAGTGCTTAGGAAATCTGGTTTAGCAGTTACAGTTAGGGACGGGATTCAAGCCTGGATATTTTTATTCTTGGCTTTGCTTGTTGTCACTTAGGACTTCTGCAGCCATAAAGTGGTGAAAGCGAGTGCACAGAAGGGCAGCGGAGCTGATGCAGAGTGTGGAGCACAAGTCCTACGAGGAGTGGCTGAGGAAGCTGGGGTTATTTAGCCGGAAGAAAAGGAGGCTCGGTGACCTTATCTCTCGCTGGAACTCCCTGAAAGGAGGGTGTAGCCAGGGGGAGGTTGGCCTCTTCTCCCAGGCATCCAGTGACAAGACAAGAGGACGCAGTCTTAAGCTGTGCCAGGGGAGGTTTAGATTGGACATTAGGAGGAATGGGACATTGGGATGGACTGCCCAGGGAGGTGGTGGCATCACCATCAGTGGAGGTGTTGAAGGAAAGACTGAACGTGGCACTAAGTGCCATGGTCTAGTTGACATGGTGGTGTTAAGTCATAGGTTGAACTCAGAGGTCTTTTCCAACCTAATT
Source organism: Struthidea cinerea (assembly GCA_013397865.1). Classification (NCBI taxonomy): domain Eukaryota; kingdom Metazoa; phylum Chordata; class Aves; order Passeriformes; family Corcoracidae; genus Struthidea; species Struthidea cinerea. The sequence goes on from VZTI01004115.1 coordinate 648,759, forward strand.
GCTTCTCTCATTTTGTGAAAATAGCTTGGTACTTACTGCCCAGAGGGGCTGCAGGGTTTTTTTTCATCTGTAGAGCATTCAAGAGGCCTGTACAAAGCATTACAAATAAACATCATGCTTTGCAAAACATTGCTGTTTCCACAAGGAGGAGGCCATCCTCTTCTATAAGAAAGTTGGAAGCTTCTTCATGCTTAATGTCAAAAACAGAAAGGGTTAATGCTTTTGCAAATGTAAGGAGATTTGCAGGCAATGCTGCCTTGGAATAGGACACAAAAAGCAGAGAAATTGCAAATGGACCCTCTCCTCTGCCTATAATCTTGAAGCCAGTCCCTTACTTTAGTTATTTTGTGTATAAAACTGTATATCAAAGGGTTATTCACAGCTTGTCAAGTCTGACATAAAATACTGGCCCCTCAGTACCGCATTGCAGGAAAGCAATTTTAGCACTGTAGTTCCAAATTCCTTGGCTCTATGAATTTACTTGTAGACAATTCAACTTTGAATGCTGGTTTACTTTCTTAAAGGCCCATCCCTTGCCTGAAGCAACAACTTTCTTAGGTTAGTGGGTCAATTGAAGATGTGACTGAACTAAGAAATGCTGTCACAGCTTTGTTTCTGACAGACATCTGTAGGCTGTGACTTCCCACAATGGATTGATCCATGCCCTGAAGATACCCAGCAGGCTGTAAAGACCCTCGTTTTACTAAAGAGCTTTACAGTGTGATACCTTACTGTAATTAGTGATGTGGCAACAAAAGCCACTTTTTAATAGAGTTCCCTAGCATTTCTCATGATCAAGTTCGGTTTTCCTTTCTTGTATCTCATTTCACTAAAATTCCATGATTTCCATGCTGAAATTTTTCCATGCTGAACATCTGCCTTGAGGTAATGAGGTGTGTAAACTGTACTTTGGCCAAAAAATTATTCTTTGTTGGCTCCACTCTCTCATATTTTTCCACTTTAAGGTTTTCAGAGATGACTGAATACAGGTGGCCTGGACTTTTTTTTTCTAATGTGGAACAGATCCAGATGGAAACCAAGTTGAGAAGGAGCAATGGAACTACTAAATGGGTTCTTGGCATCTACTAAAAGATGCCAGGGCATAGCCTAACAGATAAGTACTCTCTGGAGTCGTGTATTACCAAAAAGGTGCGGTCCCACTATTAACTTTAACTGCATTAAACTGGGCTAAATGTGAGATGTTGCCACCTTTTTCTTTGTTCACCATGAGCTCCCTGGCCCTACTACCTCTGATCTGTTGAGTGTTGACACCTGAAAGACTATGCAGGGAACCAGCTCAGGAGACTGATGTGGCTGAAAACTAACTTGTCAGAAAATAAAAGATAAAAGTTTTCGGGTTACTGCATAGCTGCCTGAAGACTGGTACTCATTCATGGCTGGTGACAGGTATATGTGGCTGAGCAGAAAAGCTCAAGGTTCAGGTTCATGGAACGTGCTTAGATTAGATTAGAGTGTGTGTGTGTAAAATAATGGCTAATTTTTAACTATATTTCTAAGACATCTGTGAACTACAGGTTTGAACAGTGGACAGCCTTACAAGTGTTGAAAGTTGTGTTGATTATTATGATCTTGAATGTTCTTTTCCTGAAATCTTCATATTCCTGTGGACCTGAAGCTGTGTGAGACCTGGCCAGGGCCTGTGGCACAGTGGTTGGTGTGTGCTGTGGAATGCACTGCGATGGCAAAGTGGTGAGGTTTGTTCTGAATGGGTCTTGTTTATTTATTTTTTTGTTTATTTTTAATATAAATCAGACACTTCAAAGAAAAAGATGCCAAAATACACAAGGCTCTGAGAAAATATTTGATCCCAGGCATTAAATTTTGGCAATCTTGTTTATGATCAGTACTTTGGAAAAGGGACTCAAAGGTTATTTGGTAGTTTGATCTGTCTATGTCAAGGACACATCCTGTTGCTCTGGTGAAAGCAAGCTGCAGTCAACTAAACTGTAAGCAAGCAAAAAAGATTCCTGTTTCCTACAGAAGAACTTGACTGGTGTGCTTCCTCCTTAGATCTGCGTGCCACAGGGTTGGGTTTTGGTTTCTGGTGGTTTTTTTTCATTAATAACTTTTCCAGAACAAGACTGTGTTGCTGAGCTGGGGCTGTGTATCTGAATATTTTTTTTATAGCCACTTGGCTGTGGGGGACACCAGGTGCTCAGATGCATGAGTAAACTGTCCACACCCTTTTGAGTTACTGCACAATGTCTGAGTGGATTTACTTTGCATGTTGCAAAACGGCAGAAAAGTGCACTAGTTTAGCTGCCCGTGACAAAGGCTGAGCCAAATGAATTTTACCTCACATTAACCTTGAGATAAGATGGTGTAATTTGCTGCAAGATGAATTACTGTTACTCTGTTGATGGACTTGTTATGCTGTGATGACTTGCAGATATGTTTGAACTGTAAAACCAGACAGGGGGAAGTAGAAAATTTAGCAGGGTAGGATTAGACACTAGTTGAGAGCAGAGTAGTAGCTGAACAAAGATAAGATGGACTGTACATGATTTTAGAGGAGAAACTTGGCTGGCTGAGCAAAGAAAAAATAGTAGGAGAGTGGGGTGGTAGAGAGCCAGTGTGGCACAGGGAGGAGGGAGAGACAGGGTGAGCAGCCAGTAGAGCAGAACTGAAGAGGTCTGGACAAGAAAATGGGAGACCTAGGTGAGGGGCTGAAAAAGTGAGGAAGGGCGTGGAAAGGCAGGATTAGGGATGAGGGGCTGAAAAAGTGAGGAAGGGCGTGGAAAGACAGGATTAGGGCAAAGTAGTTAAAAAAGAAGAAAGCATTAAAGCAAAAGTATTAAAGCAAAGAAGTTGAGCTAAACAGATGATGAGTCTCTACTCTGTTTTCCTTCTGTCCTCCAAAGCCTGGGAGGGAGTTGGGTTTCTTGAATGTGACTTTTATCCTGCAATCCATGACTATCTGTGAAACCCCTGGCAAGATGTCATCCATCTGGCTTTAAGTTTCATTCCATAGATGGTCCTCTTCTGCTCTTAGCCGGGGACAAATGACAGTGCTGTCATGGTGCTGGATGCTTGTGATACTTCATGGCGACTTTTTTCTAGTTATTAAAAAAAGTCTAAGTTACAGGCAACGAAGCTCTAGCCTTAAAAGCACTGTTGAGGCTTTGATATCTGGAAATTGCAAAAGTAATCTGGTTAAAATTGGTAACCGTTAGTGTGCCATTTCCCATTTTTGCCACAGGATGTCACAATTCCTCCATGTATGGTCCTGCCCATGACAGCTCTAACTTGGGTGCCACCAGTTCAACTCTTGTATCGAAACGTGAACTGATGTAAAATGGACTCGGACCCATTCAAGGTAACCTTTGGATTCCTATTTGTTCCCTGTCCGTTCCCTGTCTGTTCCGCACATGATTTACTATCTGTGTGTAATAAACATCTTTTCCAGGTGTGTGACTCAAAAGAAGCAGGAAAGCAGCAGCACAAGGCTGCAGTCAATGTCATTGCTAAGTTTTTAATCCAGAATAAGGGAGCCTTCCTTCCAGCCAGCAAAGAGGAGGAGGAAGAAGATGTGGTCACTATTCCCACCAGAAAGCAGAGGTAAGTCTCAAAGAGGTGTGAGGAGACAGATGCTGTGAAATCTCCTGCTTTGTGGATTGAAACCTTGTCTCTGTGTTGACCTTTGGCTGTAGTAAGGCATGGTGACCACTTGGAATACCTCACTTGTAACTTGTGACATCTTTTGTAAAAATGGCCTTGGAATAGTGATCGTGGTAAATAGAGCTTCACTAAGGTGAAGTCTGTGGTTAATTCGTACTGTTTTTACTAAGAGCCGTGCTAAGAGAGGCATCTTTTGATACAACTGCTGAAATGGAAAAAAAAATAGATGCAAGTGTTTATAGGAGACCTGTTCACTCTTGCCTTCTTTTTCTCAGTATGACTGTGGGCACATTTCCTGTAATAAAAGTAACATACAGTTGTGGATAGCCTAAAAAGTCAAAAGTTCAAAGGAAATGAAGTAGCAGTACTTTGTGATCACAGTTAAAGAATTCATGTCAAAGCCGGCTAAAATACTTCTGTAATGGTTTTGATTAGCGCTTAAAAAATTTAAAAAAGAAGGCAGAATTAAGGACATTTTCAGCCTATGGTTCAAATTGCGACAAAACCCCAATTTTACCAATATTTCAGGCATCCTCTGGAGGACACTCATATACTTAACTTCACTTGGATTGAGTCAGCTTCTTAAATGGTGATTCTTAAAGAACAGAGATGACATTTGGATGATTTGCAGGGCTGTAGTCAGGCGTGTTGTCTTGCCTCAGGAGGAAAAGGATCTTGGTCTCATTCCTCTCATGTAATATTCAGGGGAATAAATGCCAATACCATTGTGTTAACTTACAGGTTTCAAGTTTCAGTGTATTAAGACACTTTCCTAGGGAGTGAATTTCTGTGCTTGCCTGATCTGAAGCGAGCATCAGGGACTCCTGATTTTCTGTGACTATTTTAGCCACTCCCTTCATAGAAATTAAATATCTGGACAGAAGTGGTACGGAGATTAATTTCAGCTTCTTATGACACAGTGTATCTCTTCCATATACTACACTCTTATTTACTCTTAAACAATTAGTGCAATGTAGTCTTAATACAATCTATTAAAGCTTTCAACATTTACTTATCATCCTTTAATTGCAATCCACCAGATGAAGGTCAGGTGAGGGCTAGCACACATCCAGGGGCCCAGGGGTTCAGGCCTACCAGAGATAAAAAGGTGAGGAAGCAGTGACAAGGACACTTAGGCCACTGGAAGAAAAAAGCTAGAATCAGATGGGGTCTCAACAGAGCCCTTTTAAGGACTGGGGAAGGATGTAGAAGTATCACTTCCCTGATGGAAGAGAACACAGCGTGCACTCTTCAGTCTTCACGGTTCCTCTATCTTTCCCCTCTGTCTTTGCCTGCACCTACACAGTCCTTCCCAATTCACTTCCCAGTCTCACATGGTGGAGGCTGCACCAAACAGGATCTAGAGCATGTTATTTTTGTCTTGACATACCGACTGTGAGATCATGATAAAAACTCAGCATCTAGCATGTAGATCTGGAAACAACCTCTCTTCAATACTAAGTCTTTTCGTGGACCCCTAGGAGAGAACCAGACCTTGAAGAATTCATTGTCATCTCAAATAAAGGACTAGAGTAGTTCATGCCAGTTCATAGAGGAAGCATGGAGTAAAATGTCATGTTACACAGAGTAAGTACCAACCTAAGGCAGTACGTAGATAAAATACTGCACAGTATATTGAAAACAGGGCAAAATAGTCAGGATATGGGCTTGAGCCGAGCATTTAGATGAAATTTTCTGCCATGTAGATGATATATGTTCCCATGTCACTTTTAAAAAGTAATTGTACTCCAGATACATAATGTATTTAGGAAGATGTCAATGTAAATAGGCTCTCTTGAGAATCCCTCCACCTGCATATGGAGATGTCCTAATGCTTCTTAAAATCTGACCATTAGGCACTTGATAGTCAAGTCCCATTGATTTTGGTGGGAACTAGGATTCTGAAGATCCTTGAGAAGATCAGTAAGAAGAAAAGCAGAAGAAAACAAGTGCAAATGAATAAGGTGTTTGAAGTTGAAATCTAGAATGATCACTGATGTGAAAGAAATGGCTTCAGAGTGACTGAATTTTCTACATTATCTAGTAACTTTGTGAAAAACAGCTGTGGGGATTCTAAACAGAATCAGAAGATAGGTGATGTTGCAGGCTCTTTATAAGCAGCTTGCAGCACTGCACAGCATATGTCTTGATGCAATATTTAAAAGAAGTGAGATGCTGGAATGTGAGTATATAGAATTATGCGGCTGTAGTCAGTGACATCTCAGATATGGAATGACTCGTGTTTGTAAGTACTAATGATTCCTTCCAGGCTTCCACTTAGGTCCTGCAGTTCATTGAGAATGTTAAACAGCTTTCTGTAGTGGAGCTTCACGTTTCATAAAATATGATTGTGAGAGACTTGAATAGATTAAAACAAGCCAGATTTGCCACTGACACAAAATGCATCAAAATGGCATGCCATCAAGCAGAATAAAATTGTTAATAGCAGCAACACTTACAGGAAAAAAAAGGACAAATAGAATGTGTGCAGTGGAAAAGAAGTGGGCCTACAGTTTTGCTGCTTTTCAATTGACTGACAGCTTAACACCATTCACCAGTTGCAGAAACACTGCCCGGTTTGCAGCAAAACTGACCAAGGTTAGAAGTTTGTATTATGGAGGATTTTATGGAACTACAGTGAGATTTTTTTTTCTTCAATACACAGGTTCCTGGACTTGGGCTCTGAATGAGGTTTCCTGTGATGTGTAAGCACAGACCTTAGGCAGCATTTGTTTTTTGTGGGGTGACTAATTGGAGATGGATGCATGTAGTGGTCCATATTAACAGTGGTTCCGCTGTTGGATTCTGGTCAGTTCTGACAATTCATATAGGTTTTCTGCAGAAGTTTGAAAATCATGCTCTTTCAAGTCATGAGAAGTGAGAGTGGAAGAGGTTTCCTCTTTGGAAAGATCTATATAGGCAGCTGTCTCGGGTAACTGCAATACTGGGAAAAAAAAAAACTTCCCCATGGGTGACTAGTGTGTATCTGCTTCATGCCTAAGTGCTTTTAAAGCTGGGCTATTTTTTTCTGATTTTTATGTGAAAACAGTTGAGTCTGTCGGCAGTGTAGGGACAGTCCTTTGCAGATTCATGTCTTTTGGAGGACTAGTGATGTTATTTCCCAGACGCAGGTTAAAATTTTCTAAGTTACTAAGTGTAGAGACTGTCAGAAAATAAACAGTTGTCTTCTTCTGTCATGCTCTTTTGTTGTGTTGGTAACACATGCAGCCATTTGAGTGCAAACACCTGTCCTTCCCTCGAGTCTGTGCAATAGAAATTATTCCAGAATGATCAGATTTTCATGGGTGTTCCCTCCACAAAAGGGAACAGCTGATCGGTCCACCCCAGCAAGCACTGAAGTAAGCCTGACCAGGCTTAAAATGCACGTTGAACATCAGCTGCTGCATATCTGCATTGTGGAAAGTTACCTGGTGTGCAACAAGCTAAAGGCTCATGGTTCCTGCCTCCAACATATGTGGGACAGGCACATTATTTTGTGGCACGGTACAAAACACCAGCTTCCTTTTTTTGCCTTATTACCAGGGAGATTGCACACTGAACTTGCTGATTGGGATTTTGCAGTGTTGCATGCATGGCAAATTCCTAATCTTTACTAATATGTTTGGATATGCTTTCAATGGGCTGTGACAAGAAGGGCCATAACATGTAAGTGATGATAGTCTTAATCCTAGCACAAACTGGTGAGAGATGTGCAGAAAACAATGTGAGGAAGTCATTAATATCTTTTAAGTTTATATCAAGGCTTATAGGAGGGTCCCTGTCTTTTTTACTGAGGAGGGCAGGGCCAGAGTCCTGGTCCCAGCATGAGACCCCAGAATGTCTGGGACGCTGTGGGCCGAGTCTTGCTGTCACGAGACAGCAGTTCTGGTTTTAAAGTGGAAAGTGACTTCATTCTTGTAAACTACCTTCCACCTCCAGGCTGATGCTCTGAAGATTTGGCTGTATTTCTGGCAAGAGATGATCTGTTGCAGTACTGGCTTTGTAGAGCATTTAAGAGACACAAAAGCCTTTAAAGTAATCTTAATTCTGCTCTTTTGTTTTTAAGGGCTTGCTTGCCAGCATGGAAGGAGACTTCCTCCATACTAACTTCCAAGGTGGTCTCCCAGGAAGGGGATGGTTCAGTCCTGTGGTGCAGAATCCTTGTGTATAGAATTCATGCTGTAGTCTTGAAACATGAGGATTTGCCTCTTCAGTCTGGGAAGGAACAGCTGCACTGCTTCTAAAGGTGATTATCAGCCCAGTGAACCCCTTGCCTTCAACCGAAGGTGGAGTTTGAAGCTTAGAGAAGATGCAAATCACTGTAGAGTCTCTTCCATTGGACTGGATTGGAGCATAACTCCTTCTATCCCAGCATTCATTCTCTCTCTGGTGCCACTGCTGAGTGATAGCATTTGGTAGTTGTAGGTCTACAACTCTGATCAGAAAGAGAAACTGCATCCTGTACTTGGGCAGTTAATGTAAAAGGCAACAGGGCCCTGACAAGACATCCTGCTCAGAAGTTCAAAGTCCTTTATTTTCATGTTATCTAAGCATTGACACAAAACCCAGACAACTTCTTTGACAATAAAATACAGCATATGGTTGACTGGGCTGCTGGGTTATCTTATGTTTATACTGAGTTGAAGACAAAAATACTTCTTTAGACTATATTGAACAGGTTTCTTTTTTCAAGATGATAAAAGTGGTTCCCAGAACAGGCAGTACATGGAAAATATCAAAATACCTTCAGCTCGGTTTCATCACACAAAATTTCCACAGCTTAATTTACCTTCTACCATGCGTGTCAGAAGCATAAGAAGTCTGGAAAACCCCAGACTACCCCAGACTGTTACTTTCAACTGACAGTGATAGGGGCTTACCCAATGTAACAGTAACAATGAATGTAAATACACTTTTGAGGTTCCTTGAAAAATTTGCCCATTGGAGACAAGTACTTATTTTTTTGGACAACCATTCTTTTAGTGGGCTGAAACTGAAGACACAAGAAGCCAACGGCAAATGACTGCAGTGCTGCTGTGATGTGTACACATTATTAGCCAGTGCTGTATGTACATCAATTCTTCTAAAGGGCTGTACAGGGGAAATAATTTGGAAACCCATGACAGCTGGGCAGTCTCTCCCTATTTCACCCATTAGTCCTCTAAATCAAGAGCCGTAAATGTCCAGTGCTTGTACTTGTAGTCCTTGTACTCTCATATGAGGCACCAGGCTGCCAAATGATATGGTAGCTTGAGGGAGGGTCTTTTCTCATTATCTCTTTCAGAGACTGATATTTTCACTGGATCTTTTTTCCTGGGTACTAGTTCTGACAATTTTCCTGCAGTCTCATCTCAGTAGTCTGCCCTTAGCTATTCCTCTTTGACTGGTAGATGAATGTGTTCATTCTGACACATAGGTCTCTAACATAATTTTTCTGCCACTGTCAGCAGGCAGAGGACAAATAGAAAACAAAAATCACCAAGTTAACAAGCAATTCTTACACAGGATGCAATGTCAGAAGAGAAATGGCTGCGATCTCCCCTCTGCATTGTACTCCAGACTGGTGCAATCAGTATCAAAATGTGATACTTTAATGGCTATTCTCTTCCTTCTCCTCCCTTCCAGCCTTTGCCTTTTCATTCCACCAAGAAATGATTCCTTCTTCCAGGGCAATTCTGTTACAAACTATTACCATGCAGGGAGCATGGCTAAAATAGCAGTGCTCCTCCTTAATCTATTTGGAAAGCTGCTGGAGTGGAGTGCTGCTTCCAGAGATGTTCAGTCTTCAGAGGCCATACCTTTGTGCAGACCCATCTAAAGTAATCTCTCAAGATGACTAAATTTTAACCTCCCTCTGCCCTTGGTATTCCATAGCTTGGGCAAGAGTCTAAAATGTATTTTGTTTGGTCTCTTCCTGGTTTCTACAAGCCAAATCAATATATTTCAAACTTTCTTTTTAATATAAAAAAAGCTATAATAAAAGATACCCTTCAACTGCAGACTTGAGAAACCCTCTTGGAGGTTTTACTGCAGTCTTTCCCTCAGAGTTTGTGTTGCTATCAACAGCTCTACATAGGCCTTTGGAGAGTGGCCAGCAGATAAAGCTTTAGGAAGAAAAGACAAAGCTATTTAATTTTAAAGGAAAACATGCTTAGTATGTTTAACAAACTAGGAACAAGGCACTGCTTTGGAGAACTGATGTGTGCTTTTGATAGATGTTTCAATCTCAGCTTTTATCTTGCAGCATGTTTGTGTGAATTCGGGAAAATCACATTTTGGTCCGTAAGTGCAACCTGTACATGTTCCAGATCATCACACCTGACTGCGTGGCCTCACAACGCACATCTGCTGAACCAGGGGGCTGCGTGGGTGCAGGTCACTTGAACAACGTTCCCAGACAAATGGCATAGTGGGGAACAGGCTGCTGAGCTGAGATCCATGGATAATTCAGTAGATGGCTGATTAGGTGAGTGAGTGAGTGTTACATGACACTTTCTGCTCCTCTTTGTTCTTGTCAGTGTTCCTACGATTTTGGATCCCCTTAGTACACGATATAAACTGCCAGTTCTTTTTTGACTCTTGCAACACCTCATTAAAACACCCGATGCAGCAGTTGCATCCCAGTGGGCATATTCTTCTTCTCCCTTTGCAAGGTCTCAGCAGCGTCACATCCACTGCTGTCCTGCCCTTCCCACATTACCTGTGTGAGGTGTCCCTTTGCTCCGCAATGTGCCTGCCAGTCTGTATGTGTGCAAGTATCACGCTGGAGTCCTCAGGACTGGTGGCAAACACAAATGCAGCACTGGGAGGTGACAGACTGTGGCCTGAGGGTCAAGCTGTGGCTTGTATGTGGCAGAGATCTAGAAGGCAAGAGTGGCTACTGATGCCTTGGCTTGGGACAGACTACAAAAGAAAAGCAGCTCTCCAGCTTCTCCCTCATTGCCCATGCTGTTGTCCACAAAAATCAGATTTGTTACCTGGTGTGCAACAAGACAGTAATTACACACTTAAGAGAGACATTGTTTATTTATTTTAGAGTTGTGCAAGCCTGGGTGTTCCGTGGTATTCCACAGATCAAGCACACCAACTACCAAAGCTTTTTACTATTTACATATTTTAGCAAACAAAGGAATTGGTGTTCATTGGCTATAAGTTACATAGTTCTCTTACTAATTAGTATTCTATCTTCTGTTAGTTAATGATTTTGTCACTTTTCACGCTAAATAGTCTGCATGCTCAGTCTTCTATTTGAGTCAGTGGCTTTCTGGGGCCAGTGGTACATGAGTTGGTGGTCACCACCTCCCCCTACCAGAATTAACTTATACGTAGCTGGAGCTATTTTAACACAATTGCCGAGTTGACTTTATTAGTTTCTTCCTTATCTTGGGAGTTCTGCCAGATGTCCTTGGGGCCCATAAATTTTGCATTCTTTGTGTACACTATCAGTGGGCATCCTTCTTTCCAAGATTTGTTACCCTCCCCCCAGGTCTGAGATCACTGACGCATGTCAAGCCCTAAACCTTAACAAGGCAATTCTACCAACAGGTAATTTGTCTTTTTAACACCTGGACAGCACTTGGAGCTTGTTAGCTGCTCTCTGTTTCGCAGACTAAATCTCCTTTCTTGCTGATTAGGCTAGAAAGCATACAATGATCAAGCATCAGAGCAGATCCTTTTGCAGCAATGCCAAGGGGCGGCCCGGCTGGCCCCCTGCCATGAAGCCGCAACATTAATGTTCCCAGTGACGATGACTGTGCTGTATCCGTGTAGCCACCCCCCAAAAGAACTGATCCTCTGTTTTCCCCACTGGTTGAGTAGGAAAAAAGAGGTTTAGGTGGCTGGCCACAACTTTCAGCGTGGAGCCCGAGGCCGTCACTTGCAGCTCTTGCTGACCGCGGCGCGTGCCAGCTGCTCTCGCCTGACGACGCCATTTTTCCTCCCCGCTGCCCGCTCCCTCCTTCCTGTTCTGGCTCGTTCAGTACCGAGTGTCCCTGGAAAATGTCACTTTCGCCCCGCCACTATGTAGCAGCCCCCGCCTCGCTTGGTGACGGCCAACGCCGCTGGGAGGAGCGGGAAGAGGCGGGGGAGCCGGCGGGAGGAGGGCTCCGCACCTGCCCCTCCCAGCAGGCCGCGGGCCGGGAAGGGGCGGGCGAGGTTTCCCGGAACCAGCACCGTCCACACGGCCGCCTCTGGCCCGTTCTCCCCGCGGGCTGAGGGTGCCGGAAACTGCCCGCCATGTCCTCGGTGGCCGCCGCCAGCTGCGACGGCAAGGGCGCGGGGGAGGCGGGGGAGGCGCGGGAGGAGAAGAAGCCGCTGAAGCCCTGCTGCGCCTGCCCCGAGACCAAGAAGGCGCGGGACGCCTGGTAGGGACCCGGCCCGAGCTCCCCGCGGCGGCCCCTCCGCGCCCGGGCGTTCCCCCTTCCTGCCGGTGTGCGCGCCCTGCCCCGCCGGGGTTCTTCCCTGCCAGGAGTTTGTGCCCCTGCCAGCGTGCGCCCGTGATTTTGGGAGCTCTCCCCACCCCGGACGGAGTGTGCTGGAGTATCCGAGGGAGGAGGGAGAGTGTGGAGAAGGAGAGGAAACTGTCTTAATAGGATAATTTAGAAACGAAGAGGTTAATACCTCAGAGCCCCAGTTTAAAACAGGTTTCAAAGATCAGCTTTTAATGATATTTGTAAATGTTCACTATTGTTGATCGACTGAAGCAACATGCACCAGCAGCCGGTAACATCTTTATTGTTCGGCTTGTTATAGATTGCTTGGACAGAATCAGTGAGCCTCCTAGCATGTACAGGATTTGATTAACAAGCATTATCTCTTTTATTACAGGCTGATTATAAATTACGTTCTCTTTTAAATAAAGAAAAATACTCTGTTCTTTTGGGTCTCAGAGGATATTTCCCACAGAAGTTCAAAATTTGACAGTGATCTATATAGCTGCGTTGCTAATTATAGACTTAGTAATGATCATAGGACCTATAAAATAGTATGAAATGCACCCTCAAAATGGAGTTCCTTAGTCTATGACAGTGAATCTTTAAAAAACTTTAATCTGATGACCAAGTTGTCTTTTTTTTTTTACTTTGCTGGTGGTATAGATGGTGTTTGGTAGGTAACATAATACTGAACACCGATTTTGCTAAATTTAGGGGAGCATGTGTAATTACAGGGTAGAGTGAAAGTGAATCCAGGGCCCTTTAAGAAAAGGGTGGTAGGATGGATATTGCTGGTCAGATAGAGTTCCCCTGGGCATCCAGGGGATGTGTCCATGCTCATTGTAGTAAAACCTAAGAAGAAAACTAAAGAGCAGCTCTGCCATTCAGCCAAAAAGCAAGCCTGAACTGCTTTTGTGGTATACATGATATACCAACAGTGATAGGCTCTTACTTGGCTGGATGAGTAACATCAAAAGTTACCATATATGGTGAATAATTTTTTCAACAATAGCTGGACAGGTGTTTTGGTTTGTTTTGCTTTTTGCTTCAGGGCCCCTAAAAAGCAACTGAAGTTGGACTAAAATATCATTTACTGATCAACCTATTCTGTATTGGTCTTACTGGAGAAATTTTGTTGCTTCCCTACTGAATTATTTGAAACCAGCAAGCTCAGCATACTTGATGATGTGACAGCCTTGTGTTGTATAACAGATCCCCATCTGGACTTGCCCAGAATAGACCCTGGCCTGTTAATAGGAAGTTTTGTTACGCCTGTTGTCAGAGTTTTAGGTGCACAGCTCCAGACTTGGGTAACTTTTTGGGGTAGTTTTATACTTCCCAAAACAGCACTACCCTGGACAGGGTGGACAAAAAAAAAATCTCTGGACCCTAATAGTGTTTTTTAATTGTCCCTAACAGTTTGTCAGTTCTATTTCTTTGACTAAAAGTAATTGAACATTTTATTGCTGAATCCTGGAAATCTTTTCATTTTGCAGCATTATTGAGAAGGGAGAAGAAAATTGTGGGCACCTGATTGAAGCTCACAAAGAGTGTATGAGAGCTCTGGGCTTCAAGATATGAATGAGATGAGCAGGACTGAATGGGGTGAGTATGGCCTTCAAGACCTCTGCCTCTGAAGTGCCCTGGCATCTCAGCTGGTGCCACTGGAAGGCCCAGAGTACTGTTCATGATGGTGTCCTTATGAGAGAAAAGGCAGAGCGATCCTCACTGACATTAGAGTTAGCACTCCTGTCCCAGTGAGGGTGGTGAAGCCTTTGGCAGTACACAGCCCCTGTGGGTCACCCTTCAGCAGTAGAGAATGGTGCCGTCTCTGTTGTCTTCTGGTGGAGCCAAACCTCAATTTAGATTTCAGATGCTAGGGCACATGGGAATTGGTTTTTGTGGGTTTGTCCTGGGGGTTTTTTGTTGACTATTGAACTGTTGCTCAATATCCAGTGGAAATCCAATGTTTTGTGAAGCTGTGTTTCCTTTCTCTTCTAGATGATGTCTGTGGTGTGACTGTGTTCTGGAAAGCTGCAAAATAAATTATTTCTGCAAGTTACTTCAAAGAACAAATATAAACAAAGAATCTATTTATAAAGAGTCTTTAATGATTGAGTATGCATCACATCTGTAGCTCTTCCACTGTTAGCTCTTGACCACTGCTATAGAAAATATATTTTTTCCTCTTAATAAAAGTCTGAAAATGATCAATGTTCCTGACTTCTGTCTCTTTTTAAGTAAAGAAATGACAGTGCCCTTCTTACTGAAAACAGTGTGCTGCAGGAATGAGCGAATGAGAAAAGCATGCTTAATTATTAACACAGGAACACTGATTACTGTGGTGGTGTAGTTAAACAGAGAGGACTTTGGTGGGTTTTCCCACTGATGCAAATTGTGAAATCGTGCTAGTAACATTGCCCTCTTACAGCTTTCAGCAGTCATGCTGAAGCTTGTAGTGCTGTTTGTGACAGTAGCTGTAACTATGTTTGTACGAAGGCAACCACAGTCTTACAAAATGAACTTCCTTAGAGTCAAAACTGTATTTCATTTCCCCTGGTCGAATTCTTCTGACGGTTTTTGAATACCATTACCGAGCTTCATTCTCTATAATAAAAAATTGGGTGCTTCCCGTATCAAACTCACTTGAGCCAGTCGTTCTTCAGGGGAAAGGGAGCAGAGGCTTACTCCCTGTCACTGCAAGTGACTTGTATGTACTGGTTACTTGCCTAAAAGTAAAGCTTTTTTCTATGCTGAGTTTTTGTTGTGTTAGTCTTGTGCTAGGCATGCATGGGCTTTTGTCTTCTGGCTTTGTTTTTCAACTGTATGAGATGATAGTGGGAGGGTGGTTGTTGCCTTTGAATGCTTCTTACAATCTAGAGAAAAATAAGGTGCAGTTGCTGGTGTGTTACACATGTGGGGCTTTTTTGGCTTCATACTATGTAATTGTGCAACACCAATGTTCCTGTAGCAAGTTGACTTTCTGAAGATTGTATCGCTAATTACTTTTTCTCCTGATGGGTTTTCTCTTCAGAAACTGAAGATGCAGAATCTCTGCTTTGTCTTGATTTTTCTCTTGGCTTTGATCCTGCTGGAGGGGTGGGTGCTGTCATGATGTTTGCCTTCTGGGCCCTGCATATCCTGAGCTAGCAGTGGCTTTTGACTGTGAACATTTAGTATGTGACACTTGGTGCTGCCTCTGCTGAGACTCACAAGTCGCGGGAGGAGAGTTTAGACTCTTCCTCTGGGAATGTTTTGTGAAGCTCCTGTCTTGAGGCAAAAGTTGTGCCCTCGCTGGCTTTCAGCCTCAGAGTAGGGATGCAGGTGTGGCTCTGGCAGAAAGCATTCAGAGCTGCCTGTGGCACTGTAGCTGTTTGAGGAGCAGGACCTGATGCTTGCTCTTCTTGGTGTTTATTATTGTCTTGAGGTTGAAGCTTGAATAAGGTCATTTCTTGAACCATTGTGTGTCAGAGCTTGAACTGGAGAGAATGCTGAAAGGTGGATGAGCACCAGCTTTGTGGTAACATGGTTTCTGCCACAAACTGTGGACATGTTGCTGCAGGATAGAATAGGGCAGGGAGTGGCCAAGTGAGAATGGAGTGCTGTTTATATCAGGTCAAGAAACGAAAAAAATACATTCCTGCACAGTTTTACACTGATTCTATTCACTGAAGAATTGGGATGTTCAGACCTCCATGAGGGTAAAAGCATGGCAAGTACTTTAGAAAGTTTTTGGAAATAAGATGAGTGGGATGCTGATGTACCTGTGTGCAACAGGTACAGAAGGGATGCTGGACAGCTCTATACTTAAAGCAACAACGGAAGAACCTTGTAGTCAAATCAAATTCCTTGCTGAGCAGCTTCATTTCTTACTATGGTATTCGTGTGGAGTGGATTCAGGGCTTCATTCAGGGAGTGGGAGTTCCTGTGTTACTGCTCACTGGCAGTGTTGGTGCCGGACACTGCCGTGCACAGGGTGGTGTGTACCTTGAGGGTGTGAAACATGGCAGTAGCAGGAAACTTGACTGAACTACAGAGCAGTACAACTAGATAGAGTACACGCCATCTTTGAACCTTTGTGATTCACTGTGGGCTTGTCTGGAGTAGGCTTGAGACCTTCCCCTGCAGTTGTAAATCAAATGTGGATATTTTGGAGCTACAGAGTTTATTTGTGTGTAAGTAACAGTTTTGCGGACTAATGCCAGCAGTGCACTGTATAATCAAAAAAGAGGTGACTGATTATGCCCTCTCTGACTTCAAGCCACCAAGGTCTTAGTGTCCTCAAGACAGGTGATTGAACTAGTTTTCAGCTTATGGGATCAGTAGTGAACCTGTAGACTTCCTAAGGGATGGACAAAATAACCAGTCATTCAGCTACTGTGAGATTTGGGACTGATAATCTCTGTGTTGTGTGGTTTTCAAGGACAGAGGATTTATTTGCCAAACATAGTGCAGGCTGTTCCTGCATTGCATCATCCCATGCAGCTGAATATTAAGTGCTACTGGTTGAGTCCATTTTAAGGGGGAAAATCAGTGAAGTGTCTGTTTCCACACTGCCTGTTTCAGAGCTGGAAAGCTCTATTTTTCTTCTTCACAAACACATCTTGTAGTAATGCTTATGTGTTTACTTCCAGGGAAGGGTCTTAATGCTGCTCCGGTGTTTTCTATGAACCTACCATCTTCATTCCAAATTGTTTTCAACTTTGGTATGGCCCTTTCCCATTGAATCAGTATTAGCTTTTGAACACTCATCTTGGATGAACCAGCATCTCTGGATGAAAGGCACTTACTCTAATGCAAGGCAAGGCATGAAAATAAAATGTCTCTTTGGCAAAAAGCGGGGTTTTTTTTACTTTTGCTGGGTGGAAAACTAGAAGTGCTGTGCAGATGATCTGTATGGTCGTGGCACTGTCAAGGCACGATTTAGTCTTGGTGGTTCAATCACTTTACAAATATTCCTTTTAGAAATTTGGGTCTGAAAACACTAAATTAATCTCTAGTGTATGCTCTGAGATCTACCTTGTAAAATGCTGTATCATTCTACAGAGTCACATTGGGACCCAGCAGAAAAGTTGCATAGTTTCTAATGAGAGCTTTGTGCTGTTATTGCTGGGGGTTGAAAGCTTCCTGTCTGCCTTCCACAGAGAAGTCACAACAGGTCTTCTTCACCAATGGTGCTGGCTCCGGCATCACTGCAACACCACTGTTTATGTTCTGGAAGATGTCAGATGAAGGACTTTCTTTGTCCTAATGAGTCATTAACGTTGTGTTCCAGTTTATTTTCTACTCAGGCATTTACCTAACTGAAGAATGAAATTAATAGCTTCCTTTTTTTCCACTTTCTTTGATGTTGCTGCAAAAGGGTTTTGGTGGTATGAAAAGGTAGGAGAAATTGCAATGGTGCTTCTCAGGATGCTTCCTCTAATGTAGTTCTACATTTCTATTCATAGCAGTTCAGTTTTGTCTCACAGATCTTATGTGAAGTGTCTTTCTCCTAAGTGTTCACAATCTTGACATCCCAACTCCCCATTTTATCAGATGTCAGCCGATCTTGGAGACAAGGCTCCTTATAAAAATACAGATTTTTTGCAGAGGCCTAAAAGTAGAGAAGTTGTTGTCGGGGTCATATAGCGAGTATATGGCAATGATATGAAAAACGGAACTCGGATCCCAAGATTTTTATTGTAGTGCTTTGGCTGTAAGATCATCCTTCCTGCTTTGCAGAGAAGGTTGAGAGAAAGTTCTTAATTTTCCCGTAACTCTTGCAGATGAGTGTTGTTCTGCTTCAGTAAGTAGGATTTATTTCTTCACTTCACTTAGTTAAGGGGCCACTGAAGACCAGGTTCCCTGTTTCACTTTACCCTTAACAGAAGGCATCTTTCTGAATGGACTGTACTCACCCTGTGAAAAGCTTAATTTGTCTTCTTTCCTTCCCACATGGCAACCTGCCAGGATGGCTCTTAGGAGCCATGCAGCTCTGTATTGCACGTGGCCTAATCATTGCAGAAATAAGATTGTACTGGCCAACACCATGATGAATTCTTTAAGGTTGCCATAAAGCATTGCTGCAGCCTTGCCCAGGAGACAAGGCTGTTACTCCAGAGCACTATTAGTAGGAGAGGTGATAAGTGTGTCCTTAACTGAATGGTGCCAATGGGAATGGTATGTTAGGCAGGGCAGCTGCAAGCTCGGCTTGAAACACGACCACCCTTGAAACCCTATCTCTACCCCACTGACCCATGCAGGCTGACTTCATACTGTGTTGGGAGACCACGTGGGTTGCGTCAATGCCTGAAATGTAGCTGCATCCTGGCAGTGGGGCAGATCCTGCCTGTGTGACTGATAACGTGTCGCTTGAAGCAGAGGAGGAATTGCATTTATGCATGTTTTGTGTAGCTGACTGTGGAGCTGACCTCAAAGGCTTCCTCTTGTGCCTGGGTTACCTGAGTGAGAAGTGTTGGCTGTCCTCTTTGGGCTAAATGAAGGTCTGGGGTGGGTTCCAAATAGCTATTAAAAAAATGAAAATGTGAGATGATGTTTCTCAAGAGTGCTTCTCAACAGAGCCTGTAATCCCTCAGCTAGGATTTCCCCACAAAACATGCTTCCAAGTGTTACACACTCTCAAAGCTTTTGGCAGGATAGTCTTGTCTTCATGATAGATGAGACTGGGTGCTAGAGGCTTGTTTGCTCTAGTTTTATCCCTTGCATTCACAGTTCTCTGGCTGTGCTCTGGCTGTTTTCCTTGTGCCCCTTGATCTAAAACACCGCACGAGAGGGAGCTCCCTGGAGTAAGGGGGGGCTGTAATGCACCTGGAAAGTATTAATTGAGAGCCAGCCTCTCTTATTTTGCTAAGTCTCTGCCACAGCTATGAGCCACAGTGGGAGAAGGGGGTAACCTTTTTCCTTTTTTGTGCTGGGTGAAAGTCACTCTCTCGCAGGAGCGCAGGGCGGTGGAGAGCCCGATGTGGGGCTGGAGCTCGCCACGATAAGCTGGTTGTTTTCCCTTCTGCTCTTCCCTCCTCGCGCTGCACTGGGCTTATCTGGCCGCCTGAGTTATGTTAAGTAGCGGGTGCATGCTTGCTCTCTGTTCTCCTCTCTGCTTTTGCTCCTTGGATTTCAATTCCAAACATGGTTATCCATTTGGGGTCTCTCTCCGTTCCACTGCCAAGAGATACACATTCCACACTCAACACCAGCTCCCTCTGCTGCTCTCTCACGGTCGCTATTCCATTTGCCGGAGCGCAGGCGAGACAGACAGTGCAAGGAGATTTCTGTCCTGTCTGTGAGTTTTCCAGCTAATGGCCTCTACTCTTTTTTTGACTGAGCTCTTTTGGCTTCACATTTGCCAGCTTCTTTTCTCACCGTTGTGGCTAAGAAGGGGGCCAGCCGACGGTTTGTGAGCCACAAAGAGGAGAAGCAAACCCTTTTGGAATTTTTTGGGTGCAAAAACGTTTGGCAGTACTTTTTTAACATGTCGCTCTGAAGCAGTGCTGTGGGACCAGACAGTGCTCAGGAGGAAGAGGAGCAAGAACAGCTACCCAGCAGCCCTGGTTTCAAACTTCTGCAGCACCCTTTGTGTATGACAATTCATTTTGAGCGCAGGACGGCTGGGGAGGGTGGGGAGTGGGGAAGGATGAACGCAAACAGCCCCTCTTGGGACCAGGCTGTTCTCCGGCCTCCGGTGTGTGATGCCTGGAAGGAGATTATGGAGGAAGCAGCCTATCAGCTGGCCAGCTGCATTGTCCTCCTGGGTTACATGGGGGGAAGTGGCATCTTTGGGTCCCTCTATATCTTTGGCCTCCTGGTCCCAGGCTACTTGTGCTATGCTCTGTGGGGCTGGCTGAGCGCTTGTGGGCTGGATATCTTCATCTGGAACATGCTGCTGGTCCTCGCCTGCTTGCTTCAGCTGGCTCACCTGGCTTACCGGCTCCGCAGAAACACCATCCCGGAAGAGTTTGACCTCCTCTACAAGACCATGTACCTGCCCTTGCAGGTGCCCCTGGAAGTCTACAAAGAAATCGTGAAGTGCTGTGAAGAGCAGGTCCAGTCGCTAGTCAGAGACCAGAATTATGCGGTGGAGGGCAAGACGCCCATTGACCGCCTCTCATTGCTGCTGTCTGGCAGGTAAAGGCTCCCCTGTTTCTGAGCAAAGTCTGACAGCAAAGCGCTGTGGCTTACTGTTATATTTTCACGCTCTGTAGAAACTGGGGTGAGGATTGTGTCCTTCCCCTGAAAAGGGTCTGAGATATGCATTGGTTTGTTGGGGAAGGGGGAAATTTGCTTTTTGGGGGGTTAGTTTTCTTTTGTTTTCTGACTTAAGACAATTGCAGGGAATGGTTTGCAGACTCAAGCTATGGGCAATGAAGTGACCAGCTCAGCCTTACCTATGATACTTTTGATGAATCGTTACCCCTTTCTCTGTAATTTTGAAGTGATCTTATTTATGATGGCAGCAGACTGGCTATGAGAAAGTGTTTCTCAAGGCAGGAGGGCCGTGTCTGGACCTGTGGTCTTTCTGGGTACCAGGCATACCTCTGTGATGTGAAGAGCTGTGTGCTGAATGTGCTGAGGCCTCAGTTCACCTGCTCTCTCTGGCCAGCAGTGTTCAGGGAGAGGTTCCTGTTCCCAACATCCCAGCCCTCAGGGCTTTGACATTTTTCACTTTGAGCGTCATTTTGTCAAAAGAGAGAGTATTCTCCTGTGGTGGATCCTGCCTAATCCGGTGTCTTTCTTTCCCTGTGCTGTCAAGCATTTGTGATACTCCTTCCTCTGGACCACCAAGGAGAGCCTCAGGGACCTCTAGACAGTCTCACTGGAGATTTGATTGAATGAACAGTGCTGATCAAGTACTGGCATTGGTTCACCTGAGATCCTGCGGCACACCTTTAGCAGCATATCCACTTAACGATTTGCAAAATCCAGATGCATACAAATAGCAATAGTGTTGGCTTCCAGGCTGCTGCCAGGAACTTGGCACTACTGTTATATAAGAATGGGAAAGGAAAAAGATCTCTAAATAGGAGCAGTGCAGGAGGTGTGTCTCACAAGGATTTTCCTTTGGGAATACAAAGCATCACCTGGGGCTCATGTTTTACTGCAGTGGCCAATCCTCTCTGGTGAGGGAGTGTGCAAAGAAGAATGGCTGACCTTCCTTTTTTTTGGTCTTGGTCCCTTTTCTAAGATGTGTTAAGAGCACCCTGGGACCACCAGGATGTTGAATGGCAAAGCACTGGAAGGTAATTTGGTATGTGCATTTCCATTGGTGCTTGCCCTTACCAAAAATCTCTGCTGAGCAGCTGGCTCTGAAGTTTACTGTATCTGCAAATAATATTGATGGGGAAGAGTTTGTGCTGTCTTGACCTGCACTGGATAATGTGATGCTGCTCTGTGGGCATGGAAGTGCTGCAACAGACAGTAAGGTGGTGATGGTGGGTGGTTGTTGGGCTCTCTTTTGCGGTGGGAACTATGCATCTTGGCTGGCACAAGATGCTCCATGGAGATGGGAATGGATTTACGTTTCCTGGTACCCACTGTATTGCCTTGTGAGGTCCTTGCTGACCCAGCAGAGCATTGCTACTATTATGGTGCTCTCTCTTAAACTGAACAAGTGAGGTCTTGGAAATGCAGAATATGCCTGGATCAGGAAATGTGCCTTGCAATCCCTGACCCTTCCAGGCAGCACTGCCAGCTGATTAGAAGCCAAAGGTGAACTGAGTCTTGTAACTCCTGGAGGCAAGAAAAGCCTTTGTGCATCGTACAACAGGGGTACATGGTAACGGGAAAGCAAGAGGCCCCAGGTCTGGTGATGCAGAGCTATGAATAGAACTCCAGAACACCCTGCCATTGTCCTTGCTCCAGGCCTGTGCAGGTCCTTCCCTATTCCCACAGCAGAGCTGAGTGCGTGTTTGACCTTGATACTGGCAGGCAATTGTAGCAAAAGTAGGCGAAAGGGTTACTTAGAAGGCCAAGAGAAAGTGAGCAGTAATGTGCAGCAAACTATGAGCTCACAGGGTGATCTGTCAGGAGCCAAAATCATGGGCAGCATGATTTTGGGGGATTCTGAGTGTAATGACTTCCCAATACCGAGACGGGGATGCCCTTGTGCAATCCTGGGGACAGTAGGAAGATACAAGTACAAAGAGACACAGGCTGGCTTAGAAGTACCTCGAAAGCAGCCGCAGTCCTGTGGGCTGAGAGGTCCTGGGTTAGGACCAAGCATTGCACCTGTGAGGGCTGTCTTCGTAGCAAGAAACAGAAAACAGATGGAATACGGGGAAGCAGCAGCAAATAGTTTCCCACAGAGAAAGGAGGGATAGCCTCATCACTGAAGCACCTGCAGCTGTCCCAAGAGGGTACGAGACATGTGTGAGACAAGTATTTCTTTCCTCCCTGGTGGGACGCACTGTGTGAGCTATCACGTTTGTGTGACATCTGTTTTGTGGCCTGAGCCTGTGTGCCTCACCTGTCCTCTGCAGGATCCGAGTGTGCCAGGATGGACAATTCCTTCACTACGTCTTTCCATACCAGTTTCTGGACTCTCCAGAATGGGAGTCGCTGCGACCCTCTGAAGAAGGAACTTTCCAGGTAACCCCAGCTCAGCTTCACTCCTTGCTGCTTTGCTGCGTGTCTGAGAAGGGGATGGAGGGGCCTCATTATGCCGTTCAAAGCTGACCAAGAATACTTTCCTCCCCTTGCTGGTGGTTTAGCCAGCACAGAACTACGTGATCAGCTGTTTTACCTTTTTTTCCACCTTGTTCTGAAGACCTCAGGGCATGCTCCTACTGTCTGCTGATAGCAAGGAGGGTGGAGCATGGTGCTCCTTGCAGTTTATCAGGGAATCGAGGTGTCAGATTGCTGGCTCTCTTCCATTATGGTGTTCCCTAGTACGTGTACTGATGCATTTGCCCGGCACACTGCTAGCAGGGTGCATTGTGCTAGCATCGGGATGGCAGCCGTGCTAATATGCGGCAGTGATGTAAATGCATAAACATCCTTCTCCTCACAGAAGTTTCTGATGGTCATGTGTTTTGGGTGGAGAAGCAGAAAGGATGATTCACACCCCAATATGGTCCTTTCTGAGCAGAAGAATCCCCTGTTCAGAGGCCAGACCAATTCTCATTTGCAGTAACTGAAAGGATTTTGGCCTTGCTGTCAACACCCCACAGTGTTTCTTTGGCTTTCCTTCTGGAGGAGATTACTTAAGCCTACATCCCTCTGTCTCTTTAACTCACATCTCAGGATGGCCTGATACCTGTCAGGATGTCAATCTTGATTATGTCAATTAGGGCATATGAGGAGGGATTTTGCTAATCCCTTGGGAGCGTGGGACGGTCATGAGGGAATGATGCTTTCTCATGAGGGTAGCCCCAAGCAGACTTGGTTAAATCAGGGCAGGTCTCCAAATCTGCTTTCCTAGGCTCTGAATTTGGCTCATGTGTGAAAGGGTCACGGTGATTGCTCCTGAAAACCACGTCATTGCCAGTGGTTATGGCTGCAGGAGATAGCTGGCTGTGTGACTGTGGCACAGGGCTACAGACTGTGAGCAGAAATAGGGATGTCAGACCAAGGTAATGAAGTAGGAAAGGCAACAACAGCATGGCTGTGCTAGGGCTGGTGGTATCTCATGTTTTGCACAGGTCTTCAATCTGGCAGCAGACTGCTGCTAGCTCCTGGGCTGTATTTGCCCAAGAATCCGGCAGGGAGAGTGATGGCTGCCCAGTGGTCCAGGCAGGGAAATGGCTGACTGCAATGGCTGACTGCAGGCATGCAACCTGCAAAGACATTCACAGCATTTTCAGAGCTAATTTCCGTGGAACTGAATGTTCCCAGACCTCCTGAGGGTCTTTATCTGTGGTGTTGGAGACAGCTTGGGAGCAGGCTAGTGCCAGGCTGCACCAGCCCTGCCAGCACCATGCTCTTGGCACCTTTTCTGCTCTGCAAGACGGGGTTCTTCAGTGAAGTCAGCTGTGCCTGGCACCAGGATGGGGAGGTAGAGCCCTAGGTAGGGAGAGCCATGTGCTGGAAATGCCTAAATGCCACGTCTGCTTACTGAGGAGCATGAAGAAGTAGCAGCTGTGTGAGACCAGCAGTCATCGAGTGTGACTTGACCAGTCCCTGTACCTGAAAGGACCTTACTCCTTCCTGATGGCCATGCTTAACCATGGTGATGTGCTGCTTTTGGCAGCTCTTTAACCGACTAGTCCTTCTCACCTGAGTAGTTAATGAAACTCTCCATCTTATCTCAACCTTATTCCTAGCAACGCAATAATTTGGTTTAAAAAGTGCATGTTGGACTCTGGGTCTTTGCTGGAGGAGGGCATGGAAGGTTTTTCTTACCCAAGGTTTTTCTTTCTCCATGGCTCTCTGGATTGAGCAGTTTCAATTCTGAGCCCACTGAAAAATGGCAGAAGCATGACTTGGTCTACAAGAATAGCTGGTTTCCTTGAGCCTTCTGCTTTGGCTCTCTGCTTCCCACAGGACTGCTGGATCGCAGTGCCTGAAGGAGTTTGGTTTCAGGGCTGGCACTTTCCCCCAGAAGGCTGAATTACAGGCTCTTGCTGATGCTGGAGCACTTGTGTCAGGGGGGATTCATGAGTGAAATCTGTCTCGCTGTCCTGGTTAGATGGCAGGTTTGCTTATTGCATCTCAATCCCTCAAAAGAAGGGATCACTTTTGATCACTGTGCCAGAAGTTGGTTAGGAAAATGAGATTCTGGTCACTTCAATTTCCTTGTGACCCTTCTTTTTGCCTGCCTGGCCTGGGAAAGTTCTCAGGTTTTATCTCCTATATTTCTTTCATCAGACAGCTGTTTGCAGGGCAATGGCATTAAATATCAAACCCAAGGACACACACATGCAGCCAAGCCATGTTCAGCTTCCCAGTGGCCCTCTGCCATGGCGGCTGACCAAGGAGACCCCTGGGTATAGAGTGAAAGGGAGCCCCCAGGATATTTTGGCTCTGGCACTTGTCGCATGCCAGTGTCTCCATTACACTCGGATGTTCTTCTTTGGCCCAGGGCAGTTTGACCCTTCCTGCATTTCTTGTCTTTATTATTATTATTTATTATAATATACACTTACATACTATATAATGTTTTTTACTGGAATTAGTCTTGTCCTTCAGCTAGGGGGAAAAAGTCTCTCTTTACATTGACAAAAAGAAGCAATACGAAATGTTCTCTAAAATCAATCCAATAAACCCTCATGAGTTTTTTACAGATACATGAACGCAATAAAGCCTTGTTATTTCCTCTCTCACTGACTTGTGCTGCCATGTTCTTCAAGGCCATTCAGCTGTACAGAGTCCAGCAGAACTGCTGAGACAGGATGTCCTTCTGGCACAGGAGGACCAGGCAAGCCTTTCAGGTGGCCCTTCCAACACTCAGGGCCTTCTTGGAGCAGGGCTGTGGGACTGTGCAACCCAGCAGCAGAATGGGTCAGCAGCCTCCCCCAGGGCTACTTGCTGGCAACTCAGACTGGCTGGGCATGCAAAAACATCCCCCTCTGTAGCATTTCTGTGGAGGGATAGGGGTGTCTGTGCTGCCCTGGTCATTTCAGCTACATCCATCAGAGGCCAATAAGGGAACATCATTTGAAAGCAAGAGGGTGAAACGTAGCCATCCATGTGGCTGGGTTAAACGAGGACATGGTACTAATTGCATAGGAAAATGGGGTCTTTGCCTCCTTAGGGAGAGGAAACAGCAGCGGGTAAGGATTTATCCAGTCATTCAACCAGGACAGTCTGGCTCTCCAGCCCCACCATCTCCAAAGAGAATAGGCATCAAAGGGGCTGAGGGCCTTCCCTGGAGTGAAGCACATGGCTCCAAGGGGGGTGACCCCCGCCCAGGCAGTGGGACTTACTCCGCTCACTCCCTGCCCCACAGGTCACGCTGACAGCCGAGACCGATTGCAACTACATCACCTGGCCGAGGAAGAAGCTGTATCTCCTCCTGAGGAAGGACCGCTACATCGCCCGGCTCTTCTCCTCCCATCTGGGCTATGACATCTCGGAGAAGCTCTACTCCCTCAACGAGAAGCTCTTTGCCAAGTTTGGCCTGCGCTTCGACATCCGCTTGCCCAGCCTCTACCATGTCCTTGGGCCAGCCTCCTCTGAGGGGGAGTCGGAGGACTGTGAGGAGCTGCTGCCTGGCTCTGGCCAGGCCAGCGTCTCTGAGCCGCCGCCGCAGCCACCACCGCCGGCTCCACGCCCCCGGGCGTCCCGGCCCGACAGTGACCTGCTGGGTGAGGACTCCACCAGTCTTGTCTTGGAAGATTTTGCTGAGTTGCCGGGGTCTTTTATGGACTATGTGAGCGAAGGGGAGTATATGAAGTGAGGGCACTCCTGGCACGGGCACACCTCACCCTGTGTGGGACCCTTGCGTAAGTACCCACTTGCAGAGCAAGTCTTTCCCGTAATGCATCTGCCTGGACAGAGCAGTGGCCCCCATTTGCTGTGGGTTTGCACCTCTGCAATATTTTTTGGCCTGCTGCCCTAAGAAATCCCAGAAGGTGGCTCAAGCTATGTGATTTTCTTAAGGAAATGCAGCAGGGCAGAGACTTGGCTCCAGGCACCAGTTGTACTGTGGGGTAGAAGGGCCAGTAATCTGGCCACAGAAAGCTCTTCCCTGCCCAGTTCTCTCCCTATCCCTCAGGAGAGGCAGAAAAACTGAAATGGTGTCCAGGCTGGCAGGTGGTACACAAGTGGTCGCAGAGACCATGAGGTAGAGCTATGCCAGGAGATACTCCAGTACTGAGCTGAGCAAGAGCTCTGCATGTGGGAGAGCCCACATCCCAGGAGATGCCAACAGGACTAGAAACAGCTCCAGGGTTTATAGCCGGTTGGTAGCCAGGAGTTGCTATAAACCCTGCAAGTGCTCAGTCTGGGCAGGAGGAGAAAGCTGAGAGTCCTTCCTCTCCCTGCCCACTGCAGCTCATCCCAGCATTTGATCTGTCCTCCTTGTCTCTGCTGAGATCCACCTCTGCCAGATCAGTAAGGTAGTGAAAAGTCTGCCCTGGGTGGTATAGGTCTTGCCTCCAGTCACCCTGGGTGGACTGACAGGCTAAACATTGTTTTAAGATGCCCCAAAGTCTGCTTTCCAGTGAGTGGGAATGAGTTGCTGTCTTCCAAAATGCCAGCTCCTTAGTCTGCAAGGGAAAAACATTCCTGTGCCTGGTGGCTGTTAGGGCAGAGGAACAATGCAGGCAAGCAGAAGTAGATGGGAGAGTGGCTTGTGCTTGGAATTCAAATCCAAGTGACCAAGAGAGAAATTCCACCCTGAGCTACTTTTAGCTAGCCACTGCATGCCAGCTGCTACACGCCAGCTGCAGACCCCAAAATGTGCATTCCTGCTGCCTCCCCACAATAATCCAGCTGCCAGGCAGCAAGTTTGGGACTAGGATTTCTGTCCTAGAAGTGACCCCTGCTTGTGTTCCAGTTGGGTTCGCATAGCAGGGAGGAAGTTGCAGGGCTGGGCTGCAGCTGGGGAGGCTGTCTTCCATCAGGCAGCTTTGAACACAGTGCAACATTGCACCCTACTCTTTGTGCCTGCTGGGGTCTACTTCTACCTGTACTGTGGACTCAGTGGCAGGGAGCATTGGCTCCTGGCATGAGCCCTGACAAGTCTGCAGTTTTCTTTATATTTTCTGGGATATGAACAAAGTGGCCAGGGAAAGAACAAGTGTATTTGGTTTTGGCTGAATCAGAGAAAGAGTCAGCAAGAGTTTTTTTCAGGGTTTTGTTGTTGGGGTTGTTTGTTTGGTTTTGTATGGTTGGGTGTTGTTTTCTTTTCTAAGGAGGCACAGAGAGAAAAAAAAATCCACATTTGTTCTAGGAATGTGAAGTCCCTGGTTTTGCTGATAGGCTTCTGGAGATGTGAGTTTGCAGCTTTTTCAGTCCTTACTTGGAGAGGCAGGAACACTGAATCACTTATGAGACAGCCATTCTCCTAGCTGTCAGAAGTGTCTGTGAACACATGCAATCACAAATGAATGCAAGGAGTGTTGCAAACATGGTGAAGTCACTTTGCCTGTGCTTTGATTCTACCTTGCCTTCTCAGAAGGAGGATATCCATTCTCAGGTCATTGGTAGAATTCTCCTAGTTGATCAAGCTCAATAAAACCAGAATTTCAAATGCAATTTTAAAAGATAGGAGACAAGGAACACTGTAGCTTTTTTTGAAAAATTTCCACCCATTTTTGGCAGTGAGGCAATACTGTGAACATACACAGAAGAGGTGTGTGCGTGTTGGGCAAAACTTTGCTACTCAGCAGAAAGCTTTTCTTTCTTTCACACAGTCCTGTGTGAGCTGGAAGCTTTTGTCTTTCTAGATCTTGTGGCTGAGACAGTTTCAAGGACTGCTGATGTTTGCATCATTATTGCACCTGCAATAAAAGCCCAGATGTTTAGAGGCTGTATTTGAGGTGGGAGAGGAGCATGATCTCCTGTCTGTCAGTCTGGACACAATAGCCAGTGTGGTATTTTAATTTTTAAGGTAATTAGACAAGGAATCAAAAACTTTAGTGTGTTCATCATGGTGGAATGAGTGCTTCCCTGTTACCCTGCTCACCACTTCTGTGTCCTAATGACATCACATCCCAGGACATCCCAGACATCCCCCATCACATTGCAGCACAACAGCAATTGTCACATCTGGGTGATATTCCACAGCAATGTGGGTGCCTCGCCACAAATACTAGTGATACAGAAAGGCTGCAGGTTTTCCCTCTGTCCAAACAGTTGTCACAGCTCAGCAAACGATCTGAGCAGGTCTGCCATGGCTCAGGTAAAGCACTTTCATAACTTTTTCTTACATTCGTAATGAACAGGGAAATCCCCTGCAGTGTCATTGTTCAAAGTAAGTCCCTGAAGTCAGAACTCCCCTGGGACTTTCCCCTGGCCTGTGCTCTCATCTCCTTCCCCAGTAACTCCCAACATGGGTAATCACCTTGCATCTCTCTAAATTCCCCATGCTGAAGTGCTTCTGTGGATCACATTCCTTTTCCTTTTCTGTCACTACAACAGCCACCTTGCAACACTACAGTGCAAGAGGGCAGTTCTTGAATGCCCAAAGTGCTACAAAGGTGATATGCAACAAAATACTCATGGGAGATATATTGGCCGACTATTCATATCATCTAGTTCCTTGAAAGCATTTCTAATCTGCTTATGAGTAAGATGGGCTGTGATGTCGCACTGATGAGCACATTCTTTCTCTAAGGAGGATGCTGCCTGTTCAAAGGAGGCAGGTTCAAAGGTTCTGTTCAATACTTGCTTTAACAGTGTACTGCTGTATAGCTCAGTGCTCCAGAGGAAACTAAGCTTTATTCCTTGCATGGAAATTTAAACAATCAAAAGTGACCTGCTTTTTCTCTTGTTCATATTGCATTTGTTCTAGTTAGTTGCTATCAAGTGCTTCCAGGATGTGTAGCTGTTGCTACCTGGTTTTTTACAGTTACATCTTGGGGCTGCCTTTCTATTTTGTGGGTGAGACGGGTGGATGGATGCTTGATGGTCTGCAACTTGGTATCAAAGTTAGTAGTTAATGTTTTGTACCTGCTTTGAGAGCAAAAGGAAAGGAGCTGTGGGCTTTGTTTCACCAGTATCACAGAAGGTGCTTTGGAGGGGTTTGGTTTTGCCATCTGAGAATGGGTGCATAACCCTGTTTCCTGATTTATCAGTTGTTGAAGAATTATGTAGTTTTGCATACTCATTTAGGAGGGGAGGGGAGAAGAACAAGTAATGGTGGGCTCCATGAGGTTTGTGTCTTGGAAAAGTACTGATAGTAACGGTGTGCTCTCTTTCTCTCCCCCTCTCTCCCCCCTTGCCCCCTTTTCCTCCCTCCTCCACTGCTTTCCTTCTGCAGCCTCCGAAAACCATCTCCAGAGTTCTCACCCTCTCTGCAAAGGACGAGCCCCTCTGGCTCCCACTCAGACCCCCGAACTCTAGGGAACAACAGGCCGTTTGATCCTGAAGCCCCTCCAAGGGAGCAGATGCTCACACAGGTTTTTGACCAGAGAGACACTCTTTTGCATGCAGAGATGTCTGCCAGCAGACATCGACACTCAGGAGCACATGAAGCACATGCTTAAGACTGCAGTGTGACACTCCAGCACCTCCCACCCCATGGTTGTTCACCAGAGCTGCCTTCCCCAGCGTGCTTCCACGGTTTGTTTTCTAGTCCTGCCTCTCTGAGGTGTGTCAGCAGCTCTGTCACCAAAGTGCACTGATACCTCTGCAAGCAATACCAGCCTGCTTGCAGAATCTGTGTTCCCTTTGATTCAATGATTCCCATTAAAGTCAGAGATGAAACTACCAGTGTTTGAGCATTTGAAGAGG
Organism: Struthidea cinerea; assembly: GCA_013397865.1. Lineage (NCBI taxonomy): Eukaryota > Metazoa > Chordata > Aves > Passeriformes > Corcoracidae > Struthidea > Struthidea cinerea. The sequence continues at coordinate 679,163 of VZTI01004115.1, forward strand.
GAGAGAACAGTGGGAGGGGGGAAGGATTTGAAGAGAGAGATGACTTGAGTTCATCTCAAGGCACAGAGTGGACACGGCAAGGGAAAATGGGCCACCTGACAGCTTTGGGAAAGGACTTGCAATGCAGAGTTTGATGATATGCATCTCACTGGGCATCTGATCTAGTAAGACCAGAAATTACCTTTCCAGGAGTTGGGATTTCTCATTTATGACAAGCACAACTTCTCAAAGAAGCTGGTGAAAAAAGACTTCTGGTAAAAGATTGGTTGTTTGCATTGACTCATTTGAAATAAGAAAAAGGAGGAATTGGGACTGGGAACAGGTGTAGGCAAGAACCCTTTTTTTTTTTTGTGTGCTCAAGGGGGAGTGACCTCAGGATGCACAAACATCAAATGAAGAAAGGAATGGATACAAAACATCTGTGAAGAGAACAGCCATTGGTAGGAAGAACAATGCCTTAATGACAATAGTGTGGAGGTGGAAGGCCTCTTCCAAGTTCATCTGCAACAGGATTTGTCTGATGAGCTTCCCCAGCCATTTCCTCAGTCAGGGAATTGGAAGTACCTGTGGAGGGATCCTCTGTCTTGCAGAGCCTGGTGCAATCAAGTTGAGCAATGGGGGTAGGAGCCTCTTCAGGGTAGGTGTTCAGGGAAAGAGCGAGGAGTGTCAGTCCCTCTGTCAGCACAAGGAAGGGCGTCCTTCAGTGCCTCTTGGCACACACATGCTGGGGCACAGCCATTCTGCCTGTGGGGCTGGCTTTGTGTCAGCCCTGGGCTGGTGGAGGCAGCTCCACCTGCCCTGCCCTGCCCTGCTCACACTGGGCCTGTGGCCCAGAGGCTGGTTTGGCCTATTTTGCAAGTCTCAGCTGGGCAAATTCTGTGCCCTTGGGATCTGGCACTGTCACCGAGGGCCTCTGGAGTGGTGTGTATGTGGGATCTGTGATGTACACAGCTCCTTGGACTACTCATCTTTGCCCCCATGCCAGGGCAGGAGAATGGAGCTGCCCCAGGCCTGGGAATCATCCTGCTGATGGTTGTCACCATGCTCTGTCAATATGACAGAGCTGTGCTTCAGCCTGACCCCACTGCCCTTCACAGCTCAGAAATGTCTCCAGCGGATTGACATGAGAGCTGCTGGGGTCTCTTCTGCAAAGGAACTGAAATGCATAGTGGAACTGGGTCCATCTGACAAGGTGCTTTATACACCTGCCTGAAGCAGTGGACCAAGCTGGGCTGAATTACACACTGCTCTTCACAGGTGTCTGCTGAGCGTACATTCCAGTCTTCAACAAGAAGCTCATGGGAAACTCTTCAATCGTGATGCCAACTAACATGGATCTCTATCAGGTTGTCAGAGTCCAGCTCTATCCCCCTCCTGAGTGTGTGTTGGAGATGGTGTTTGTTAGCTGTCCTTCCAAACAGTCACAAGGCAGGGCCCAAAATCTTGGATGTGAACTGAAACAGGAGCTAATCCTGCTGTGACACTGTCTAGTGGAGCAGGAGTGACAGCTCATGGCAAATGAGACTTCTTCATGGCAAAAATGCCTTTAGCATGTCCCTCACTCCTGATCGTGGAGCTCCTGGTGCACTTTTCTATCGCTCAGTGAAGTCAGTACAGGGAACCAGAGAAAATGTTCAGTAGAAGATGTGATTTGTGGGCAGAAATGATGAAAGACTTGTCACCTCTTTAATTTGCATATATGGTATGGTGTGGAAAAGGTGTGGGTGTGTTGTTTCTGTGGTCATGCATCTCACTGTAATCTTTCACCAATTATTTCCAGACATCAACTATTTCAGGTCTGAAAGGCTGTGCTGAGTTCCTGGGACTAATTTGTGTTAGGTGGCCCTGTCGCTACAATGCTCCATTCTCCTCCTACCTTCTATTCTGGGCAGAAGGTCAAAGCAGCGCAAAATTGGATGTGAGAGCACTGTGCTGCTCCTGGTGTCAGCTTCACTTCACGTGAGCTTCAGAGAGAATGATGCGCTGTGAAATCAATAGGGTCTCCCTCTGAAAGCATCTCGTAGATGGGACTAGTGAGTTTCCCATTGGAGCCCTGGCTAAGAATGACTCCTTCTTGTGCCAAACTTGAGCCACCCTGTTTCCCCTTGCTGAGGAAAAATAATACCTCTCACCTTTAATATGAGGATTTCAGGACAGTTTAATATAAAACACTAATGAATTACGCCAATATTCCCACTATAAAAGTGATATTATCTACTCCTTCTTTCATACAGATCCAAACCTTGAGATTAAATGACTTGTCTGTCTCACTTTGAGAGCTGGGTACAGAACCTGTGAGACAAAAGTTTCAATCTTAACTGGAAGGTTTTGCTGTAACCAGTTAACCTTGTATTTGCCAATCTGCCACACACTTCTTTTCCTTGACATCTTGCCCCTAATGCAGGAAGTAAAAAACCCATGCAGTTTTATGGTGAAAATATCATCTGGTAGCAGAGAGCAGCCGTAGGTTTAGAACTCCATTCTGGTTTTGTGTATCCTGAAGGCAGAGCTAGGCACAAGCAGTAGGCAGGTCATAAGAGATGTCTGTTTTGCTGTGGAGGGTGAGGCTCCAGGGCAGACATGACATTTTCCTGCTGTGGGAAGAGTACAGAGAAGTCAGGCTGGGCATTAGCAGGTGGAAGTTGCTATCCTAACACAGAAGCATGTAAGGTACTGGACCTTGCACTGCTTTGCAAGGGTTTAGTGGATGGGGTGCTGTGCCCTGGCTGGGATGGACTGGCTGGAAGGGCATGTATGGGCTTGTGTCCTTCACCTTTCCCTGACCCCTCTGAGCAGCACCACTGTTGCTCTGAGTGCTCCCAGCATAGCGACAGGAGCACAGTTGTGAACCTGTGCAACTCTATAGCTTTCTATCTGTATCAAAGCCAAGTCCAGTGCTTCCAGGGGAGCAGGTTAGCACCTCTTTCAGGCAATGTGCCTTGCTGTCCCATTCATAAGTGATAAAAGGACATTCATTCCAACTTTGGAGTGCATGCTAGTAAGGAATAGTCCTTATACTCAAGGGAGTACCTGGTATTTACATAGGAATGCCTTTTTTTTTTCCCCTATCTGGGCCTACTGGATATATTTTTTACTGCCTAGAACTTCAGCCTCCTTACTATCCATCAAAACAGAATTTGAACCTGCTTTGAAGTATCCACTAGTTTGCTTCAGCCAGCATTTTGGAAGCAATGTGGACAGTTTAATGTGTCAGCATAGACACAGCTGTTTTGTCCTGCCTGCAAGAACTTGGATCTGCAAAACTCCTGGCAAGAATTTTGTGTTATGGAGAAGACCTTTCTCAGGATGAGAAGGACTTGGGTGCTTTTACTCCAGGAAAGGTGACTGTGGCTGAAGGTGTATACTCTACCATGTCTGGCCTAGAAAATGCCAAAATGGTTGTCTGTAGCCTTAGTGCTTTATAAACCTTGCTGTGTAAGATGCACATATTATTGGCCTTCTGTTGTCTCATCCTGAAAAATGTTCACCTGTCATGTTTTAGATGGGGGCCCATTGTAGACAGGGGAAGATGGAGAAGGCAAGCAAGGACACAGGAATAAATTCTAGTTGGTACAAGCTTTTGCCATGGTTTGTGACTTAAGTATCTTCAAGGTGATGTGAGTTGCAGCCGTATTCCTTCCATGGCACAACACTTTTATCCTGGGGGAAGCATTTCAGAAAACTTCTACTAGAAAACTGCCTTTGTAGCTTTTCTCTTTCACAGATACAAAATGAGTTACATAGGGGCACAGAGGTGATGGGAAAGACCTCTCTACATGTGTCCCTAAATAGGAGGAAGAATGCATTTCTTCAAACCACAGGCTGTATCCACAGGCTCAGTGTATCCCTGTGTGACATTCCTGTGGCTTACCTGCTATTGAGAGGCAGTGGCGCTACGCAGAACTTGCCAACAATGGATGACTCATCCTTGTTCCAAAAACGATTCTTGGGGATATACTTCAGGGTCACACTGTTTATCTGGCAGAGGGGAACTTGGTGGGCCAGCAGCTGTTTGCCTGTGTCCTGGTCCTTAGGTCTGCAAGGTGGGATGAGAGATGTGAGGGATGTGTTCAATGAACCTGCAGATGCAGTCCATGTGCAGATCCATGGAAACACTGGAGGAACCTGCAGTATTATTGTGAAGCCCTCATATAATAAAATGGAGTGAGAAGACTCATCCAAACAAGACATTGCATGAGCTGTCTCTCCATATTTTACCTCTCTGTTCAGGAATATTTCTGTATAAATATCCTTCCTTCCATCACACAATTACAACCGCTGTTCTTACTGTTGCATATTGATTGAAGCACTGCTCACCTTGTCACAGATGGTAGATAAGTCAACATCTATGAAATGGTGAATGGCATGGATGGGGACCAGTTGTTCACCATTTCTTCCAGTACACGAACCAGGGTTCATCAAAGAAGGACAAGAGGTGGCAGGCTCAGAAAAATGCACACTGCACCATTCCTTTCAAGCTGTTAAAATCCTTGCTGTGGGATGTTGTGAATGCCAGAAAGTTTACATGGCTGTACACGTCAGAGGAGGGGGACTGGACAAGTTTGTGGAATACAAAAGCTGGTAAGGATAAAGATCTCATCTTTGGCTCTGAAAGTCCCTGAGATGTAACTAGACACTGGGAAACTCTGTGGGGAAGTATTGCTACATGCTTACACAGAAATTTTTTATACTCTTCTCTAGATACTTTCTTTTGATCATGTTGAAGATGGGATGCTTGGATAGAGGGACTATTGTCCGCCCCTATGCTCTTATCCCAGCAATGTGAACTGAGAAATGACAGAGGTTTGGTCGTGAGCCAATGACCAGAACCCAGTCAGTTATGTGCCACAGATGTGTCCTGCCCAGGCATTTTAAGTCCCTTTTGTGGAGTCCATCCAGTGGGCCTTACACTTGATCTACTTGGCACCTCCTAGAGCACAGAGATCATTGATTTCCTTGTGCTTATGAAGAATGATATATGTGCAGCTGACTTGGCACAATCCCAGAACCACCTGGGTGACTGTCTGATCAGAAACATGATGGCAGGGAAAGGGGAGAGGTGACAAAAGGGTCAGGAAGAGTCTACAATTCTGCTAACCAAAGTAGCTCTCAGGCACAGGCTGACAGCAGCACTCACAGCAGCCGATCCACACCAGCACACCCAGTCCCCCCCTTACACTGCAGCACCAGTTGCTGGGTTTTGTGTGTCTATGTCTTCTTGAAGCTGCTAAAAATAAGAGGCATGAAAAATTGTGGTTGTAAAAGTGAATAATGGATAGCAAATGGAAGCCATCTCTCTATGGCATATTGTCCATGGACAGAGGAACACAGTGCAGTGAACCATGTTGAAGAGAGCCACTCCTGGGGCTGACACTTGGTCCAACCCTGCACAGCCTCTGGATGGATGTAGGAGACTTGGGTGGCTTCAGAGGTTTGTTTTCTTGGATATGGGGGATGATGTCACGTGATGTGTAAGCACACAGCAGTGCAGATGGGAAGTATCCTGTGTAACAAACTCCCCACTCGTCAGCCCCATGTCAGGGCTTGGGGACATGTCTCTTGGGACACTCTGTGCAACATGTGGGGAGGAGTGAGATTGGAATGGATATTTGGCAGAGGAGATGAGAAGGGCAATGTGGGGCAAGACACAACCATGCAAGTCTCTTGCCGAAGGTTTGAGACTAGCTGAACGCTCCCAAGTAAGTCCCTCCACACTTCTGGGAAACTGCAGGAAAGTATACATGTCAGATCATCTGAGCTAAGTCACTGATCGATCAGTGTCTGAACTGTGATGTGAGGATCTATGTTTAGATGCCCATTTGATACTCTGAGCTTGACTGCACTGGAAGCCTGAGCTTTGCCTATAGCAGGGAAATTTGCCCTTTGCTACTAGTGAGAATTAAAAGGAGCATCTTCAGTTTTATACTCTCAAATATGTAGGTTTATTGCTGTAAGCAAATTTTTTCAGTTTAGCCTTGTGCTTCTAAAAAAGGCGTTTAAATGAAACACAGCTGCTGTTCCCCCCGCAGGGCATCTCTGGATAGGTTACCCTGCTCTAACTCCACCATCTCATTAAAACTGGAGGGTACAGCAAAGCCTCGGGATTGCCTGCCTGGCCCACAACCCCGGGCAGCCTTTCCCCCCAGCGCTCACATGCCTCCTGCTGGACTCGCACCAGACCCTATGTCCGACAACTGCCACTGGAAGTGCTGCACGGGTCCTGGTCTGACCTGAGTATTACTATTTCTTCCCTCCTGCATCTGTGGAAAAGGCAGATTTGGCTTCCAAGCCAGGAGGAGTTGAACAGACTGAGCTCCACCAGGCTGCAGTACAAACCCAAATTGTGGTGCCTGGCTGGAAATCTGTGACCAAGCATCTATGTCACTCTGGAGAGTACCCTAGGGTGTGGCTTCCCGTTCCCCATTTGTCACCCCTACCTCCTGGTGCCCACAACTGGAGCAGCAACACTATCAGCTCTAGGTCACAATATCTTGGCTTAGCAGTAAGGACTGTGTGGGAGCCAGCACTGAAACCATTCTGATCCCAGGAGAGCTGGCTGGGACTCCTTAGCAGGCTGCTTTCCTGCTTCCTGAGGCAGCCAGCAGCATGTGCTAGCTGCATTGTGGTTCCCAGTCCACAGCAATGAGCAAGGAGTAGGAAGAAGTGAGGAAGACTTCTGGGGAACTTGCTGTGGTGGGAAGATCCCCTTGTGGCAAGAGCTGTAGAAGCTGTGGAGTCTGATCCTTTAATTCAGACACAGTCTGGCAGAGGGTGGTGCTTTCAAGAGACATCTTTCTGTCTGCACAGTGGATCTTGATCCCCTGCCCTTTGCTTTTCCCTGCAATGGGAGCACGAGAGCATTGCTGCATTACTGCAGAAGCAGCGAGCTACTAACACATTTCTGACTACGCTGATGTGCACTTGTCTCCTCTTTGCAACTGCTGTTCTCTTGGGCATCAAGAGAAATGTCTAAGCCACCAAGTCCATCAGTCTGGAGCCTCTGGTGGATGGGGTCTTGCTGTAAGCCACCCCTGTCTGCCAGAGCAGGGCTAATAATTATCTGACAGTGATTGCAGTTTGGTGGCACCAGGTCCAGGCTATGGTGTGGAAAGGGAATCAGCGCAGCCACACAAAGTATGCAAATCTGGGGGTCCCAGGGTGTTCCTACTGCTTCGTGCACTCGGGGAAGAAGTGGACCCAGTCAGGGTTACTGAGTAATGGTAGCACATGCCTGATTCTTCAGGGCATTTAAGGAAAATGTGGAGGGACTCAAGAAACAAGGTTGTGGTTCATCACTCAGGGAAATACACTGTTGTTTTGCCTTTCCTGGACTAGGATAAACATCCTTACTCATGGAGCTGGGAAAAAACAGGACCGAAGCATGCACTGTCACTCACATGGTGATCTTTGCTGTGTCCTTGGTGCTGTTGCTGCTGAAACTGATCTCAATGCTGGTGACTCTGTTTCTTTTCTTCTGCAAGTGGAACTCAACCAGGCTGTGGTGGACTGAGTGAGAAGAAAAGCATGTGGGAGTGAGGACAGGTACTATCTGTAGGACCTACCCATGCCAAAAGAGGGGCTCTAGCACTCATTCCCTGGCCCCACCAGCAGAAAAGATTAGACAGACGTAAGACAGAATCAAGTCTCTGTGCTATGTGAGGCACAGGGGGCACGTCTGTATAGTCCAGTGTGAACAGACAAGCATTTTCAATCCCCTTTTCTTCAGTCCTGAAACCATGTGGCTGTGTTAGTTCAGGGCTGTGCTCACACCAATAAAGCTGTTGGAAAGGGCTTTATGGAGGAGATGTGCAGGGTTATTGCTCTTCAGCAGTGTGTCTCAGACCCTGTGGCCCACAGCAGCTGATTCTGATGGGATAGTGTGCTGTTACTACCTGGACTCCTCAGAGGATCCACCTCATTGGCCAACACCCTTCTGGCTCATTTTTCTCTCATGCTACTTACCACAGAATGGGGCTGAAGGACTGGTCATTAAAAAAACTTTCACTTCCTGGGGCAGCCTGCTCATGTTGACACCTGCCTGCTCCAGCAGGCCTGCGGGAGGAAATAAAGTCAGTGCATGGAAAGCCATGAATGACAGAATGGAAATATAATCAGTCACCTCCTTTCACCCTGCCTGACTCCCCTGTCTTGGAGAACAGATCCCGTTTTTATACCAGTGCAAATCAGAGCAAGTACAAGTTTGTGGTGTCTGTTTGACAGGTTAACATTCCCTCAGAAAACTTACTGTGGCTACCCCAGGTAATCATCACCAGAGAATCTCTTGGTGGCTTTTTTTTCATTCCTCTGATAACAAACTGTGCTATCAGTTGCATCTGTGTAAAATGAGCAAGACTAAAGCCTACCAAGTCAGGAAACTTAGTGCAGATGTAAATGACAGTGCAAACACAAGGGAAATTGAATTCCTTGGTCAAATGAGGAAAGCACCATAACTCGTGGCCTGCATCATTGACTAGCTGGCAAAATGGCTTGGGGAGATAGGGAAGGGGTGGCTGATCTGAGAGAACCCATACCAAAAAAGGCCTCTCTTTATGTTCCTCTGGTACCATACTGCAAATAGCAGCAGAGGACACTTCCTTTCCTCATGCCACAGCCCAGTTTCAGAAGCTTAAAAGAGGAATCTATTACCTTCTCCCAGTCCAGAGAGTTCATCTTTGGGGTGACTGTGGCAGAAATTTATGAAAAGGAGGTGACTCAGCAACACTGAGTAGTGCAGAAGAATGGGACTTCAGGCTTGAACGAAAATTTCCAGCTGCTTCTCTGAACAAGACATTTTTGTAACCAATTGCCCACTGATTCTGGAAACTCTCTTTCAATATGTATCTGGGCCCTAGGAAATGTTTAAAGATCAGAGGTGTTCAAGATTTTGGTGTTCTACCTTGGGCAATATATGAGCTTTTATATGTATCTATAGAAGCCTGAAAATAAAACAGCTTCTCACTCTTCCCAAAGAGATCCAAAGCAAATCCTGCTCAGAGAAATCTAGACTGCATCCTGTGCTCTGCACTGACACCATCATATTGTCACCTGCTCCAGGAAGGTGTCATGCTGGTACTGTACCTATTCTGGGACAGGAGGACAGGAAGGGTTCTGAACAGTCCAGGCAATGACCATTTAGAAAATCTTGATGACTGGCACAGGGGAACCCCATGATGGGACAGGGATGGTTCAAGGCACTGATGTAGAGATGTACTGCCCGCATGTGATCACAGATCAGGAAATTATAGCCTGCAAGGAAAAAAATCAACCAGAGAAAAGCAGCCATGAGCCTTCCTGTTGGCTGCAGATTTTTGCACATTCCCAAGGAACTGGGAGTCAAGGAACACTCTTACTGCAGTGATCACCTTCCCATTAATAACATTTTGCAGGACATTTCTGTGACTGCAAGCTCAGATCCCACTGCAGGAAAAGTTCTGCAGGAAGTTAGAAGTGTATCTATCTCTCAGACTGAGTCCCTTAGAAGAGGGGGACCACAAGGCTGTCATGTTTCTGTCAGTGTCCCATCAATCAGGCCCCAAGCTCTCTGTAAGGGGGTGCAGCAGCTTTGACTCCCACCTGCACTGGAACCCCAGCTATGGGAAATGAGATACCATAGGTATCCCAGGTAAGGTATATAGGCATCCCTGCTGACCCTCAATGCAGCTGACTCATACAGAATATATTTGAAAGTTATTGAGTCCACACTGTTTACTGTGGAAAGTCCTCTTCTCTAGAAGAAAAGGACAGTGATTGTACAACTGCCTCTCTGAGTAGACACAACTTGAAGCATGAAAACCAAAAGCAGCTTTTGTTAATGATACCTAAGAGTCTTTCTAGCAAAAGTGTCATCTCTTCTGATGCTAGGGTTTTCTGTCATAGAGAAGCATCACCAAAATCACATCTCTTGACAGTGGTGCTGCCAAGACACTTGATCTGTATGTGATTTTAATGTCACCTGCTTCCTGTACTGCTGAGAAGAGGTGTGGGCTGTGAATACATGTTCGTCTCACTTTGTTGTCTGCCCTGGCTGTAGCAGGAGCTGCTTGCCAAACAACATTTTCACAGTCTGCTAAATGGCCATGAAAGCTCTTTGCTTGGCTAGAGAGTGTTCTTACCTGCAGAGATGAATCGGGGGCATCCTGGCTGATCTTTGCCTCCATTGACAAAATAATCAATGTGACCTACAGGAATCCGGATCCCGAAATCTGAAAGGAGGTGAATTGCCACTTCATTCTCAGACTTGGCTCTTCTGTAAGCTTTACCCAACATGTTTATGACAGGTCCCAATAATATGTTGAACATTAGTAGTACTGGAGCCAGCCCCAGTGCTGGAGACATCAAGGCCAGATTTCCTGCTTCTACATGCCTGCACTGTGCAGGTTTGATGGACGGAGCAGAGAATGCTCCAGGCCCTGCCACCAAAATTACTGGAAACTGTGTCTTGACCACCACCTCAGCGACTCTAGTTTTTGATTCTATAATGTCCTGGGTTGCAGTGTATTCTATTATCATCCTCATGAGTTGTTGAAATCAGGTGGGGCAGTTTCCTGGCCTCCTCCCACCGGGCTATCCTTCTGTTAATGGCCCATCAATGCCTTGCCGCATGACTCAGAGATAACTTCCCCCCCGGACTATCTTCTGTTGATGAGCCCATCAACACCTGGCCTCATGACTCATCATCCCGTTGTGAGATGCTCCACCCAGAAGCAGGAACCAAGCATTCCATCCTGGATATAATCTGGGATTCCAGATACCACAGACACCCTTTCCACTGGATTCCCAGAGGACAGGAGCTACATAGCCACCACTGGACCTTTGGAGGAAGAGCAGACCTTTCTACCGTACCACCGCTTCGACAGAGCCACATCCACCACTTCAGGAGGACTGCAGCCACTATCGTATTGGACTGCTACCACAACCCTGATCAACAGGGTGTCAGGTTGTATCCTGACTCTGTCAGTTTAACCCACTGTTTTCTACCTTTACATTTTTTTTTGTTTTCCCTATGAAATTGTTATTCTGACTTGGTGCCTCCCACTGGTTTGTTTTCAAACTAGTACATATGTAAAGGAGAACTAAGCTGACCACAGCTTTAATGTGGGACTATGAAGCATAATTGAGAGTTGTGTTGGTAGAGGTTTTCGTGGTCTCCAGGTAAAAGGTGTGACTCAAAGGCACCACATTATTCTTTCGCACGTTCTGCCTATGTAGATCCTCAGTGCTTTAGAGAAGTTACTCAATTGTTGCACCTGCTGTTGGCTTGACTCTGTTACTTTCTGACAGCACTCTTGGTGGCACCTTTCTTACATCAGGTAGGAAAAAACAAAGTGAGACTAGACCCATTAATTACTTTCACGCAGTAAAAGTCCTGCCGAGCTGGTTCTGCATAAACTCAATCTGCTGTAGCAATCTCCACCTGTCCGTCTGTTGTTTGAAATGCTCTGGGGCATGGATTAATCATCAAAGCATTTCTTAACAAGAAACTTCCTCAGAGTGAACCTGAACTCACAGTAGTCTGTCAAAAAAGGGACAATGACCTACAGACTCCTCAGCAATAATGATGTTAGCAGGAACAGAAGCCCAGGCTGAGGAAGAGGGAAGCCAGCTTACTGTCAGCATCGGTATGAATGGCTTCCACGAACAGGGCATCCCCAGGATCCAGGCGTTCCTCAGGGCTGGCTCTGGTGTACTTAGGGCCTGCAGGATCCAGGGCTGTAACAAAATCAAACACCTCAACAAGTACTCTTCATCCCCTCTCCTTCTTATTTCTGGACCAGTTATTTTATCTAAAACTTTAAAAATCTTGCTAGGCAGAAATAATAAATTATTCCCAGGTCTCAGTGATTATGCTTCAGAATAGTTTCTGCCAGCGCCAACTTCCACTACAGCTTCCTGGCACTGTCCTCTACTGTTCCACACCCTCTTAGCAATGTTTTAACTCAAGATTCTAGGCTGTAAAGCCATGACTGAGCTTTAAATAGCTCTGACAGAGTGGGTGCATAGTGTCTCTTGGAGTTTGAAAGAGAATCAAACTTCTAACGCCTTCCCAAATTGTATTGTCGTGTGTATTGGCACTACAGTCTGAGAAATATCACGAGATCAGCATTTAGGTGGTGAATTCAGCAACTCAGGCATTACAAAAGTTTCATACTATCTAACAATTTTAAAACAAAGAGGCCTCTGAGTCCTCTCCCCACAAAGAAAATTGAGTCTTTAGCAACCATCTGCATTTTTGCCTAAAACTTGCTCCTAGAGCAACTTCTGGGGACTCAAAGGAACACAGAAAAGTATCCTTGGCATTACCGAGGACAAGATTAAAGATAATTTTTTTTCTAGGGTTTATCCTGTTTATATTTTGTAGAAAAGTAACCTCACAAGACTTTTTTTTCACTCTCCAGACAACAATAGTTTAGGAAACAGGTCTGCTCCACATGCCACTTAGCCTCAGAGCTGGCTGCTTTCACTGCTTTGGACTCAGTCCTATTAATTCTCTATGGAGAAGGCAATATCAACAATATACAAATGGGCATGTCTGCATTTGTGAGGGGAGAGGAAAGGGGAAAAGGAAAAGAACGTTCTCTCCTGTTCTTTCTGTAGATAAAAGCTAAGAATGAGACTTTAATGTTTTTTAATCTTGATATGCACAAAAAGCTGAGAGGCTCCTCACCCACTTCTACAGACCAAGTTGTAGTTAAAAGCTTCAAAAGATACTGAAAATCATTATTTAGTGTGGCATAAACTTCTTGCTGAGGAGACACAAACCTAATATGAACAGGAGCCAATTCTAGCGCAGCTCCAAGGCAAGTACCTTTGTATCCTCTCTCCTCTATCCCTTCCTTCTCCACGCACAAGCTGCATAAACTCCATTGAGATGTACATCTTGGGCAGCTAAGGAAATGATTTACTGGAGCTCTACATGCAGATTAATTCCTTCAAGGTTTTTCATTTCCTCTGCAAGTACTGAAACAAAGTGTTCTTTTCTGAGTTTGGTAAGTGCTGTTCTTTCCAGTTTCTTTCCTGCACAGGGAGATATCTACTGGAACAGGCATGGATTAAAAAAACTCACTTTGTAAAAGTAAAGTCTGTGCTCTGATCTCCAAGACTCCCTCTGGTTTTGCTCCACACAGCCCTTCTTCAGCGATTGAAAACACCTCAGCGAATTGTGGCTCTGGGATCACATTCCTGTGTGAGTGTACGCATGTGTGTGAGGAAGCAGGAGATGAGATCAGACATATCTTGGGTGTAATCCAACCTGTCTTCAGGCTCCTAAATCTGAACTGGGATCTGCCATACCCAGTGTGCCTATGAAATCTTAGGGTAAACAGGAATGTGGAAAAGGGATTGCATTCTAGCAGAGTTAAAAACGGAATAAATAAATCTACATAGCTTCTATTACATGTGGACAACACAAAGGGGAAGGGTCTTTAACTCTGAAGTTAATTACCATGGTTTCATGGAAATGTGTCTGCTTTTGCTCATCTGAAGACATCACTGATCTGGTGCAGAGGCTACTCCAATTTTCTCCTAATGTAAACTTTGATTCACAGCTTTGAAAGGGCCCAACAAGAAATTCAGTTCCTGTTAAGAAATGCCTGTATTTCATGCAGTGTGGGTAGCTGTGACGTGTGAAGACTGAACCAACATTTCTCTGGACTGCCCTGCTGAGTGCGTAGTGAGAGTCTTCCCCAGGATACCTCTGTGAGACAGACCAGCATGGGCTGACGCAGACTGGGGCGTGAGGCCACGCTACTGGAGACTTTATGTCTGCTCCTTCTTAGTGGCATTCCCCTCCTATCAAAATGAATCTCTATCATTGGGGATTCCCAGAAAATGTAAAACCCTTGACAATCTGAAATGATTTACAATGCAGCCCTGCTTTGAGGAGAGGTGATGGTGGTGGTGGTAGTGGTGGTGTGTGGACTAGGGACCTTGCAGGGTCTCTTCTTACCTAAGTGATTCTGTGACTTTATTCATGCGCCACACGTAAAGGGTGACGAGGCCCTGAGTGCACCAAAAACTCTAAATGACAGGATCAGCCTATAACCATCTTGCTCTGTATTTCCCCCACTGGAACCTCTTCCTCACACCCAGGAGTCTGGCTGTGTTTAAGGTCATCTCTGATTTGGTACAGTTAGACCAGCCTACTGTGAAAACAGCCATCTTGTGGGGGAGAACAGCAAGAAGCCTAATCTGGGTCTTCCCAACGTTGGCTCAGGCTCTTGCCTTTGTTCCTTGCCTGAGCTGTGTGGTAGGGATGCCATGCCCTGCCCTGTGTCTTGTTGGTCCTGCCCTTATCTTGCTGACTTCCCAGCTTGATCCTGGGCTTGCCTTGTCACTACAAACTTGCCTGGTGATCACTGGACTGTGGTTGACCCTGGTTCCTGTCACTGGACCTGCTCTGCTCTTCTTGCCCAGGCACAGAAGGACCGTATCCCTTGTCAGTGAGGCCACTGCCCACCTTACTGTCCCCTTGGCTCTCAGCTCACGTTTTCCTGCAGAGCAGCTTGCTCCTGCTGCTCCCCCCATAGTTGCATTGTGGGCTTTAATTCTAAGAACCATGTGTAGATGCTATAATTTGGAAGCAAAGCTTGTGGGTGTTGTGGGTTTTCACACAACATGTGAGTCATGAGGGCTCGTACTTTTCTAAGCTGGCACCAATTTGAAGAGTGTAGCAGAGGTGGAAGGACCTTTTTGCAAATACTTGTGTTCTTTTGGAAGCGTGGAGGGGACTGATGGCTGGAAAGGCGCTGTCAGAATCTAGGAAGAAGCCCGTAAGCTTGGATCTAATGAGCTGTTACGAAATTAAAAGACCACTCTGAATGACTCCCCTTTCTTGCTCTTTCATTCTCTCTCTTGAAGAACAGGTGAGGACCCCAGACTCAGTTTGGTGATACCTGTTATCCGTCCCAGGTGACCACCATGGAAGTGCCCCACCAGGCCCCCGACATGTGCTCCAAGGCTTACCCCAATGATGTGGATAGATGTCCCTGAGACTCCCAGGGCCTGCAGGGTGACAAAAATACAAATTTATGTCTCTGTAGCAGAAAGATGAAATACCCTGTCCCAGCCCACACAGCAGCTCTATAGCTTTCCTGATGTAGCATTGCTTTTGAGGTGTGCAGTGGAAAACCAGATAGTTAAGGAAATTATGGGTATTGCCCTTTCTGTTTTTTAGAGCCTTTCTTTAGGTCCACAAATGCAAAGCCAGCCCTAAACAGGTCAGTCAGCAATGCAAACATTTTGTGGGGAGTTTACATGTAGCTGGTTAACACAGAGATTCATTATCCTGATTGCAGAAGTCTTGTTCAGCTGTGCTTTGCACGAGCAAACAGAGTGGGATGCATCTGGGTATTTCCACATACTGGGAAGTATATCTGAAGCCCAGAGCAAATATAATCCAGCCTCAGATCTCATTCCCTCCAGCTTCCTGGACAAAATTTCTGAGCAGAAGAAGAAGACTGTCCAGTGAATATGGATCTGCGAAAACCCAAGGCAGGCTTTAGGTTTGTCCTGAGCTGGAGAGGCAGCTGACAACTGGGTTTTTTTTTTTCCAGAAAATGTCAAAACTCAAAAGGAAAAAGAAAAATGGTGGCATGTTCAAGCCTGGACTGAAAGAGGGGAAAAAAGGAAAAATCTGGAATAAAAAAAATCCACTTGTCCAACACCTGAATACAGCAGGTTGGGAGCAGTTCTCTGGCCATGCTCCTTGCACTGGAAATGCACAGTAGCTTACCAGGAGCTTGCTGATGAACTGTGAGATGGTGAGGGCCAGCCGTGTGACATTTTCCACTGCTGAGGTATAGGCTCCTGTAGACCCAGAAACCCAGTCTACTGCAATCACATTCACCTGGCTGGTGTGCAGTATGGCTTGGACAAGCCCTTCAATCCAGGAAGGTTTGGTACCCAAAGCCCTGTGGAGTCACCACAGACAAGGATGTTAGGTGTTCCCCAAGCAGGGCACGTGCCAGTGTGTTGTTCACTGGTGCTGGAGCATCACATGTCTCAGAGGAGGCTGCCAGACAGTTGCTGAAAGCTATTTTTTGGTGCCAGACACCCACACCTGGAAATTTTTTTTGTGGTGATGTAACTACACTTTCCAGAATGCACTGATTCAGGAGGGAACCAGGTATTTTAATGAATGAGATAACATTTGCAGAGCTCAGGTTGATATCTCAGTCTGGCTGTGATGTGTCATTTAGCCACCACAGAGCCCACCTGGAGCAAGTGAGCTGACTGGAAACACCTGGATCCTTCTCTGCTGCCAACTGGCAGGAAGTCCTTGGCCAGATCACCTGGTCTTTCACTGCTACATTTCCTCATCTCTAGACAATTAAAAAAAAGTAATCTATACCCAAGAATTCTAGAAAAATTGAGGAGGCTCTGTTCTACCCAGTTTTCCTAATGCCATCTGGTGAAGAGTGTGCTATCTCACTTGAAGGCAACAGCAGGTTTTCTGAGAAGACCCTGCAACATCTGCTGTGGTTTCATCCTGGTCTTCTATGCACTTTCTATTCAGGCTTTTGCACTTCAAAACAAATCATGTTATATGGTCACACCTGACTAAAAAATGGCACATAAGCTTGCAGAATTATGGCAGTTAAAAAAAAAAAAAACAAACCAACCCAGCTCCAATCTCTACACTTTCAAGAATAGAAGGATAATCTGTCTGCTGGGTGTTCTAAATGGCTCATCAATCCAGGCTATTTGGTATGAAATTCCAGAAGACAATTTAAAGGGACAAGAATCTTAAAGAAAATACTTCTTAACTAAAAATGTTGAAAAAATGAAAGAAATGGAAAGATATGAAGGAAGAGAGAGAGAGAGATTAGTAAAACTGAAAGAGAGGGAAGGAAGGAAAAGAAAAAGATTGATTCTAATGTCTAACTTTTTTTAGGCTCCAAAAATTGTGAAGCAGACACAAAAAAAGGCAACTGGTCGCAAACTAAAGTACTTCAAGTTGTGCAGTAATGAGGGGTGTCAGCAGCATTTTCCACCAACAGCCTCCCAGAAAATTTCTGGGTCCAGTTTGAGGCTGAACATCCCAATCTCTGCTCTTGGCAGATGTTTTGCATGCAGCCACTCTGCTGGGGAGATAAGAAGGTCACACAAGCAGGAGAGTTCCATGACAGCCCACCCGGTGCTTGGGAATGCCCCCGCAGTGTTTAATTTACCAGTGAAAACTTAGTCACAGTGCTCTTCTTTCTCTCACCTGAAGCCATGGATTATGATTTTGGTTTCCAGGCTGCTGTTGAAGCTGCAGTTCTTGATGCCATCATCAGCTGAAATCAGCTCTCCACAGGTGGGGCTTGAGGAGGTGAACAGAAGAAACTGGACCTTAAGTTTGCTGCCCCGTAGGAAATTGGCTGTCCGGAAGTCAGTGCAGTGATGGCCCGAGAGTTTGTCTGTGTTCCCTGCACGGGAGGGAGGGAGTGAGACATTTAGTCTGTGTCTGTGCAATGGGGAAAAAAAACCCCCTCATTCTAATTCGTTAGGAAAATGAAGGTAGCAATTTTGCTTCTATTGATAAAGATTCAAAGTAGCATCAATATGAGACATCAAGACATTTATGCACTAAATAGAGCATAAATTAAAATCAGACTATTCTGGAAACTTTACCTGACTGATAAAGTTGTTTCTGTACTGTGATGGAATTCCAGCACTGTCTGGGAAAATAACCATGGATGTCATACTAGCTTTGAATTTTGTGAGTTGTTTTAGCATGAGGTGAATGATATTTTGCTGGTTTCTTTTAGCAAATTGGCCACTTACACCACCTACTAAGTATATTTATGAGATGGCTGTTAGATCTTTTAAAAAATGGTTGCTGACAGGTAGTCACCACTGAATGGGGATATTTCTATTCAGATTCTGGTAGGCTTGGTAGAAGGTACAAGTCTAACTGACAATTGCATCAAAAGTCCAGAAATAAATATGAGAATGCTGATGAAAAAATATGTCAATGATAATTTCACAATTGATTCATTTACTGGATGAAAATACTTTATGACTAGGAAAAGGCAGCTACTGGAAGGCACTTTGACCTAGGGAAAAAAAAAATCTGACCTGTAGCTAGTAAAAAAACTGAGCAGATTTAGGCTGGAAAGCAAGCACAAATTTCAGCAGTATGTGTCACTAGCAGTGTTACTTTAAGAGTGGCATCCTGCTGCAATGACAATACATGCACCTTCCCTTTCTGGACTGGCGGAAGTGAAACAGCCTTGAATCTGCACAAATTAATAAAATAATTATTCATTTATTTATTTTTAAATCAAACAACCAGCTTCTCAATTTCCCTCAGAAGACACTTTACATCAGTTATACAAAACATGGCCTACGGGTCAGCACATTCAATATTCAGATTCCCTTGGAGAATGTGACAATCCCTTATTGTTGTTTATTTCGGTCTTCTTGTTTACTGACAAGGAAGAAAGAGATATTTTTAGAGATCAGCTTGGAAAAAATGTAGGTCAGGAGCCAGCCTAAGTAGCAAAAGCAGGTCCAGTGCCAGCACAGTGAATGTCAGAAATGGCATAAGATGAGGGGGATCATCAGTAAAGGCAAGGCAGGATGTGCACTGCAGTGAAGCTGCAGGTGATGTGGGACTACAGATGTGATCACTAAGGCAGTCTCATTGACAATACAATTGAAGAAAGAAATGGAGCTGTGGCATTTGTTTATTTTCTCTTGGCTACCGCAGAGTACACTTGCCGAGCTTTCGAAGCAGGAGATGCCAGTGCCAGAGGCCAAGTGGTCCCTTTTCTGCATCCTTACACTTCAGGGTAAACCTGGATCATTCTTGTAAATCAGGTTAATGGAATTAAATCACTGAGAGTGATTGAATCAAAGCATAGGAGAAGAAAGGACCGTTCTTGCACTACTTTTTCTTCTCGGCACGTAACAAGATTATTGCAAGGACCTATTGACATACAGCTTGTTTAGGGAGAATTGAATTCAGATCCTTCTGTGCAAAGCCTTCAATCCCTTGCTAGGCACTCATGTTTTTCTTACCTGTTTGTGCTGAGCTGGGCAGCAAGAGGACAGCAAGAACAATGAGCAGTTTTCTCTTCGGATCCTCAACCATCTTCCTGTTCATCCAATACATGTATAAGGATTGGGAATAGGATACAGGGGGAAAACAGCTGTGGTTAATTATCAGCTTGACTCTGTAATGATCAACCAACCTGTGCACTTTTGGGAAAATGACCAAATTTGGATTTTGAGCAATTACCTCTGCTCTTATTTAACCATTAGTCAAAATCTGAAGCAGAGGCTTCACTGACTTTTTGGTTGACTAAAGGAGATGCTGACCTTCCTTGCCTCTCTACCTCCCTTTCCTCAAGGGAAACTTCTCACTTCAGAAAACAGCTAGTGAAACCAGTTCCAGCAAGCGATAGAGTTACAGTGTTTTATCCTTGCTACCTAGACCTTTCTGCCAAATTCTGACTAGGGATGCTGGTTTGTCACAAGGCTTCCCAGTAAGTCCATGCCAGGAAGATCCATATCAGCCTTGCATTGTATTTTCCTACTGCATTGCTGTCTTTCCTGTATTTCTACTTTTGGTCAGATACCTGTAACAGCCTAAATAAGGCAAAACAGTGGATTATATCTGAAAAGTGAGGGGAAAGGCAGGCTAAAATATAACTGGTGGTCATATCACCATAACATGCCCAGATTACATTTTTTAGGGTGGGGGCACCCTTCAGTAATGCACCAGCATCATAAGCATGCAAATACTTTAAAAAGACCTTTGAATAAAAAACTTTATTTTGATGTATACAGATGGAGAAGCACAAGTGCACACCCAAACGCGTAACATGACATTCATGAAGTGGTGGTTCCATATCCCTGGCTGAGATGGACTTTCCGGTAAGGACACACCTGTATCCTGTGTGTTGGTCCATCGTGCTGAACAAGGCAGCTTTGCTCTTGACTGTACTCTCTGGCTAGAGATATCCATGGTTGCCAATTTTTTTTTCTGATTCTGTTGTGAGGTTGCTCAAAGGGGTGGTGAATAGCCCGACACAGCTGCTGGTGAGTGCGGGGCCAAGTGCACTGGGAGAGATCCAGCTGAGAGAGAAACCTCTGGTGAGTGCCTCCCTCACAGCACTGTGCTGTGCTGGTGTTCCCCAGGACATGCAGCCAAGCTGCTGGGAGCTGAGCAGGCTTTGAGGCTGTAAGGTCTGCAGCTGGACTGTTCTCAGCCAGGGTAATGCATTGAGTGGGATGCAGGCGAAGGAGGCTGAAGCATCCACTCACAGCAACTCACTGCCATGAGAGGAAAGCTGACTCCCAGCTGCCACTGGACTATTTGTCAGAGTAGCGATTTTTCAACAGCTACTGAGTACTTAAGTTTTCCAAACTGTTGTGGTATTTTCCCTTTCTTCCTCAAAACCACTCAGTAGTGTCAAGAGGCCAGTCATCCATGAAACAGAATCTAAGTGTGTTTTAGTTTTGTGAATGGGCTGCTGAGCAGCTGGTGTCAAAGAAAACCCCCAGAAAACAGCGTTGGTTTCTGTCCCACTTTTTTTCCTTCACTCACCCCCACAGAGACCAACCTCACCTTGGGTGGAACAGGAGAGCATGGCCAGGCTTAATCTCGAGCCCATCCCTCAAAATGTGATATTGCCAGGTGTCCCTCAAAGAGAACAATGGGCATTTTTGGAAGCATGAGTGTCAAACACCAGGCTCCAGGGAATACTAGGAGTGGAAGGTGTCCCTGCCCATGGCAGAGGGGGTAGAACTGACCCAAAAGTGATCGTTTCCCGAGGTGGCGAGCTGCGTGCCGCCTGCCGAAGTTCGTTCTTCCCCTGACCTGCGGTGCTGCCACTCCCCACGAAATTGATTTACTTGCAGCTTTTCAGTTATCACAGCTGAACCTCCCTGACGTAAGAGCAACACGACAACTTCTGCCGCCAGCCTTTGGTGGCCTTCCGAGCTGCGCCCCACAAACCCCCTTCGCGGCACCACCCGGCACTCCAAGCCCCCGTATGGCACCCGACACCCCACAGGGCGCACGGGAGGCGGCCGCCGCGGCTGAAACCCCCTTTCCCGACAGCCCCGAGTTCTCAGGAAGAGCGCCCACAGTGATCTCCCCGCAGCGCGGGACGGGGCCTGGGCGGGACGGGGCCTGGGCGGGACGGGGCGGGACGGCGCGGGGCACGACGGGACGGGCGCGGCGCGGGGGTTGGGCGCAGCCGGCAGCAGCACGAGTTTTGATTTCCGTCCGGGCGGAGAGCGGGTAGGCAGCGATGTGGCTGCTGTCGCCTTCGCTTCTGTGTCTTGCGCCCTTGCTGGGTAAGTTGTGAGAGGGCGGTGGGGACCTTTCCCGAGCCCTTCGCTTTTCTCCCTCTCTCCCTTCCTCCCTCCGTCACTCCGTGCCGCCGGGGCAGCGGGGCGG
>VZTI01004115.1:700671-788268 GCA_013397865.1 Struthidea cinerea
AGAGTCTGGCTGCTGGCTCGCTGCCCTCCCGAGGGGTGGCGGGCTCAACCGGGCGGCTGCCTGTCTCCCTCACCTAAAATAGAATTACATGTTGGCCATCAGCCCGTTCAGAAAGTCCTCATCCTGTTCTCGGCACGTTCCTGCGCCGCGTTTGTTTCAAGCTTGTGTGGGCGGGGAGCTTGCGGTGGGGATGTCCGTGATTTTTTGGTACCCGCGAGCGAGGTGTTAATTTCTGTCTCGCTGCGAAGGAAGCAGCACCACAGCACGGGGGCAGCCTCCTCCTCATCGTACCGGGGCGCACGTTTGCCTCCGGTCCTGGGGTGTTAAGGAAGTCAGGAAACCAGCTTTTATTGTAAGAGTATTCTTGTCATCCCTAAATGTGAAAATGCTGTTTGTTTTGTATTCTGTGTTCCTTCTTGCCCATGGATGAAGCATCAAAGTTCTCAGTTGTTTTGTGTTGGTTTGGGGGTTTTTTTTAGTAGTAGTTGGGGGTTTTTTTTGTTTGGTTTTGTTGTTGTTTGTTTGGTTCATTTTTGTTTGTTTGTTTTGGTTTTTTTTAGAAGTAAATTATTACTATTAACTGCTGTTGAAATACTAATCAAAGACCTTCTTAATCTAAATGCCTGAAGAGCATAACCCTTACCCCCATAGCCCTTGCAGTGGGCTGTGAACATGAGAAGTATCAACAAAATTTGCTGATTTTTGAAATTGAAGATGGATGTACAAACTTTCTTGTTGTCATCAGAGTGAGCTGCTATTGCTAAATGGGCCAAAAAGCATGACTTAATTTATGAAGATCTTCTTATCATTCCTCTACTCTAAGGGATTTCTTCTGAGGGTTTTGGGAGTTTTTTTGCTTTGGGAGTTTCCTCAATGTGCCTAAAATAGGAGCTATTGTATCCTCCTATTTAAAAAGGAACTTCTCTCCTGCTGAGAGTTCAGAGCAACTCCCTGTGATTTCCTCCTCATACTGTTCCAGAAGTCTTCAATTTGTTTTATTTAATTGAGATTGTGAGATCCTGTTCTGTAAGAGAGCGTTGGGGGTCCAGGTGTGCAGGGAGGACCAGTGGCGAAGCCAGGACACTGCCCACCTGCATGAGTCTGTCTGCCCATGTTAAGACTTAGCTGCAAGTTCGTATCTCCTGCAGTGCTTTTGCCGATGTTTCGAAATGAGTGTGACTCAGGCATGAGTAACTGAGTATCCTCTTGTAACTCTTTCTGCAGTCAAGGCACTTTGTTACCTTGTGTTATGTAAGTTGGCATGCTGCTGCTACTCTGAGTATCTGAGTCCGTGTGCTATAGACTTGCTCAGAAAACAAGATTCCAGGTTCCAAAGAACATACAATTCAAAGGCAGAGATGATGGTAACTGGGCAGCTGGAGCGGGTAATTGTGGCTTCAAGTATCACAATGTCCTCCTTTAATGAAAAACTTAGCTAGTTCTGTTGTCTTCTCTGTAAAACTTTAGAATCAAAGTGGTTGATTAAGACAGGAGATCAGGAATGCAAACTCTTTCCTGTTGTTCACTACACTAAATAGGCATGGTTTCACTCCATGATTTTGTTTGTATGCTTGCATTATTGCTGTTATGTGTGTGTTGACTGTGTAAATGTTTCATGTTAATTTTAACAAGGTAAAATAACCTATCATCTCTCTATGTGAAAATCAAGACCCTGGAAGTCAGACTGATCTGCCCAAGTGCATAAAGCAAATCAGTTGCAGTTCAACTTGGTGTGCAAGTTTCTAGCCTTGCAAACACCTGTTCTAAACACCAGGAAGCTGTTGGTAGATGCTCATCCTCTATCAGCCTTCTCCTCCTGAATCCCTTCTCCATCCAAGTTCAAAGCACTGTGCTTGTCCTAGTCATGTCGCTGAATGTCTGGAGTAGGGGAGGAGATGTGCTTCTTCTCCTGTGGGAGCCAGAAGCTGCAGTGTAGCTTTGGTGTCTTCAGAATTCCTACTCACCTCGTAGGGATTCCTGCTTTTCACAATGCCAGGCCAAGTCAGTTTTTTATCTGATGAAACCTCAGACTTCTCAGTTACAGTGCAAAGTCTTGCCTTGAGGCTATGGAAGGACTTTGATTTTAGACCTACCAAGAGCATGCTCCTTCAGTTGTTGGAAGTTCAAGACAAAACTGTGTTCAGATTTGGGATCCTGGATGTCGTATGTGGGTGGAAAGAAAGTCAATGTGGTATCTATGGCCTAGTTTGGTGAAGGTACTCACGCAGGGATCTTTGCATCCTCCCTGTAGGAGGTGAATAAATAATACCACACCAACAGGAGCATTGCAGGGCAAGCCACACCTGTGGGGATGTTCTGTTGCACTGCAGATGGCAGCCAAACTTTTACTTGCTTTAGCTGTGTCAGGGTCCTGCCCCAAAAGCAGAGGGGATGTGGGAAGTAAGCTGGATATATGAACTAGAGCACCTAGAAGCATTCTATGTAGTAAGACTCATATGAAAGCCAGACAGCTCCTTCAGTGTTCTGAGCATCAACTCTTTGTCATGCAGTATTACTGCCTTCTAGTTCTTGCATATTTAGATGGATTCCTTAATGTCATTTTCATTGCATCCTTGCACTAATGGTTGCTTCATTTCCCAATTCAACTTCTTTATAAAAATTGAGTTAAGCTGAGAAAACCTGGTTCACCTAAAAGCAGAAGTTGCCATCTCCAGTACTGAGCATGGACTGACAACCTGAGAGCTGATAAAAATTATTTTTGTTTCAGACTTCTTCTGAGAGTGACCAGCATAGAAACCAAACTTACCTCAATGTGGCTTTTTGTTTCTGTGTCATTAGGCAGTTCAACAAGTTTGCGCTGGCTTTTTTTTTTTTCATTTTAAAATTTCCTGTCTTTTTGTCTCTGTGCACAGACATATGAGCTCCTTCGTTTCCTTTTTTTTGATCCAAAAAACACGGGGATTTCTCAATGTTTCTTCTGTGTCTGTCCACTTCATGAGAGGTGTCATGGGAACTACATAACAAGACATTGGGATGAATGGGGGAAAACCTGGACTCCTAACAGATTTGGGTTGTTCGTGGAATGTGGTTATTTTCGGTGTTGCTAATAGAAATGTCAAACACAGTTTTAAATAGTATAAATGGAAAAATCAGTTATCAGCACTGTAAAGCTGATACCTGCTTGTGTTGTCCTGTAACCTTACTCTTGAATTTTCCTGAATAAACAGAGGAAGTTATAAATTCCTTACAGAGGAAAAAATCAAACCAAACCTCTGCCCTCTGCTTAAAAATTCTTGATAAGATCTGAGGCTGTTATATCATATTAAAACCAAAATGAAACAAATAATATTTTTGCCATTGCTATTTAACACTACAGGATAAACACAGAGTTCATCTTGCCTTAATGTAATTAATGGTCTTAGACTTTAGATAGCCAGGATCATCTCTGGATTGCATACAGAGCCTCTTTTGATCCTGAGTGTGTTAAAGGTGTTAATTAAAAAAAAAAAATGTGTATAGGTTTCTCTGTTTTTGTTTTTTTCCTTACTGGTCCTCCTATCTGCCCACTGGTCCTCCTATCTGCTTACAGCCTCAGGAGAGCCTGTTGGCCGTGTTCAGGGTAGTGTGACTGTAGGCTGGCTGATACAGGCTTTGTAAGACACAGAAGTTGTAATTTGGAGTATGTTTAAGCTGGTGTTGCCACAGGTCGAGAGCAGTTCCTCTCCATGGCATCAGTTTGTGCCATCCTTTATAAGCAGAACTGCAAAGATGATCTGGCTGAAAATGAACGTGATTGAAGAAAAAAGTTACCAAGACAGATTATCTTCTCAGTTGTGTTGATTATGGAGCCTACATAAAGACTGTGCTTGTACAGCATAGGAAGTACTGCTATCTGAATATTGGGAGTAAGTGACCAGAGGGTTTGGAATCATAGAATGGTTTGGGTTGGAATGGACCTTAGTGATCATCCAGTTCCAGCCCTCTGCCATGGGCAGGGACACTTTCCTCTAGACCAGATTTCTCAGAGCCGCATCCAGACTGGCCTTTAACACTGCCAGGGATAGGGCATCCACAACTTCTTCGGGTAGCCTGTTCCATTGTCTCTGGACTGATTTTGAACTGCTGCTTTTTTTCATAGTTCAAGGTAGGCTTAAATGCAGAGCAGTTCTGTCCCTAAGCTAAGCCTAGAGACTGAAAATAATCAATATTCTGCCGGACACAGTGATCCTTCCTAATAGTTCACCACCACTAAAAGTGGTGATTGCCAGCCCTCTCCCTCCCTGGCCTGCTCCAGTGCCAAACACCTTTTGGGTGAAGAACCTTTTGTTAACATCCAGCCTAAACCTCCCCTGACACAGCTTCAGGCCATTCTCTTGGTTCCTGTCACTGGACAGATCTCTTCACCACAGAGATCAGTGTCTGACCCTCTTCTATGCTCTTGCTCTTGTTTTTCCCCATTTCGCTGACTTCTACTCCATTCCATGCACAAGCACTGGTGTTCCCACAGTGAGTCACATCTGGGAATTACAGTCCTTCTGTGAGTTTTTTTTGTCATTTCTTTAGTTGGAGCAGATGTTGTGTCATGTTAACTGTCAGCAGATGTACTGTCTGCATGACTATTTCACTGCAGGAACAGGCAGACAAATACAGGGGAGAGGGTGGTAAGTCCATCCCCATGCTTTTGGTCACCAGCATAGTTTAAAAATGACCGTGTAGTCTTTGTGTGGGAATGCTGCACGTTGTTGTGCCCTCGCTGAGGGATATGACTGAAAGCATGGATTTTGTAGTGGGGTGTTACGAGCAAGAGTGTTTGAGATCGCTTAAAAAATCACTGGCAAGGGTATGAGTAAAAGATTTGATATTAAGAGACAAAGCATGACAAGTTCATTGGCAAGATTCACTCACTGCTTACTGGACAGCTAAGGCACAACAAGGGAAAACAAGCAACAACAAAACCAAACAAAATCCAGGCAATCAAAACAGAAATGAACTGAGAACTATCTAGGGGGGTGTGTGTGTTTAGGTGTGTGTGTGACAAAAGACAGTGTGGGCAAGGATAAAAAGGAACACAGCCCAAAAGCTTAACAACACTCCAATTTAACAATACTTTAACTTATACCTTAAGCCTAACAATTTAGCACAGGAAAAACAGTTAATTTATACCTAACTTAACTTTCAACTTAACTTATAGCTTAACCTTAATATTCTAACAGAGGAATAACACTTAACAACATTTAACCTAACTTCGAAGTTATATGTAGCAACTCAGCAGAAGCACAATGCTTAACAACACTTAATGTAGCTTACAACTTGTGTTTAATAACTTAGCAAAAGAACAACACTTAGCAGCATTTAGGTAAGCTTCTAACTATAACTTAGCCTTACTTACAGGCCTAACTTACTTAGGTTTCTGAGGTACTTAAACAACTAAGAAAGCAGCATTTCTCTCAGATTTGCTATAACATATACGCAGGTGCAGGCACACAGAAACAATCAGTACAAGCAAAAAACCTGAAAACAATTCCCCTCAGAGGCCAGTGAAATACTCACTTTGGATGCTTTTGCATCTCCTGATAGGTGAAGGATTGGGCCTCGAGCAGTGAGGGTATCGGCCCAGGATATGTCGCGTTTCGGCGATCCTCCAAGTGTAGCAAATCTGAAGGTTTGCTGGCTCTGAGAGGCATCCCCCTCGGAGGGAGATGCTGGTCACAGCCCGTGGTGGCCCAGGAAAACTCAAAAGGGTTTCATTTTGGACTGCTGTTTATCAGGCTGCAAGAGAATGGGCTTTAGTCATAGCGATGTTTCATCCTGGCCACAGTGTGGGTGGGCGCTTTCTTTAAAAGTGTGCGAACAGGGATATTATGCCATTCAGGAAAGAGGAATATTTTCCAAGGCTGGTCACAGGGAAAACAGGAGCTTTTTAGCAATTCCCGGGAGGAGACAGTATTTCTGATAAGCTCAGAAAAGCTGAGCCCAGGGGCTGTTTTCGAGGCCAAGGCCGCCTAGCAAGCATTTCTCAGCTCACACTCCAGCCTGGAAAAGAGGAGGGGGGAATGCACCACCACATGGGGGGGACCCAGGCCTGTTGCTGGGTGCCACCCTTAGGTCCTGCCTTTGCTGATGTGTATAACTCTGTGGATGCAGGCAGTCCTGCGTCGTCCGGGAGGAGCAATACACACCTCTGTGAACATGCTGCAGTATGCAGGAGAAAACCTCTGCTTTGGGTGTTACATGCAGGATTTGCATTCATTCCTGCACAAACCTGATTTATCTTACAACAGCTTATTGTCATCTGTGTTCTCTCTCTCTCCTGGCTGTAGCTTTTCCCTGTGCTTTTATACCATGGGTCTAAGTGCTTTCTTACTGGAGCTTGGGAAATGGGTTGTGTTTGTGGCCTGTGGGGGAATTAAGAGGACTATGGTTGGTGAATATTCTCATAGTCCTTCTGGACTGAACATTTATTTCAGGGTTTTCTGCACCTGGTGGTTTTGAGGGCTAGCAGGGAACGTATTTGTCCCTGCTAATTACAGTTGCTGGGAGAATTAAACATTTTTTAAAAGCCTTAGAAGGGGATAGTTGGGAAGTTACAAAAAATAAAACAAAAATCTACTCTTTAAAAAGCCCTGCTTCTGAAGCAAACAGTTCTTTGCCATAAACTAATCAGTAAGGACTTTTCCACCCAGTTTCGGCAGGTGGGATGTTAGTGTCTTAATGGTAATAGGAGAGCCTAGCTGCTGCCTGTATAGACCTAATATATATCTATATGCATTTCAAGTAGGTATTTGAGAACAAAAAAATTAATGATAGCATTAAAAATAAAAAGGGATTAGCTTACAGATGTTCTCCAAAATAACTAGGCCTGACGTCAGCTCCAGGAAAAATAGTGAAGAAATTCAAACCAGATAGACAAATACAGTAATGAAGCATTTATTGCTGATAGATGGGCAAATACAGTAATGAAGCATTTATTGCTGATAAGCAGAGTATTAAGTTCTACTTAGTCGGTCTGAACTGAATATGGATACCTTTAGCCTGCTAAAATGCTGAAAGAGTCAGAATTAGTCTGGGGAGTATTAAAACTCCAGTACAGCACTGGGTTGTGTGGATCTGGCTGCTGGAGAAGTGGGAGCAGAAGATGATGTAGACAAGGTGAGGTGGTGGGTTTGCAGAAGAGGCTTTGCCCACACAATGTTATCTCCTCTTTATCTGTGACACTTTGAGCATGTGATTTGACTGGAAGGAGAGGACACAAAGACTTGGCGTAAGAAGGAATCTGGAGTGGATTTTAGGAGATACAGGAGCAGTTAGTGTGATGGTTTCTGTAGAGACTACTGGAGGCCTTAGCACAGCGCTATTTTGTTGTGTGAATTTTATCTGGGAATAATAGGCTACAATAAGAAGACAAGGAGAAAGAAGAGAAACTAAAAAAAAGGCAGTTCTAGCCTTCCAAAAAGAGCATGTGAGAGAGTGTCTGGTTGTCACTTCTTTGCCCACCACTATGGAATGGGAAATATGTTTCCATTTAAAATGAAGTAGAAAAGTGGGGAAGGGTTCCTTAGGAACTTAGAAAACATGATGACACATGCTTTCTCCAGAAGCTCAAACGTGCGTGATTATGACCTTATGCAACATTTCTGTGTGATTTCTTCAAAAAAAGGAAGCTGATGTCACTGAGTGAGAGACTTCTTCACATTTTCACTAGACCAGTGAAGCAGGGAAATAAAACCAGAGATTGGGTTTTTTAAAATGGGAGGAGATAACTGTTATCCTTGAGGAATAACTATTCCTTGTCCTGCTGCTGGGAGCCCTGAATGGCCTTGGGCACGAGCTCTTCAGCTCCTTGTTGCCAAGCCTTTGTTTCACCAGCCAGCAAGAAGAGAGTGTGCTGAAGACAGCAGTGCCCCTTGTGCCGTGTAGAACCTGTGGAGAGAAAATGTGAGGTTTTTTCAGCTACACTTTCCTTCAGTCTCATTCCTGGGCTTGAAGAAGCAACAATTTTGCTCTCCTAACTCCAGCCTAGCACTTATGACTAACTGAGAGTAAAGACATGAAGTGTTTACCACGATCAACACTCGAGCTTAGGAAGTTATTAGTGGTTGGCTGAGCAGTGGTGGCTGTCCTTGCTCATGTTCTTAGTCCCCAGCAAACAACTGCTGTTCTTCCTGAAGGCTCTTGTCAACAGCCACTGTGGTTTGGCTTGTGCTGATGTCAAGCCACCACAGCTTGGTTGTATCTGTGAGCCAAAGCTACTGAGGTAGAAATTCACAGTGGGAAGAGCAGGGAGTATTTCTCCATACTAGGAATACTATAGGTCCTTAGGCAGCGAGAGGTGACTTCTTGAGGAATATGCACTCCTGGAAATTGTCTTTATGAAACAAAAGTCTCTAACAAGACTCCAAGCTTCGTCAGATCAAAAGAGCGTTCCACCCCACCCAACATCTTGACATCTTGTGGTCTCCAGACACAAATTCTGGAGCTCCTACATTCTTTTTTCTTCTGGAAAATATTAATTGAGATGGGTGGAATGAGATGCTCAAGTGAAATGTTTTAGTCTTCCTGAACAGGGTAGAATACAAAGAAAGTGGGTAGGTTGTTTTGAAAAGATGTGGGAGTTGATAGCTTACCCTGATTACTTCTACAGTTCCTGTACCTGGGAAAGGCCACCATGTAAGTGCAGGCAACAAGAAGTTGGAACTCTAATGGAGCAAGAAGAGTGCTTTAATGGGTAAATTACAAACAGATTGGATATTCCATAAAAAACAAGGCATGGAGAAGACCTGTGTGTGCCGTTCTCTACCCAAGCACACGGAAGTGCGTTTCTATTGCTTGTCTTCAGTGTCCTGTCAGAGAAAGTCTGTGTTTCTATGGCGTGGCAGAAGAGCTGATGGGCACTGTTCTTTGCCAGTGGGAAAGGAAGGCCTAGCTGACCTTCCTGTCTGCTTTCATGTGGAAAGGAGATAAGATGTGGAGAACTATGGGTTTTCTGGACTCATATTCAGTGTAGAGAAGACTTGTTTTGGTGTGATAAAGCTGCAGTATCTGCACTGGTTTAGGAACAGTAGTAGGTTTGCATACAATGATGATATGAGAAGCAAGGGAAGCACAGAATGATATAGGAATTGGTGGTTTCGTAAACTGATGCCATTTGGGAATAAATAAAAAAAGATCAAACCCAAAACAGTAGCTGTCACGTGGAACCAGTTGGCTTGAGGAGTAGATAGCTGAAATATTTGTTTCGGCATGCACAGTTACTGTTTAATGGGAAGTTTTACATCATACAGATTGGGAATCTTGACTTAATATGAGACCTCACTTGTATCTTAACCATGCCCTTCCTTCAATGTAGTAGTAAAATGTCACTGTGATGTACCGAGATCAGTGAGAAATAATGACACGAGAGTCCAAGTTCAGGAGAGTAATGTCTCTCTCCTCTATATTAATAATTAAATCAGTCTTTTATAACTTGGTTCGCAATAGAAGAATGACATGATTGGACTATTGAACAGCCACCCACCCCAGTGCTTGGCGGAACGATGTAACACTCATTCCAAGTGTTTGTCTCAATGTACTCCATAACAATTCTGCAAACAACTTGCAGCTGTGAAATAGTTTACAAAATAACAAAGTGTTTCTCAGCTAGTTCGCATGGAAAGCAGTATTCTCACGGAATGCTGCAGAAAGCTGGGAAGTTTCTCTGCCACAGCTTTTCAGCGTCTACAGTAAAAAGTTACCAGCTACTGTGGAGCAAAATTGATTCCTAAATGCAAGTGTAACTTGAACTCAGTACCAAAATGTTTTCGTCTATGTTCCTGTCTGCCATGGCAGTGATCTTGCAATTGTTTTACAGCCGTTCAGAGCTATTTGGGAGGGGGAGGTGATTGCTGAAGACTGAAGCAGGGACACAGGGATGCTGATGGTTTAAAGGTTGTGGCCCCTTCCTCACAGCAGGATTTTGTCTGTTAGATCAGTAGGGGCTTTTTTCTCACAAATGCAGCTGTTTTCAATGAAAATTAGGGAAAATCTCTTATCTCTCTTCTGTTGTGGTTTATTTATATTGAATGCCTGGGCATTTTTAGCAGAATATAATTGACTTGAGACTGAGAGCAGTAGAGATTTCTGAACAGCTTCATTCTTGCTGACAGCTCTGCTAGATCTCAGAGGCTGGGATGCTGTTTCACATATATTGGCTGCGAAATAAACTTGCTTAAGTGACATTTCAAGGGAAATCCCTAATAACCCCATGATTTCAGAGCAGGTGCTTTGAACTCAGTAGCAGTTTTGTGTGAGAAGTGTGCTTTTTCCAAACTGTGAATATTCATGCTGGAAAAATTGCTGTTTATTTGATCATCGGGAACTTCAGTCTGGGTGTTCTGCAACAAGGTGTTGAAACAGATTTTGCTGGTGACAATTCTTCATTTAATATTTTTCGCCAGATCGTGGGCAGGAGGCCTAATTCAAGTGAACAGAGGGAAAGTACTGAGGATAGAGGGGCTTAGAATAGGGAGGATCATCAGGGCAATGATTCTGCCTGGGACCGGATTGTGGAAACTGGATTCCTTTGCTGTGCCTGCCATACAGTTGTGCTGACAGCCTGTGTTTGGGTGATTCCTAACTGATGCATGCCTTAGTTTGCAACTTTGTGATGTGCTTCTTACCTAAATTTGAATGCATCTGATATTGCATATGGCATTAGTCAAGCAGTGTTTTATAAAATGATTGTTAAAGTAACTTTTTCTTTTTCCCCCCCTCCATAGCACACATCTACTGTGAGAACGTGTTTGGCATCGTGGGAGAAAATTTTACTTTTCCAGTAAAAGTAGACCAAAAAATAGTGGAAAGTACCTGGAAGAAAAACAAGGATAAAGTGGCTGAATGGGAAGGGGTAAACAAACCAACGTATTTTGGTCCTCTCTGCAACAGGAGTGTTCTTATGGAGAATGGGTCCTTGACTATAGTTGACTTGGAGAAGGATGATGCTGGCACATATGAGTTACAGTACTGGGATTCTGTGAAAGATCACTACTTAAATTTCGTACTCGTTGTGTTAGGTAAGTAGTGGAAAAACTGCATAAAGAATGTGAACCACTTTATTCACTTTAAAATGTCTAGAAAGGGGATTGTATATTTGTCAGAGAAGCAAACAGAAACAGAGAGGGCTGTTCTTTGTCTCAATTTTAAGTTGCTTAGTCACTTTGAACAATTTTCAAAGGTAGCATCTCATTTGTGTGCCCATCATTACTCACCTTGGAATGACTTCTAGAATGTGTGCAGATGGCACACTGCACTTTCAGGTAGACAACCAAACTTTTTGAGCAATCTGACCAGGTAATCCCAGGCATTATGTACCTGTTAATGATGTTCCTGCAGGCATATTATACGTGCTTGAATATCTGTGGCATCATCCTGTGCAGATCTACTCAGCCTCACTAGCAGTCTTTGGGAAATACACGTGACTAGGGTGTCTATTAGTCGTATGGACAGTGAACCATGAGGGTGCTTGGACTAGGCATGGGAGAACCACAAACAGGTGGTTTACAGGTCACTTTCAGAAACACATTCCTCTCTCTCTTGCGCATGTACACACTAGCCCACACTTTTGTCTATGCACTCTCCTGCTGCTTTTGTTGCTCCAGCCCTTGTCCTGTCCTGAAATTCTATGTAGTTTATAACTAAAGTAATACAAAATGTTTTCTCTCCTTCTAGATCCCCTTCCAGAACCTAAAATAAGTTGCAACACCAGCGATCATAAACTTGTGTTAAACTGTACAGCAAATTTCCAGGGGCCTCTGAATTACACTTGGAAGCTGAGTAACAATCCACAGAGTCATGAGAAGCAGGAGCTGTCCATCCGTTTGGAGGATGTTAATACTACCACGAAAGCTACATGTCTCATTAAATTCTCACAAATGGAAAGGAGCTCTGAAATATCTTTGATTCAATGCCTTCCAGATGCAAACGGTAATGAGTGTGTCCTGTTGCAAACACAGGTCTGAGAGGCTTGGTTGGGAAGCAGCATGGCCTTTGTAAGATTTCTCCTGACTTCCCGGCGAGTTAAATTTAAAGAATAAAAAGCATCAGAGGTGATTTGTCTGCTAAAAGTGTGTGTAAAGTTTGTGAAAAGTATCAGGTTGACAGTTTGATCCCCCTAGAAAGATACCTTTTGCAGGGATCTCCACAGAATAAAACCTTTAGCTATGA
This sequence comes from Struthidea cinerea, assembly GCA_013397865.1. Taxonomy (NCBI): domain Eukaryota; kingdom Metazoa; phylum Chordata; class Aves; order Passeriformes; family Corcoracidae; genus Struthidea; species Struthidea cinerea. The sequence continues at coordinate 712,831 of VZTI01004115.1, forward strand.
CTTGATTGAGAAATAATAAAGATTAGAAGGTCTTAGAAGATCTCTTCTGAACCTTCAGGCCTTATGTAATTACTGTAATGACTTGTCCTCTTTGTACTGCTCTCCATGAATTGGAGTGAAACTATTCAGCCATTTCAAGTGAGTAATCTAGCAGCCATTAGATAAAGTCATTTCTCATCCAGCATATGCATGAGTCAGTGAGCATACCTCTTTCCTCCTTCTTAGAGAGGCGTAAAAAGTAGAAAAGAGAGTTTTCCTCCTGTTGCTTATTGCTTTGGGCCAGCTTTCAGCTTGAGGCTTGCATTTTTAAGGTTTTTTTTAAACACAGAGTGAGGACATGTTTGGAACCATGTGGTTTGTAGGGTGTGTAAGGCAGTCTCTAACAGACAAAATTTCTCATTTCAGTGCAAAAGTAATTGTCATGGTTTACTAGTATAGAATTTTTCCTTTACTGGAGTTATGTGTTAGAAACCTGTTAGAAGTGAGGCATGTGATAGGTTGACCTTGGCTGGCTGCCAGGTGCCCTTCAGGCTGATCTGTCACTCCCTCTCCTTTGTGGGGCAGGGTGGAGAAAATATGACGAAAGCCTCACGGGCTGAGGTAAGAACAGAGAGAGATCATTCAGCCATCACTGTCACAGGCAAAACAGACTCAACTTTGGGAAAATGAATTTAATTTATTGCCAATCAAAATCAGAGCAGGATAATGAGAAACGAGCAAATCTGAAACACCTCTCCCAAATGCCTCCTTTCTTCCCAGACTCAGCTTCACTCCCGATATCATTACCTCATCTCCCTGAGTAGTGCAGGGGGACAGGGAATGGGGCTTGCAGTCAGCAATCAGTTCATTACGCACTGTCCTTCCTCCTTAGGGGCAGGACTCCTCACACTCCTCCCTGAACCAGTGTGAGGACCCTCCCACAGGAGATCTCCATGAATTTCTCCAATATGAGTCCTTCCCACAGGCCACAGGTCTTCACAGACCGCTCGGTGTCGGTCCCCCACAGGGTCATAAGTCCTGCCAGCTAACCTACTCCAGCGTGGGATCCTCTCTCCGTGGGGCCACAGGTCCTGCCAGGAGTGTGCTCCAGCAAGGGCTTCCCATGGGGTCACAGCCTCCTTCAGGCATTCACCTGCTTCAGTGTGAGGTCTTCCATGGCCTGTGGGGGGAATCTCTACTCCAGCACGTGGAGCACCTCCTGCCCCTCCTTCTGCGCTGACCTTAGTGTCTGTTGGGCAGATTCTCTCATCTGTTGTCATTCCTTTCTCACCTTTGCCGTTGTTGTCCAGCAGTTTTTCCCCTTTCCTAGAAGTGTTATCTCAGAGACACTACCACAGTCGCTGATGGGCTCTGCCTCGACCAGCAGTGGATCCAGCTTGGAGCCAGCTGGCATTGGCTCTATCTGACATGGGGGCAGCTTCTGGCATCTTCTCAAGGAAACCATCTAAACCTTGCAATGCAAATCCAATACATACAAGATATTTGCTGAAATTTCATTTGTTTGAAAGCTGGCTCAGCCTTTCATAGGAAGCTTCAGCCTTCCAAGAACTAGAATAGCCATTGCCTTTCAAGTGATGTGCCTTCACTGAAATGAGGTGCTTAACATGTAACTGTCCTGGAGATGGCTGAGGGTTTTGCTAATAACTGACTCTGGTGCATTAATTCATTGAGGTTACTTTTTAAAAAATACCTATAAAACATATTTGGGGCTGTATTTCTACTGAAAGAGTGTATCATACAGTTGCTGTTTAACTAACCAGTCTCTTTTGGTTTTTTTTTGTTGTTGTTTTTTTTTTTTTTTTTAAGAAGGCAGTTCTTACAAACGAAGCAGAGGTGCTCTTCTTGCAGCCTTCATCACTCTTGTAGCTGTAGGAATCCTAGTATTCCTGTTGTGCAAAGGTATGTATAACACTTCCTTACAGCTTTATGTGCTTCAAGATTGTGCTCATCTAAGGGTCTGTAGAAAGGATGAAAATTTCTGACCGTTGGATGTTTTGTTAAAACAGTAGAAGAAACAAGTCCAATTTAGGCAAACACTAATATATTTGAAGGAAATAATGTACTGAACTTTCTTGTGTTCTGACACTGGGCTCTGAGTCCTAGGAAACATGGCAGTTTGCATTTGCATATTTCTCCTTCAGACTGGGTGTTTGATTTACTGTGTGTTTCTACTTACCAAGTATTTGTAGCCTCTCCTGTTTCTACCTGGGTGTGTTTTCACAGCCTTTTTTGAGAGCATCATGAAGCTGCCCTCAAGATCACATTTACTGTTGGGACAGGCTTATACCAGGGCTGAATATCGTATGCCGAGTCTAATCTGACAGCTCAGTGTGGTCAGCTGATAAATGAGACCTTCTGTGCCTCCTGTCCTGTCAGCCTGTATTGCCATCATCTTGGAGTTCTGTATTTGTTTTTTGATCCATCCCTACACTGAATTCAAGTATCTTTTTTGTAAGTCTGACAGTTTAATCAGAAACGGTAATTATAGGCTATCACTGTGTATCTTTTTCTGCCTCATTTTTGGATTTCTGTGTCAAATTGTCTTCTGGTTTGCAAAAGAGGGGCACACCATCTTTTTCTTTGTGTTGGAGAAAGTCCCAAACAGGAATACATTTCTTCATCCTATTCATGCTCTGCATGGAAAATTTGTGTTGACTTCCAGCTGGGGCCACCTCTGGAGCTGGCTGCAGATGAAGAATAGTAGATGCATCTCCCATCTGGGAAGGACTAATTGATGATATTCTGGAGGGAGGCTTTGATCAGGACATAAATAGATATATGTTACATGTGGACCTTATGCTTTCCTGCTCATTGTCCATTTAGTTTCTGTTGGCATGGAATCATAAAATAAACTAGGTGGGAAGACATCTCTGGAAGCTTCATCCGGCTTGCTGCTCAAAGCATGACCAACTTCAAAGCTAGATCAGGTTGCTTAAGTCCTTGTCTAATCCAACTTTGAATAGTTCCAAGGATGGAAATTCCCCAGCCTCTTTCAGCATGTGTTTAAGTGCTGAATCACTCTTGTAGGAAAGGATGTTTTCCTTATTTCTCTTAGGGATTGCCCTTTGGCAACTTCTAGCCATTGCCTCCTGGTTTTAGGCTCTGTACTTCTGAGAGGGGTTTCCTTTGTTTTCTGTAGTTAGCTGCAGACAGCAGTTAGCCGTCATCCTCTTAGTGTTCTTCTTGAGGCTGAGCAAAACCAATTCTCTCAGCACCTCCTTGCAGAGCTCCTGCCCCTAGACATCTTGATGGACATTTTCTGGACTAACTTCAGAAAGTCGGTGTTTTTACATTAACTGGGAGACTGAAACTAGAGAGAATACTCCACATGTGGTGTCACAAATATTGAATAGAGAGGAAGAATTATTTGTGTGTTTGGGCTGACTGCACTTCTGCTAACACAGCCCAGTGTTTGGAAGCCTTCTACTGCAAGGGCACATTTTTCTGAGTGATGTTCAGCTTGTTCATGCTTTTTCATGGTCCTGTCCAGCAGAGTTGTTTCCTAGCCAGGCAGAGCCCAGCCTGTAGTGGTCCATGGAGTGACTTCAAGAGATTCAGGACTTTGTTTGCCTTTGAATATCACATCTTTTCTGCCAGCACATTTCTCCAGTTTGTTGAAGTCAACTGGAGTGGCAACCTTGCCTTCCAGCATGTCCCCTACTCTCCCCAGTTTGATGTCATCTACAAACTTTCTGAAAATGCCTTCTGTGTCCTTGTTCATGTTGGTGGTGTTAGACAACACTGCTCTTGGTGATAACACACAAAGAATGTCACTCAAAACTGACCAGCAGTTAGAATCAAAGCAATGCAGTTATTGCCCTTGAAACAATGAGTGTTTGAACATGCAAGAAAATAAACTTGTTATACCTTGGTAGGATAAGCATTGCACAGGTATAATCAAACAGCAGAAGAGATTTGCTGATTTAAGTACAAGACTCAGAATCAGGAATTGTTAAGCACTACCTTAGCTTTGATTAGATGTGTTCTGACTTGCTGTCGCAGGAGACCCATTCTGTTGATCTCTCACTGATTGTCTTACCCTCAAAATCTTACCCTCAAAACAGTATTTCGTTCTTCGTTCTTTCTTCAAGTATTCAGTTGCTTCAAGCATTCACTTCAGTTCTCAGTGAAGTGTATTTTTTTTTTTGTTTGAGGGTGGGAGAGGGGGATGGAATGGATGGAAGCTGTCAACAAGTTTCCAAAGGCACAAAACTTGATTTCTGAATCATTTCTCCAGGTATTCTATTTGCTTGTGTGCAGGTAAAATTAACTTTAGAAGAGGAAGAAGGACTGCTCAGAACAGTCCAGTGAATGGCTCAGGTAAGACAGTGTCACAAATGTGTGGAAATCAGACTGGTGCTGGGTCTGGGCTTGACAGTTTTTATTCGGCCAGTGTAGTCTTTCACTGGAGAAGTAAAGGAGTAAGTTTTCTTTGGGTGTAGTAATTTTTTGCAGGTCATTAATACATACTTTCTAAAACTAATACATTTCTTTATAGGAGAACATGAGCAGCTTTGCTGTGGGGAGAGCCAACAACAGCCTACCTCACAGGGAGGTAAGAAACCTGTATTTTAGGGTATTAATATTTCTAAACATCTGCTGTTGGTTGGAGCAGGGAGTCTGATTTGCTCTTTCCTTTTTTGCGGAGTCTGAGCTTTTGAATTGGTTTTCAATGTGTGCACATGCAGACTCAAAATCTCAGCTGAGGTCCAATACTGGATGATTATAGGGACCTGCACTTAGTGAATGTGTTAGTGGGGAAAGTTACTGACAGTAAGTGGGCTGAGATTTTCCTGGCCAGCAGCTGTCTTTGGAAGTGAATTACCTTTCTAACAATGGAGAATTGGGGCTGGCCTCAGGATGAGAGCTGGAAAAGTGCACACTGTAGGGCAATCTGTCATTCCTCTCTTCCTGTCCAGATCTCCATGTGGGCTTCTGCTGTCCATTCTAATCTGCATTGGGATTTTTTTGGTTTGGGGGGTTTGTTTGTTTGTGGATTTTTTGTTTTGTTTTTTTTCTTAGCGTTTTGTTGGAGTGGTTTTGGGTTTTCTTACTTCCTTAATTTGTAGCAAGATTGTTCTGTTCTCTGGCTTCTTGTGTTTTGGGGTGCAGAAATCACTCTATATAGTGAGCAGCTAAGGAAGGGGACAACTCATTAGCTGTGCTCCTTTCATAAGAGTGAATTTGGCGATCATGTTCTAGCTTTAACGTATATTAGTCTTGTTGCCAGGACTGTGGTCTGTTTTTAGGAACCAAACTAAATTAACCCCCAAGGCAGTCAAGCAGACTGGGGAGAGCAGGGGAAGATTCTTAAAAAATATTCTGTTACCAGACCAAACAGTGTTTCAGTGGGGAATGGCCAAAGCTCCTGCCATCAGGGGCAGGCTCAGTGCCCTCTTGGAGTGTTCTGGGGTTGAGCTCACAGTGCCTTCATGTGGGATGCTCAGTCTGGTACCTTACATTTGTTAAAGCTGTGGTTCTAGCCCATGGTTCAGAGACCACTGAGGTTGAGACTATGGAAGAATCTGAAGGTGAAAAAAGGAGAAGGATGGGTAGGAAAAAAAAAATCCAATAAACCCTGCAAAACACCTCATTTTGATACTGCACTTAAATTTGCTTTAGAGTGTTTTTATTAAAGGTTCTTTAGGGTCTGCAAAGAGGAAGGGTTTAAAGTTACAGTGTTAGTGCAACACAAAGATGAAGTAAAAAAAGTAGATGCAGATTCTATTCTCAGCTATCTCTGGCTTTTTATGGCAGATTTGTGCAGCTTTATTAGTAGATCTACTTCAGCAAGACTTTTGTAAAGTTGTAGGCATATATATAAACAATGTTGGTCATGGTCTGGGACATTAAGTAGTTACTGGAGGGAAGTTGAAGTTGAAATTAATTGAAAGTCCTTAAAGTGGCACAACATACTGGTTCTCAGGAATATCTGCTAAAAGTGTTATGATGAAGTTGTCACTTTAAGGCTAAGTTGCATATTTTGCAGATTATTGTGCTACCTCCATACATATTTCTGGAAAAGGATTTCTGTTTTCTTACAGCTGCGTTTTCACAAGCCGTTCATTGTGAGAATGAAGAGCCTGAAGCAGGTAACAAAATGAGATGGAGCCCTAAAACAGAGGAGCATGAAGGGGGAAAGTAATTTTGCACATGACCTTTTGTAGTCCAAGCCATATTAGCATGTTCTCAGTATAGAGTTTACCATTCCCCTATTGGCCTAGAAGAACCTGTTGCCTTAGAAACAGTAAATGTTGGTGGGTAGATCACTAGAAGAGAAGTCAAAGACCTGGGGCCTGTGTTTGGTAAATAGCACAGAGCAAATACCTTCTTGGGGCTTCGCCTTCCCTCTTGATGAGAATGATGCTGCTTACTGTGTTTGCAAACCATTTTGCCAGCTGTGGGAAAAAGAACTAAGCATGGAAGAAAGAGCCCCTTTTTACAGTAAATAAGCAAATTACCCTTTTGTCTAATGTTACCTTTGATTTGCATGCAAAAGAGTGCGAGGATATTTTTATAGGATGTCATCATGGGTGGGTGGTCTTTGCTTTCTGCTGGAAAGAAACCCTCAAACAGGACCTTAGACAATAAAATGCTGTGGCTTCAAAGCTTTGTATCGATGCCAAATAGATACGAGCCTCAGCACACCAATTTAGAGATGGGATGCTTACCAACTTGCAAAATTTGTATTTGGGAGATACTTAATCTGGAAACGTGCTTCTCTGAGGAAGGAAGCCTGCTGTATCTTCCATTTGCTTTATGCTTTAGGAGACTTTTGACTGCATTCATCAGGCAGCTAAGCAAAGCTCCAGTTTTGTCTTCTTAGTCCAGTCAGTGTAAATTTCAAGGAAGTTCTGGGACCTGTATTTTTTCTAGAAGTTCTTCTAATTCCAAAGAGCTAGTGAAATTGAATATTACTGTTCGACTCAAGAAAATATGTCAGTTTTTTCCCCAGTCTGTTGCACTAGTGATTCATTCATTCCCTAACTCTTCCACCATTTTCCACAAGTGGCTGATAATGGGGTTGGAAAAGGCAGAAGTCTTTCCTATAAAGGAAAAAATCACAATCCTTGTTGTGATGACAACAAGGAAAAGGAAACTCAGAAAAACTCAGAAGCCCCTGCAGTTTTCTGCTTATTCTTCCTGCATGAATTGTAATGTGTGTAGAACAGCTTTTTTTTCATCTGAAGAAATAGGGATTGTGTAGCTGATGGTGAAGGTGTGGTGCACTGCGGGATTGTCTTATCACTTGTGTAACTATTTCCATATACATAGACATGGATACAGGAAAAGGAGGCTTATTTATGCCTGTCTTAAAGTAGAAAGGAGTGAAACACACAGTTCAGGCGAAAGAGAAATCAGGGCCATAGATAAAGGTTGTCAGTTTGGACATGAGATGCAGAAAATAAAATACTTTCTTTTGTTGCAGTCTAGAATGGGAACATCAGGAAGGGGAGTTAGTGCACCTCTGTGCAGTACACCCAGCAGCACTTAGGGAACATATAGTCACTGTTCTCCAGATGGGAAATCGTAGGCGAGGCTATGATGTTCTCTGAAATATATACAAATGTACACAAATATATACAATGTATACAAAGCGGTTCCAAGTAGGGCTTCTGCTGATAGCACAGCAGGACTTAACTTGTGGAGGAGAAGGTGTGCTCTGAGCCCTGGACTGCACAGAGCAGTGGCCTGTGCTGGGGAGGGGCAGAAGCAATGGACTGTGCTCCCGAGGGACTGTAGTTGTTCTCTGATCTCTTTTCAGACAGAGAATTGAATGAGGAGGACAGTGCCCCGAAAGACAAGCAAATAGTTAAGAATGGTGTACAACGGGAAGGTAAGTGCCTGTTCTATGGAGCAGTCAGTGCTATTGACCCAGTAAGCAAACTGGCCATGATCCCTTCATAGAATCATAGAATCTGCTGAGTTGGAAGGGACACGTCAGGATCAGTGACTCCAACCCCAGGCCCTGCAAATGACACCCCGGTAATCCCACCATGTACCTGAGGGTGTTGTTCAAACACTTCTTGAACTCTGTCAGGCTTGGTGCTGTGACCACTTCCCCAGGGAGCCTGTTCCAGTGCCCAGCCACCCTCTGGGTGGAAAACCTTTTCGTGATATCCAACCTAAACCTCCCCTGACTCAGCTTCAGGCCATTTCCTTGAGTCCCGTCATGAGAGTGAAGAGATCGTACCTGTCTCTCCTCCTCCTCACACAAGGAAGTTGCAGACTGTATTGAGGTCTCTCTTCAGTCTCCTCTCCTCCAGACTGAACAAACCAAGTGACCTCAGCCACTCCTTGTAAGGCTTCCCCTTCAGACCCTTCCCCATCATCATGGCCCTCCTTTGGATGCTCTCCAGCAGCTTTTTTTATACTGTGTATACATGTAGAGCTGTAAGTAGCGACTCAGTCTGAGGCAATAGAGCCATACCTTGAAGCTGAGCAAGGCAAGGGACTGTATTTGTCTTCTTCTCTCTCTTCAGACACCTTTAGGAACAGCGGTGTGCTGGCCAACCATGCAGATGAGCATGGCATAAACAAAGGAGGTAAGTGCCTGGACTGTGGAGCAGCCTTTGTTCATTATGACTTTTGCCTAATGCCACCTAATGGGTGGCACCACAGGCGCTGAGCGCCTCCCATGCTTGGCCTTTACCGGGTGTGTAAGGGATCATGGAGACAGTACAGAGTCAGGAATGGAGGAGAGAAGGGAGGTGTTGGATGGTGATCCCATGGGAATGGGGCATGTTAGTCAGGGTTCCTACTGTTGCCAAACAAATGGCCCAAATCTCAGTCAGATCCTTCTTGATCCATCTGGGCCAGAGAGTCAGAGTGTTGTGAGGTCCAGGATTGTCTGAGTATTGCCTTTGTCCTTGCAGAAGTGACCCAGGATGCAGAGGGTGGAAATGGGGAGCACCTGAACAACTCTCCCAGCTGCAGTAAAGAAGGTATGTGAGGGTGAAGCGCTCTGTGTCTTGGGAGATTGTGCTGACTGACACAGAGGTTGACTGTGAATAGTTTTCCTTTCTTGGAAGAAAAAGGAAAAATGTTGTTTTGTCTGTCATAAAGTCCTTTCTTGAGCAGTGTAACTATGAGCATCTCATACTAGTTTCTGCTTTTTGTATTTTGTGATTGTCTACCACATCAGTAAAATACTTTGAACATGCACACCCAATTTATGTATATTTATAAGTTATATACAATTATTACCATACTCAAGTATTACATACATTATAAAACATGCACAAAATAAAAATTTAAAAATTATAATGATGAACAAATAGTATTTTTATTTTTTAAATTTTATTACTGGTGCAAAAATATTTTTTTCCTGCACCACAATGGATTGCCTTGTGCACAACCATTTGGGAGTCTGCTGATGCAGATAATCCATTTAAAGATTCTCAAAATGCACAGCTATGTGAAAGGAGGTGGTACCTTACTGCTGCAGAGTTTTTTGTTCTGTCAAGTTTGATATGTCTGTTGAATTACCAGCCAAGCAATCACATCTAAAAATTCTGGTATTTGCTGAAGACAGTGTTGAAAAGAGGGGGGGGGAAATCTCCAAATGTGAGGAAACATGGATGAATGCAAGGGTGGGAGGGATTTAGGACTGAGTACAAAAAACCTGACTCTGTGGTGCAGACAAAACTGCTGATGAAGCTGTCATGAAAAAAGGGAACAGGCTGTGTAGCTGCAGAGGAAGCTCTGTGGTGTGTCGTAATAACTGAGTCATATCCTGTTAGTTAGCAATGTGTAATACTGAAAGCCAGATGAAGTAAGTCAGTGTATTATTCCTGGTCCACATGACGTGCTGCTTTGCTGGGCAAAACTGTGCTCCTGCGTCGCTCATGAAGGTTTAGCGTCTGCAGCTGGTCTGTTATGTCATGCTGAGGCACCAGATGTGGCTGTGCTTGCTTTGGTGTTGTTTGCAAACCATGTGAGAACAGAACATTTTACGTGTTTTGAGGATGGGGTGTGAAAGCTGATGCCTGTCACTGCAGCTGTAAAATGAGAGAACCCTATTTCATATTCAGACCCTCTCACTGCACAGACACAAAAGGAAACAGCACACAAGCGCACACACACACACAACTGGCTTTTTCGTAGTGTTCTTTAGTATCACCACCAAGGTAAAGCAGTAAACCTGCTTGGATTTTAAACATACAAATCATAAAAATACTTCAGGCCTATCCAGGAACCTGTGAGAACCAGACTAGGGACAACTTTCTTTTTCTCATTTTCTACAGTGTTGAGTACTGTATGTCACTATACGCTGCTCTCCTAGACCATCTCCTGGCATCTTATCCTAGATTGGAGTGATGCTGAGTTAGAGATTAGTGGAAGGGACAGGTAGTGCTATCAAAGTGGGAGCAAAGACCGAAGGGCATAGTGCCTTGGCACATCCAGGTAGCTCCCCTTAGAGAGTTGCTATGTGTGCAACAAGATGGAAACACCAGTGTAAGTGGGCTTGTGTGTGCTTTATTGGAAATCAGTCTGGTTAGAGGCTGATGCATGTTGCATGTGATGAGTTAGGCTGGGCATGTAGTCTTGAACTTTCTGCCCTGTAACTTCCCTTTGCCTTCAGTCTCCTTGCTTGTCAAATACGAGCTGTATTTTCAATCCTCAAAAGAGAAAACTCCAAAAGCACCTGGCATTACTGTGTGGAAGATATAGCAGCAGCAGCACATGCATGTGTGATGCACAGCCGATAGTGAGATTATAGACATAAAACATTTGCATAGAAGTGGTGTCCTAATTGCCTGGTTCTGTGATCCAAAGTCATGGAGTGAGAACAACTTCACAGGTTACCAGCTGCTTAGCAGGTGGCTGGCAGTAAGTAATAAATGTTCTAACTGTGCTCCAGTTGCAGAGGAATGTGCCTAAGCATAAACAGATAATTTGGGTAAAAGGTTTAGTGGCTATCAGATACCATGGGTCATGTACCTGCTCTAACTGGATTGTTATGCGTCACGTGACAGTGTCTTGGTGCATCTTCACACCACCTCATTAGTATTTAAAGCTTGCAGTATTCTCATATAGCTAGCTCAATTTCTAGAAGAAAAGACATAGTAATTTACCTGTGTGCTTTTCTTATGCTTTTGTTTCAGATCTTAAATCAAAAGCAAGTAATTCCTTTGTTGCCCAAACAAATATGGAAGAGAAGCGGTAGAATTCGATGGTGGAAGGAGGTGCTACTTTTTTCCTTGATGGTCTTCCACAAGCAATGCAGTTATCAGAGCTTCATCAACAAGCACTTAGAAGACAAGCTGAAGTGTTTCCAGTGCCTACTTTTCTTTCCTCAGAAAAGACAGCCTCCTTTTCTGGTGCTACTATGTGAAGAAAAATAGGCCAAACCATAGGCCAAAACGTTTTAATTGTTTTGTATTTGGTTTTAACAAACAGTGCCTACTAACACATCAAGGCCTCTTTGTAGTTGATATTTGGAGATTTACAAAGTTGTATGTATATTTTCATGAACGTGGACAAATCAAAAACTGTTCAGCTTTCTATGCACTTTTTTTATCAGTACCTTTTTACAGTCAGAAAAATACTTCATCCTTCAGCAGACCCAGATGGATGGGAGTTTGCATTTTCTAGCCTTGGTTCTCCAACAGGACCTCAGTACCCCAGACAAAGCTATGTCCTAGAGTTGGCACGTGCCTGGCAAACTGATCATCTCTTGATAGTGGTTCACTTTGTGATAAAACTACATCTCAGCTTGTTTTTGCACTGGAAGAAATCTGCTATTAACAGCAGGTTTGGCCTTTTCCTAAAGCTTTTTATATTTTTTTAACTTCCAGAACATTTTTTTGATGCCTTATCTCTTACTTCACGTTTTTCTAAGAATGTCAGCTTACTTCTATTCATTTGTAAGAAACAATACTATGTCTTATGGTTGCTTGAGACTAGAACAAAAACTTGAAAACTGAGATTATATATATAATGAAGCTCAGAAAGAATCAAAAAGAAAAACACCATGCATTAATATTTTCAGAACATGAAGCTATGGAATGTTTTTCGTTATGTTTACATGCTGATTGTTCATAAAGGTTGAAAGCCATTTTGGTTCATTTTGAACTTGGTGCATGTAAAGAATCATGAAGATTTGATGCTGGTAACCAGAGACATGAAGGTTTGGCACTGGTAACCAGAGATCAGAAGCTCCCCCTTCAGCTTTCCCCTTGTTTCAACTTATGTCCTTTCCACTCACACAATTTCTTCTGCTATTTGCAGGTGTAGTGCATGAGTGTTCAAAATTCACTTTTGGTAGGACTAGACCTTGTACCTCTACTGCTGTATTTAAATAGTTAATTTATTGATAAAGTGCTCAAGATGTAAAAAGCTTTGCCATATCTTTTTGTAATATATACATGCAATTTTTATTTAACCTTAAAAGTTACTAAATGATCCCCAAATAACCTGAAGTGATGTATTTTATATGGTTGGTGTTTTGGGGTTGGTTGGTTTTTGGGTCAGTGTTCCTCACCCAAGTGTCCTTCTCCATTCCACCTTGTACTAGTTCGAAAACAAACCAGTGGGAGATTGCAGGTTGGCATTATAATTTAATAGGAAAATTAAAATAAATGCAACAGTACAAGAACACTGACAGAGTCAGGATACAACATGACACCCTGTTAGTCAGGGTGGTGGTAGCAGTCCAGATGAAGTGATCCTGTTGAAGCAGTGATCCTGTAGAAGGGTCTGGTCTTCACCTGAAGGTCCAATGGTAGCTCTTGTCCTCTGGAAATCCAGTAGGTAAGGGCTGCTTGTGCTGTTCCAAACCCCGGATTATATCCAGGTGGGAATGCTTGGCTCCTCCCCCTGGGTGGGGCATCTCACAATGGGTTGATATAATTCTGTGAGTCATGCAGTGGATCCTTGATGGTCCCCTGAGGGAGTTACCAAGGATGAGACATGGTAGGAGATAAGGAACACTGCCCCACCTGTTTTAACAGCTTGTGAAGATGATGATAGAATACATACTATTGGTTACATCTTACATTGTGACCTAGGACACACCTTCAATGAATTTATCATGATAATGCTGTCTGCTTCTCAGTATTTTTAAGAAGTCTCCACACAAAGATATCCTTTGTCATGTGTACTGTGGTGAGAGTAAACCTGTAGCTTGTTTGCCTGCTTGGACCAAGTCTTATTTTCTGTTATTCATGTGAGAAATAATAGTAAAAAAATGATTGTCTGGTGGAGCTGGCTGGAATTGCTCCCAGTTTGTCTAATGGTCTCCATTCATCCCATGCAGCTTACTACTAAACAGCACAGAAAGGTCTCATATTGTGTGGTTTTGAAAATTCTTTGACATCTGGTATAATTGACATTGTTTCCAAAGCAAGAAGCCACAGCCTTCAAAAATAGTAAGCAGTTGTTCATTAACCACAGTTGCTGGAAGTCTTCAGAATAGTTTGTGGAAGTTTGGAGCTTTATCAGAAGTAGAAAAACCCATTTACATGGCAGGATGACATAAGACCAAGAACTACAGGTTCTACAGTCTCTCACTGCTTGCTTTCACCCTTTTACCTTGCACGGTGTCCTCTGCATGAGAAATTTCTGGTAGAAGTGCAAACTGCAGTTTTCAAAGCAACAGTGAAGCTTTCTTTTTATTGGTATTGTCGTTTCTTTGGGTTTTGAGGGGCAGATTTTGTTTTTTTTTTTCCTCTAAGGATGTGAAGTCAGACATTTTGGAAAATAAATTCACCTGACTTCCTGCCGGTTTTGGTGGCAGTATTTGCAGTGCCATTGCCTGTGTCCTTCTCTTCGAATGTCTCCTCAATAACTAAAGAAGAATAAACTTTTTTTTCTGGGAAAAGCTTGTGTCCAATATTACTTTGCAGTGAATGAAAAAATAGGCAGTTTTCAATAGCTGAGAGTAGAAGCTCACTTGAAATGCAGTTATTTTTAGCCTGTGAACAACTTGAATCCAGGAAATGCTGACTGTATACCAGGAAGTGGGCCTGCCTTCCGACATCCCTGAGTCTCAGCACATGCTGGTGATAAGACCTGTTTTTGCTAATAAGCAAACTCATAGTGAGTAGAAGCTGCTGCTAAGTACTCTTGCTCACAAGATAAAGCCTGATTGATTCCCTGGTCCTGACTCTCTTTTCTTTATACTAGCTTTAACCTATGAAAGCAGTGCCTATAGGAGATGTTGCTCCTAAGTAATCCCAGAATAAATGAGATCAGAGCTCGATATCTGCTGTAGAGCCGAAAGCGTGGATTTTGGTCATCAAACTCAACCCACAGTTGTGCAGGCAGTTTTGTGTTGTGCTGACATGCCCAGCTTTTAGTTGTTTGCAAACACACTGTGCTGGATCTTGCTGAAAAGTTGCACCTTCCACACATTGTCATTGTCTGTGCAACTGTTGGGAACAATCTCTAACAGATTCCAGTGTGAAAGCAGTCCTATGAGTTGAGAGAGCCTTCATCAGTGCCTAAGAACTACCTTCATATGGAGCTACACAAGCAGAGTTGAGAGGAGTGGCTTCCAGGAGCAGGACTGCAGCAGAAGCTAGGGAAAGCAGGAACACCGGCAGGCAGCATGGTTTTCTTGTGAGCAGATTTGTATCTGTGCCTTAAAACCAGGGACTGATTATGCCTGGCAGACTGCAAGGTGGCACACACCCCGTGTGGCATCCTGCTGCTGGAACACAGGTTTGCAATGCTCTTCAAGCAGCAGCAGGTTAATCTAGGGACACCCAATGCAAAAGGGTGAGGTGAGCTTGTGTGCTCGACCATCTCTGGGTGCAGTTTGAACTCTGGGGTAGGTACAAGGACATGAAACATTTCTATGGACCCTAATGACCATGGAGCAAGATTCTGAGGAACTTTGTCTTAGGTATGAGTTCAAGGGAATTTTCCTCTTTAAAAGGTGGTGAGCAGGGTTGATCATGGAGCATCTTGTTGGCCAGTGTGGCTTAACAAGTGCAGTCATGGGAGAAATCAGTGTATCCTGTGCTCAAGGACATATCTAAGTTTCTAATCTGCCAAGTTTTATGTGACCCAAACATAAAACTTATGTGAAATGTAGCTGCTTCTTCATCCCTGTTGGATATCTGAGGATAGGCCTGTGGGTCACAAAGCTTTATCAATTTTTTCTAGCAGCACTGTCTCTCTACCTAGAAAAAAAAAAAATTCCTAGCCTTATGAATTGCAAGTTTCTTTCCAATTTAGAACATGTTTTCTTCTTCTATCATATCCAGTTGTATTTGTTTACCATCCCTCTTCATTGGGGAGTATCAGTGCACTTCAAGTCTGCAGTTTGGATCCTTTTTTTGCTTCCTGGGGAAGAGGGGGGAGAAGAGAGTTTAGAGTTGGACCAGGAAGATGGAACGTAAGTGAACAGAGCAATCAGTGATAGGTGGGGTTAACTGCAAAGAAGGTCCAGAAATTCTGTGCAGAGTACTGCAAAACAGACTATTTTAGGGCTACAAAGATAAATTAATCCCAGAATAACCTTTTGAAATGCTTGCCTTATACTGCAGTAAGCTGTGTCTTGCAGTCCTGACAACAGAGGAGCCATGCCTTTCCACTGATATCAACGTTTTCCTGCTAGGTCTGGTTGAGAATTACATTTTCCAATGTTTCACTTCCAGTTGCAAATTCTCAGTTTTAAGCGAATGTTAAGCTAACCTAAATAACTAATTTAACTGTATTAATCAAGGAAGGTCCTTGGTGGTGATGGTGATAGTCCTTGGTGTCTCTGACTGAGACTCAAGCCAGAGGACTGTCTCAGAGAGACAACACTTGAAAAAGAAGCAAGAAGCCTTAAGTGCCAGAATGGCAGCCTGAACCTGTGTGTCCGGGTGGCATTGCTCTGCTGGAGCAGGACATGGACCCAGCAGTGTAGAAATTGTTCCCAGCTTCCCTCTGCTGTGTGGAGTGTGAAGCTTTCCAAGGAAGGCCATTGATTCAGAGGGAGAGAAAAAGGCTCTTTAAGATTAATCACCTACCGATTAGCTGTTTTGTATTAAGAGTTGCAGGAGGCAGATTGCTGCCCACTCACTCAAAGGGCATTTGGTGAGTGTGAGGGTGATTTGCCCTGTGGTTTGTTGTAGATGTTTTCAAGGGCCAATATAATTTTTTTTTCCTAGAGAAATTAGAAATTGGTGAAAACATTCAATATTTTAACTTAACTTTAGAACAGCCGAAAGAGGGGCCTGGACCCTTGGGTCGAATGATCTCACCAATATCATTAGGATTTAGGGTAATGCAAAGCCAGCAGGCAGGATGGGCTAAAGCTTGGATTTAATGAGAAAACTGTAAGAAACTGGCTGTGGGACTTTGAGGTCGAAGGCCTTCATGATTGAGGGCCATCCCAACGGCGTGGGTGAATTTTTCCCAGTGAAAAGAAGTTGTGACTCAGGGATGCTGCAGACCATATCGCCTTTTACATCCGCTCTGAAGTGTGCCAGGGTCCTGAGAAAAGTTTCACTGGCTTCCAGTGGTGGGGACCTGTCCCTGTCATGTCCGAGGCGCATAAAGAAAACGACACAGAGTCCAGGCTCATGAACAAGTGGAAGCCCAAGCTTAAGCGCTTTAATAATTTTCTGACTACTATATAGGATAGATCGCAAAAGTGTGTTGAATGGCAATAGGTAATTGGTTCCTCAGCCATCCACTCCTTGAGAGGATTGGCCAAGTCCTAAGATACCTATTCCAAAATATTTTCAAAGTTAAAGCCATAACAATTTGCAAAACAGCTTGCGGGTGCAAGAAGTTTGTGAAACTGTGACCTTGTTTAAAATAGTTTATGTAGGAAACACAGTCTTCTCACAGAATATTGAGAAAAGGCTGAAGAATTTCTCCGCTTCTAGCTTTTTAGCACCTACAGGGACCTGGTTGGTTCCTGTGGCCAACCTAGCAGGCAAAAAGGTCATGGGAAGCAATACCTAATTTGGGATCACTGTTATATGATCTCCAAGTAAATAACTGTATGAAATGCAGCCAGACTACAGTTCTCAGGCTCCATCATGGCTCTGAATCATGAGTTTTGCTCAAGAGCACTGATTAAAAGTGAAAGTCCTCTGGCCAGCTCTGGAGTATATTAACCAGAACTCACAATATGCCTTTTCTAATCACTACGGTGTCACAGTGGTAACATGCATGTGGTGAATTGGAACATTGTAATCACTAGTAATGTGCTCCACAATAATGATTATTTATCATCTGGTTGTTTTTCAATTCTCTCTTTCTGAAGCCAAATAAATTGGGACAGAAGTTCATTGCAGTAGCAAAGTCAAACACTGGAAGACCAGAGATTGCTGAATTCAGTATTTTCTTCAGTCTTCCCTTATTCCCCCAGTTCTGAAAATAGACTTGTATTTTCAGCAGATTCCTGTTGTTGGTAGAAAATTTATCTGCTTCAACATTTCATTTGATTTTTTTTGCGTTAACTTTGTGTAGCCCACTGGCTTTTGTGCATAACCCGAGATGTACTTTTAAATAATTCACTTTCTTTCAGATGTTTCTTTTTGAGTTATAATGTTCACACCATAGCATCTGACCATTTCCCAAGCAAATCTTCTGTGCTCTAAGACAGGTGGTGGTGTTGTACCCTTTTTACAGATGGTCAAACTGGCATAGAGTGAGGCTACAGCCAAGTCTGTCAGATGTGTTCACTGACTAGGAAGCATTAATGACTGTGCCTTGGCTCTCCTGCATGCTTCTGTAGGCTTGGGGCCTTCACATGGTTAAGGTAGAACTCAGTTCAGCTCCAGTTGCAGCTACAAGCTGCTAGCAAGGTCTTTCACTGCACACGTGGGGAAATAAGGAATGCACAAACAGCTTCAGTATGGCAGTCGTGTACTAATTCTGTTTGGGGAAAACTCCATGTGTTCAGGCAGCAGGGAAGTTGGGGTTCCCCATGCTCTTGTCCTCCCCTTATGCTAGAAGGACAAACAGTGCATTCAGGAGAAAACCAGTTTATAAATGAGCAGTACAAACTGGTGCTTTGACTTGTTAGGTGAAGTCTTGAAAGTGTTGGGCTTTGTGTGTGTGCAAATATTTATGTTCTGTGTGTGTGCAGGAATGTGTGCATGCATCTGTGTATTGAGTACTGCTCATACTGGGGGGGAAGTACACTGAAGATCATCAGCCTCTTAGTGTGCAGGAGCTTTTGGAGTAGAAATGGCTTAAGTTACTACAATATTTGCCAGTAGAACAGTGCTTGTGCTGGGCTGTGAACTGCTTGGGGTCTGTTTTCCCTAGGGATAGCAGTCTCCACTGAGTTGCGCTGGAGTGGATGTGAGGAGAGGGTCCTTTCATCTTCTGAGACAGTAGGTCAGCTAAAATCTGTGCAGCTGCTGGTTCAACACAGACATTTGGCTGGTGTTTACCTTAAATACATATTCAGCTGAGTGTTTTGGTTTATGTACAGCATGGGGGAGCTCAAACAGATGTACAGATAATGTCCAGTTCTTCAGAAAGGCATTTAGCAGCCTTACCATTGTTTTTGTCTGCCTGCCCACCTCCCACCTACATCTGCCCTGCTCATGTTGGGGATGTAAAATGTCAACCTGACAGTTCAAGTGCAGCAAAACAGCAAGCACATGTGAATAATAGGAAATCTCTATCTGAGGCTGCCTAGAGTGGCCCTACCTGCCATCAGTGAGAAAACATGGGTCCGAGAGAGACTTTGCTGTACTGTTTCAGCCCCTGGAAGACCCATGAAGATGGATGCAATCCTCTGCCATTACCACTCTTAGCCATTTTAAACTCCTGCCTTAGGAGTAGAGCTCTGTGCCTGTGTGTGTTTGTGTATGGAGAGGTGTGTGTCATTACCTAGAAGAGCTGTGGGCTTGGGGGGGACAATTCCAATCTTCTGACAGAATTCTATTTTCCCTCATAAGTTCAGGAATTACAAGATACACTACCTGTTTTCTTTTGTTCATATCTGAATTGTCTCCAGATCCTCGGGCTGAGGATGAATTTCAGTATAATACCTTGTTATACACGTGTGATGGTGGCATAGGAGTGCTACATTATATCTCTGGAGATAATTATTTTGTAATTTAATCTTTTTTGTATTTTTCTATTTGTAAGCACGCAAGATGCAAGACACTGCCTCTGTGATGAGAGCTGTTTCACCCATAGCATCATTTCTTTCCCCAGCATGCCGTAAGGACAGTAAAAGTACAATGGCTTTGGCAGCCGTTTTGCCACAGAAGTGGCATTGTTGCCATTTTGAGCATGTTTCTGTATGGCAAAGGTATGTAAAATATCAGACTTTTCAAAAGCTCTAAGGGATTTGAGGTGCCTTATGTTCTCAGCACCCAACAGGTTAAGGAGCTTGTTGGGATGACAGTTGAGAAGCTGAATGTTCACAGGGAATTGCATTATCGAGACAGCATCAGTTATACCAAAATAATAAAGTCATCAATTACCTTGTGATTGGCTTGAAAATTACAAAACCTTGATGAGTAAAGACAAGAAACACTGTGGGGCTGAAGATCCAATAGAAGTAAATACCAGACTGATTCACAAAATTAGGACAGCTTGTTTGCAGCGGGTGGGAACTTGGATGGCAGAATTCTGGCAGAAGCGCGGCAGAGCTGGACACGCAGCTCTTGCCTAGAAACATTCCCCTGAACTGGACTGCAACTTTGTCCACTGTGGAAATATTTCCAAGTGCTTCTGATATGACTGGCCAGCAGGCACCGCTCTAAGATCAGCAATCGCTTGGCTGCTGTGGCAGCTGACAAAGAGCTCGTCACAATCCTTTCCAGTTTCCTTTTATGGGGGAATGGTGAGTTACAGCTCAAGGCACCAGTTTGGAGTGTATTTACCTGCTTCCTGACACAGGGAAGGAGTTGCCACAAGATTTACACTTGGTTACTGCAGGCAGTTCTTGGACTTTTCCTGGGTTTGAGGACACATAGATACAGCAATGAAGTATTGCTGGCAGGTAGTTGGAGGAGGGAGGTAATTTTAACAGAAGATTATTTAATGCTCTGTGCTTGGAGGTTTCTGGAGGAGCTACCTGCAAAGAACTGGGAAAACAGATTTCCTGAGGAAAGGCTTCTGCTTACTGAATTGGATTTTAGCCCTTGAAGTACCCAGTGACTTGCAAACAAATGCCCTTGTGTAAACACGGTCTGTGTACTCCTCAGCCACATCTAGACGTGACCTGTTCAACTGCACTTCTTTCAACAGAGCTGCAACACCCCCTGCCACCTGTCTCCCCCTCCCACCCCTCACTGCCCTTCCCTCCATCCTCTGGTCATACAGGTTTTGATACCAGGCTATTAAAGCAGTGCAAAGCCTGTATACTGCAGACTAGCTCTAATTAGACCTCCCAGCCACAGAGCTAGTTTAAACAGGTACAGCTGGAACTGACTGAATTATTTCTTTACTGCCTTCTGGGCTTAGACCAGAGAAGGGGTCCTGCTGCCTCCCTGCAACAGATAGGGGAGGGATCTGTAGGAAGAGGGCAGAGAAGGGACAGCTTTGTTACCAACTGAGTGACCTTTCTGCTTTTTGGACTGAAGTGGGACCATTTCCTCTGTGTGCTGACATTTGCTCCAGCCCTGTCCTTCTGTCACTTTCTTCATCTCCGCTTCACTTTGTAATTGCCTTTTGTTTTGTTGGTTTACTCCACCCATCCCCATGCTCCTTCCCTTCAACCTCTCCTCTCCAGGGATTCCTCTGCATGAATCTGGCCAATACAGGAGGCAGAGAAAGGACAGCCATTGCTCTGCTTTTGTTACCCGGTTGTCCTCATTCCTGTATGTTGGGTCTGTCTTATTTGAGATCTCAGGCCGCTTATGGCTTCTGTTAGAGAAGAAAAAAAAAAAGCCATGAGGATCTCTTTCTTTTTTCCTCTTCTTGCTCTGCAGATCTCCTGAGGTACTCAGAGTTTGACCTCTGTGGATTCTCACACCCTGGCTGGAGCTGCAGGAAAATCAACTCTTGAATAGCACATAATTTCTTACTGATATTTTGTGCGTCATTTTGTCACTGTGTTTATGCAGTTGTTGCTTGCAAACGGCACGTTGTGAGTTTGGCTCGATCTTCTCTCCCCTCTCCTCTTCTCCACCCCATTCTTGCCCTCTTGTCTTTGTTTGGTCCTAGTTTTGTCACGATCTAGACAGACTGGAGACTTCTAGGCTCCAGAAGACCTGCATTTCTAATGTAAGAAAACAAGTGGAAAAACGCTTAATCTTTTTCCATTGGACTGAAATCCTACAGGCTCCTTAATCTATTACAAAGTCACATAAAGGGCATAGGCATCTTTTCTTTTACTTTGGTGGTCATCTTTAAGGGGGCGAGGGGTGAAGCAAAGACAATTCTGTTGATAAATCAAGAAACCAAGAGGTAGGATTCCTGATTTCTGATCCTGGAAATCTTTTGCCACTTGTTGGCTGTCTCACTCTTAGCTTGTCACTTACCATTTTTTTTGTCAAAGTTTACCTAGCTGTTAAAGAATAGCTGTTGCACTTGCCTGCAGGAGGTGATTATGGAAAAGGTAACATTTCCCTTAACAGCTGAGCTGCAGTCGATTTAATTTGCAGTTTGTTATGAAATGCTAGGTATTGTTTTACCTCTTTTCATCCCCAGGCTGGGGGAACGGGCACAGAGAGTTCCAGAGATAAATGGTGAGCTAAATAATTACAGGCCTGGCTCCCAGGGATGGTTTGAGGATTAATGGCTGTTTGTACAGCACTTCGAGATCCTTAGCTGAAATCTGCTTTGAACTCTGGGGCATTTCAGGCTGCAGGTGATGGTTACCCCGAGGCTCTGGCAGAGGCCAGCACTCAGAGTATATCAGATCTTTTGAAGCAGACATTGAGCTCCAGGGATGTGGCTGGCTGGGCTTACAGGGGACATTTATTTTAGATCTGAGAAGTGCTCCTATGTAGAATGGGAAGGTGACAGGGAGAACCTGTCCCTTCAGGCTCATTTCTTTTAAGCAGATGAGGCTGCTTAAAAGAGAGACCTGAGGATTAATACATCCAGTGAATACTTCTCTGGCCATCTTCCTGGTCTTTCTGTTTATTAGCAGTGTCCCAGCTGGTAAGAAGAAGTCAGTGCTCAGCTGTCGTGGATAGAAGAAGCAAACAGCTTGAGTTGCCGTCTGATGCCAGCCAGAGCTTCCCTGGTCTTTTCTCCTCCAGACCCCACGGGTGACCTTCAGAGGTTTGCATTAAGCCAGAACACTGCTTTGCAAGTCTTTCAGGCTAATATTCCATGAATGACCATAACTTCTCTAGGCTGGGACATTTTCTCTCATCACAAATGAGGAAACTTTTCTGTCAGGTGCCTGCAAAGTGTTGGAGTGCCAGCCTGGCTTTTACAGCCCTAGAAGGCAGTGCTGAGAGCATTGCTTTCTAATCTTGCAGCGGAGGTTTTCAAAGGGGAGGCTGTGCCATGGGAATCAGTGTAAGATAAAAATGGATCCAGCCATCTTGAGCTTGTTTGACTACAGAAGCAGCCATCAAGGCCAGGCACTTGGGGAAAGTTCTCCCTATCCTGTGGGAGGAGCACATGCATTTGGGAAGGTCCTCGAGTGCAGCAGCCACTGAAGGTGCAGGAGGGAAGAATCTCTCCCTGGGTCTCAGGAGTCCCTCGAGGTGGTACAGGGAGCAGTTCAGGGCTCCCAGCATGGTCCTGAGCAGCAGCTGGTGGTGCTATGTGACAAGGCTCTCATGGCATTGAGGTACAGGGACTGTCAGGGGACTGACTGTGTCCCTGCAGTGGCCATGGGGAAATGGGACAGGACATGTTAGGGCTGGGGAGTCTGCACTGAACAGATGCAGAGTCCATCCCAAATCCTTTGCTACTCATCTCATAGTGTGGAGGAAGGGAGAACAGCTTGTCTTGTGTAGTCAGGGACCTCACCAGTGTCATTATTGTCCATCTAGGTGTGGAGAATATGCTGGGGAGCATATATGTCATCTGATCTTTGTCAACCCTTTTTTTTTTCTCTTATGAAGCTTTGAGTCCTGGTTACAGGCAATGCAGATAAAAATGTCCATTCCCACCACCCCTGCCTCTGCAGAGCAGTACACTGGAGAGGAATGAAGTGCCATGGGAATACTAAGCATCATTTTATTATGGAGACAGTGGGAGGATGGAGGAGGAACATAAGGAAGACACTGTGATAAGACCACACAGGCAGTGCTTACACTGGGGAGAACAAACACAAAGAGACTTCAAGAGACAAATAGATAGGAGAAGAGGAAGAAAGATGAAAACAGGAGACTGAGCAAGACAGGCAAGGAATAGCAGAGGCACCTTCTTCCAGTTTATCCAGGAAGTGGAAGGAGCAGACCTGGGGCTCTTCATCCACGAAAAAACCAGCCTTCTGCACACCATTCTCCCATTTTCCTGAAATCTCTGCTTTTGCTCCTCCAGGCAACCATTAATCTAATATTAAGCCCCTTAACCTCTCTAATTGTTCCCTTTCAGTGTCAGCTGGTTTCCTATTAACCTTTCAATCTCTCAGTAATGCAGTTACTTCTGACTCCAGCCAGACCCAGCTCTAAAGCTTTACCTCCGGCAGTGAATTTTCCAAGCTTTCACTTTTTTTTCCTGTTTCTCTTCGGTAATGATTATTACTGCTGTTAAGAAGCCAGTTTGAACCAGCCTCTAAGTGCACGAGGCTGAACCAGTTGGAGTCTATAAATAGCCCTTCACTAACCTTGTACCTTATTTCATTAGGTTGATTGGCTTCCCTCTCTCCACTTCATTGCACCTCCATCTCTCTCTCCCCTCTCCATTATTGATGCTGGTTCTTTTGTTACTATCTGAGACACCTGCTTGTTGACAGCAGGGTGGATCAGCCCTAGGTTTTTCCCTTCCAAACAAAATAGTGTTGGTGCAGGAGAAGCGCCTCTAGAGTTTCATGACAGAGGGAAGGCAGAGGCTGAGGCAGGTCTGAGACAGCAAGTCAGAAAATGTCCATGCTGCACAATAGGAAATTGTGTGGCTGAGCACCAGTCCCAGGGACAGAGTTTGCCACCCATAGGCTGGTGGGTTTCTCTTGTGACACTCAACGTCATTATGTTTGAGTGCAGTCTCCTGTGTGAACACCACTGTGCTATATCAAAGCTAAGGCACGTGCCCAAGGACAAATGGCTCTGCAGTTCAAATCAAGCAGACGTACAGATCCCAGAACTGTCTCCTGCACCCGAGACCAGTCCTTTGGCCATTCTGACATTATTAGTCAATATACTGCTGCTGCTTGACCCTGCAACCTGGCAGAGCATAGTTTGCTTCACTGATCATCACCATGTCTCAGCTCAAAAGCATTTTCATGCTGTGCCTCCTCTAATTCACCTGCTTCTTCTAGTGCTGATGCAGTTCCTGAGCTCTGCTTAACCCTGGTGCTTCTCCCAAACTGCTCTTTCTTTTTTATTTTTTTTTGTAAAATACAGTGAATGTTTGCACCAAAGACTGAATTCAGCAGTTGCATAAGCTCACCTGAAATCTCTGGGGCCAGTATAAATCACAGCTCAACATCACCAGTCTGTGTCTGAGTGGCACTTGCAAACTGCTCGTGTGCAGTGAGGCAGTGGGGCAGAGCACCTGCCAATGCTTCACAAGTACTGGGGGTGCTATGGCAGTAGCATAACAGGTTTTGTTTGGTGGATTCAGCAACAGCAGTGGTTTCTACAGGTGGGGAAGCACCACCTCATTGGAAAAGAGTTGGGATCGAGGATCCAGTCACATGTCCATTTTGCTCCCTGAAGAAAGGCAAGTTCTTACCCTGTGTAGCCTCCTTTTTCCACAGAGAGAGAGACTTAGAGGAAAGTTTTCCAATCTGTGCTTAGGCTGACGTTTACAGCCTTTTGCTTCAGCTCAGAAGAAGGAGTTGTGTGTCTAAAAGCTCTTCTGTTTTTTCTAGCTGTATCATTTGTCTAACACCAGCTGTTACCTTTCCCTGAGACTCCTGCCTCAAAGTCAACAGCAACTTACCAAAATAATAGGAGCTATTCTCTTCTGCTCTCTGTACAGCTCTGTGTGTTCCTACTTGCTCACTTACTGCTATTCCTTGTTGTTGGAAGGGCAGATTCTGGCAGCAAAAAGCCTTTGTCTTATTTTCTGGCAAACAACCTTGGTCTGCAACAAGGCAGGAAAGGCAAGCAGAGAAGAGATGAGAGCTGGTAAAACTGGGTTTAGAGGAGAAGATTAACTTCTGGTGGCTTCTTTTTTTCAAGTTTGATGGGGGAAAGTTTTTGTAAAAGCACTACATGTGTGGAAAACACACCCTCTCCATCTCTTCCAGGGCAGCTGGCAGCTGCCATTCACACCTGTTTAATAATACAGGTTCTCCAGGATGGCTATGTGCTCACTTTCCATCACTCAGAGCCTCCTTGTCTTCGTGTTTATCCTTCTAAATTCTCGGGCCTCTCCTTTGCTCCTGTGCCTTTCAGGCACTCAGGACTCAGCAGGATGAAGGAGCTTCCCTGGGGGCTGCAGCAGGGCCTCAAGGTGGTCACCGGGGCAGTGCCTCCCTCCCTCCTGCCTTTCAGCCCTCCCAGTGACCATTTTGGTTGCTGTGAGTCATGGAGGGGGCTCAGGAAACTCTGCATGTCAGGGCTCTGAGTGCCTCATGGCGAGCAGGTCGATAGTTGAGTCAGACCCTGGCTGTGCTTATGAAGGCCTGGGCTCAGCCCAGGATGTTGCCCGTCATTTGTGGAGGGCCCAGAGGCCTCTCTGGACCCTGCTGAACAGGGGCAGAGTCCCTGAGGCCAGCCAGCACCCTCCTAACAGAGGTCCAGCAGAACAAGGGGTACAGCCTGGCCCTGAGGAGGGCCCGGGGGCTGAGTCCAGCTGAGCACCACTCCCCCCCCAACACTGCTCACATACTGTCATGGTTTGGGGGCTGCAAGGAGCCCCTTTAAAACTTCCTGGCCCACCTGCCCTTCATGGAGGGTCCCTTGCTGCCTACAGGAAAGTCAAAGCCCATGGAAAGGCCATTTGACCTGCTGATGAGCGTGCTGCCCTTCCGCAGTGGGCACAGTGCTGTCCCTGGCTGCGGGGAAAGGGGAGCAGGACTGGCCTGAGCCAGCAAAGCCTGGCAGGATGGGGGGCATGTGGTTGCAGAGTGACATCTCTCTGTCCTGCCTGCTGAAAAAGCTGCCTCTCAGTGAAGGTGATCCAGAGCCCTGTGGAGCAGAACACGTGTTCAAAGGGAAGTTCATGGGAGAGGTAATGCCCACCGCACAGCTACCCCTGCTTTTTTGATCTGTATTATGGCAGGTGAATGGTGTCAGACCTGCTGTTAGGGACAATCCGGTTGCCCGTTTTGCCTGGTTACTATGGTCAGTCCCATCTATTCCCCTTCCCTTGGGAAGCTTCCTAAATATTTATCCCAGTGATCAATCATATGACCCACTGTAGCAATGTGATACAGCTTTAGCTGTGCTAATCAGCTTAGCTTGGGCCCCTGACCCCTGTCATCTTATTTTAGGAAAAAACTTTACACAGTGCCTGGTAAGGGCTGTTCAGTCCAGAGGATTTAAATCCAAAGTGAGAAATAGCAGCACAGACTTTTGCCTTTTTATTTTGTAGCCAGAATTCAGTTTATCATTATTCTGACTTGTCGTTTCTCTAGGAGGAGTTGAGCTTTGAATAAGACACAAAGAGTTCAATTTCATGATAAAATACTTAGCTCTTATCTGTTAACAAAAAAGCACCCCAAATAGTAAATGTTGAGTGCTTTGGCTGAAGCACTCAAGATGTTCAGTCATCCAAATGGACTAGGACACAGAATCACTTCCCTCCTTTCTTCTCCCAAATTTAAATGAGGCCCTTTAAAGCAAAATGGACTCTAGAGAATAGTGTCTGGTGCAGCGGACTGGAAATATGTGCCTTGAACCTCAAGGGGTTTTGTGGGGAAGACATCAGAGGAGAGATGGGCCTAAAGATAGATATATTCTTGGAGTGGTTTTTTTCTCTACAGAGAGATATCTCTACTCCAAAGCAGCAGCAGAAGTCACAGGTGAATGAGCAGCCAAGAGCAGCCAAGATCCCAGCTCATCAACTGCTCAGCCAGTCATACTGGTGGGAGAAAGTGTGCTGAAAGCCAAGCCTCTTTCCAGTGCTCCAGGAGCGCAGCACAAGCCCTACAGACAGTATGTAAAAATATGAACTACTTCATGTCTGTAGGAACTTGTTTTATTAGAGACATGAGTACTAACAACCTTCTCTGCATAATCTCTGAAGGGAACAGACTGGCTTTGTAAGGGAGAGACAGATGAGGACAAACTATACTTGGATAAAAGAACAACTGGAAATATGTTGTGTAAGAGGAGGGTCTGGCAGAAACTGAGCACTTTCCAAAGCCTGAGAACGCCTACCAGTGGCAGCTTCTGTCATCAACCCTGATGGTGAACATCCTGTGGGCTGCCAGGGCAGGGAATGTCTCCAGACCTGCCTGAGGGCTTTCCCAGTCCAGCTGCTGCAGCAGCCTCATCTCCCAGGTCTCTGAAGCACCATCTGGATGCAACAAGAGGACAGTCAAACTCCTGTTTGCTACATCTCCAGCCCTTCCACCTCCCTATGAAGCATGTCTTTGAGAGAATTCATCATCCCACTTTCTCAGCAGGTGAAAATATCCTCCTTTTTAGCATCCCAGGGAAGACACGGCATCTGCTGAGGTGTAATAGCAGACTTTGAACATCCTCAAGGTTTCTGAATTTGTATTGTCCTCTTGACACCCATGACTTGAATATAGTCTGGAACTGATTAACTTGGCTGCTTCAATCTCTAGAAGGGAATGTTCTTTCTGCAGTTAAATATTTACTCATCATCATTGCACATGGACCAGGCATTACAGAAGCCTGGGCAACATTTGCATTTTCTCCCCATAAATGGAAAAAGGAGCTTCCTCCATTATTTCAGTGCTGCCACTTCCGTCCATCATGGTAGTCCAGTCATGTCCTGTTCAACCTAGCTATCCTCTTAGCTTCAGCAATATTCCTAAACAATGATATTTGTAGCCCACACCATGGGGAGCCCACATTGCACATCCAAAATGTTCCTTGGTTCCAAAGTACATCCTCAGAGAACAGCATTAATCCTATTTTTGAAAATTGTGTGTCTCCAGCACTTGCAAGCACCTTTGCATGACATTGCTTGGCGAGAGGTTGAGCTCTCCCCTCCCCACTCTGTCACTGGCAGAAGGACTTTTATGATAGAAATCATTTCTATCTTAAGCAGCACCACAGTGAAGTGGTAAAAATGGGAAAATCTGAAGTGTTGGTAGGGGCTTTTAGAAATACTGGGGTATTCCCATCTTCCCTCCAGTTCTTTCCTGCTGTAAATGCTGGGGTATGTACCTCTGACATGCCAATATACCCAACAGGTACATATCACCCCTCTCTGCTGCTGCCCAGCATCAGACTGCTCCACCCTGACCATGACAGGCCAGAGAGAACTGTTCGCCAGCCCCAGGACTGGGTCTGGCCTCCTGGACGCCAGCAGGTTGGCACTGCTGGATCTGTGGAGGGAGTGAGGAGAAGCTGGGAGGTGTTTTGGCTCCACTCAGGGCTGAGTAAACACAGCAGCTTTTGCCTGGGAATAGTCCCTGACCACACTGGTGATGCAGTGACGTCCCTGTTGCTCCTCCTGGCAGGGGGAGTCTCCTGTTTCCTCTGGCTCAGGCAGAGACTCCTTTTTTTTTTCCCCACCCCCATAGCACCCGACTGTTAGCTTACGATTTCAGTCACCAATGACAGCAACCAAAAAATAATACAACTGTACTCAGTTAATCCATAGGAAAATCCCACATCGGCACACAAAAGGTGGGGACGGTGCTCACGCATTTTCCCCTAAGGGCCTTAGGCAATGGAAATTTTCTCAAGCTCCATTCATTAATGGAATAGATGAACAGTTATGTAAGGTCACATGAGGGAAGTGGCTGGTCTTTGGTCAATGAAAGTGTTAGTCACACATCATTGAGCTGGATGGCCCTGGGAGGAATTGTGGAGCCACCCTTTGCGTGTTCAAGGACTGAAGAGGGAGAACTTTAGCTATAATTCCTCACTGTGCCCTGAGCTCAGGCACCACCTTTATAGACCTGGCATTGCAGGAGGCATGTTGTGGTGCTAAGCAAAAAAGCAGGGAGTTGAGGTCTGTTGAGATCCTCCACACTTTCCTCTTCCCAGATCACTCAACCCTCCTCTGAAGGAATTAAGCAACCACCTGATGATTTTGGGGTGCCAATGTGCAGTTGTGCATCCCCCCAGCCAGTCTGTTCTGGAAGCACTCAGAGGGTAAGTAAAAGAACATGATACAATTCAGCAGTCACGGGGCAGATAAAATCTATTAGGGCTCTCAGGAACCACTAGAACATCACTAGGATATTCAGCTGTGGGAGGATTTTCAAGGATCTCTTCTGAAACTTGTCCATTACCAAAGCGGGCTTTTTCTCTACCTCTTTGAACAAAGGATGATGCCCTCATACAGAATTTCCCTGGGACTGACTGTAGCAGAGCAGATAGGGCACTGATCGGCATCCACACTTTAGTATCCAGTTAGACATGGTCCGGAATAATACTCTCCCACTTCTCACCAGCTCTCATCCTTGTCCCAGGCAGCCCAGTCGAGAGCCCTCCGGTCCCCTGAATTTGGGTTACCTTGGCCCTTGGCTCTTCTTAGCTTCTGCTTTGGGGCTTGCAGATCTGACTTTAAGACAAGGATGTCTTGCAGAAAAATCAAACCAGCTTTGTTTGCTCATTTGCTCTAATCCCTGGATGTTGAGTGACCAGCTTCAACCTGCTAGTGTACTTTCACCTTGCAGCCAATCTCTTGAAGGTCATTTCAGACCATTGGAGAGGCAGGGTGACAAAGCTTGGCTGGCAGCCTCCACAGGGCATGGAGCAGCAGTCACCTGGCACCAGCTATCAGCAGGACTCACGGCCTGATGAGTGCAGAGGGCACAGGAGGCCTGCAAAGGAAACTTGTGTCGGGCACGTGGGGAGGATGTGGGTGTCAGGTTGTACCTGAACCATGATCAGATGCCTGAGGGCTGGTAATAAGTTGTAATCATGTAAACCAAAGACCCTCCCACGTTTGCTGGTCTGCCCCGAGTGCTGAGGTTGTGAAACCCTGCAAGGAGGACACCTTCACCCACCCAGGAGGGGCTGTGGCATAGATTCGGCTCTCAGTAAAAGCCCAGCTGTCTCCCTGAGCAGGTGGTTTCCAGGAAGAGCCACATTCCTGACTGTGAGGAGCTGAAAGGACCGTGTATGGGATGGGCCTTAAAATAGACAGAGATACAGGAACAGAATTCAGGTCCCAGGCAATGTGGACTTGATCTCAGGCGTTTGTTTAGGAAGGGAAGTGCTGCTAAAACTACAGCTGCCTCAGCCTTGACTGCAATTATCTCTGATAACCTTAGGTTTGTTTTCACTTAAGGAATGGATTCTGGTTGAGATTTTGGGGTTTTTTTTCCAGCCAAATTCCATTGTGCTTTATTGTTTTCTGCTTTTCTAAAAGCCAAGCTGAGTGGGAAATAGATTTCCCCTTTCCCCAAGATTTGAGATGTTGTGGAAAGAGGTCTACCTTATATTTGAAGAAAAAGTTAAAATCTCTAACCTTTCAACGAATTGATATTTTGCTAGGGGAAAGAAAGCCCTTTTTGAAATATTTTATTTCAGTAACCTTAAAATGGTCTTTTTAGAATCATTTCACTATATCTAGCCTTCTGGTTTTTAACAACTAAGTATTGTATCTCTGTGGCGATATTTTTTTTCTTTAAAAAAATGTCTAAATGCTGTGATGCCTAGAAAAGGGATTCCCTCAGCAGTATTTCAAGCTGACAAGTTCTTTGAAAACATCTTTTCTCCAGAAATTATCTGGTTGTGAGGAATCAGCAATAAATTTGAGAAAATTTTGGTGAAAAGTTTCCAGCAAATTCTCCTGAAGCATGTATCTTTTCACTGTAAAGCATTTCCTGCCCCTTTGCCAACCAAGCAGTGATGGGTTGAAAGAGAGAGCTTTTTGATGGCAGCTGGAAAATGCAGCGAGATGAGTTTTGGCTTCCATTCACTCTTGCTACGTAGTCTGGCTTTGCTCTTTGAAATAGTTGCTATATGTTCCCCGTTGAAAAAAATCACCGCAGTATCAGTTGTTCCGGTAAAATACTCTGAGCTTGCAGAGTTCTAAGAGCTGTTGGGACAGCACAGTTCAGGTAAGGAGACCCCAGAACTGGCCAGGGAATATCATCAGTGAGCAGGAGAAGAAATGGGTTTTTCCTTATTGCCCACCTGCTGCTGTGCTCTCTCACTGGCACAGCCTGACTGCCTTGCAGCGTCTGCTGGAACTTGTGGCACCCGGAGACCATGTGAGTTAATTATTAAACAAAATGGAGTCATTATGTCCTGTGCCACTGCTGTTCCTCACATAAATCTGCTGCACAGCAGAAAAACGATCCTGTGCAATGAGAACAAAGAAACCTTTTCAGGATGAGCACATTTTCCTCTGCTGGAGAGCTGCTCTCACTTCACCTCCCTGGAAGAGTGATGCATTTGGTCTCCATAAAGGTGGGGGCTTTTGGAAAGACAGATGAAAGTGATACAGAGCCTCAGGGCACTGATTTCCATGAATAATCTCCCCAGCTGTTAGCCTAGGTCTGGAGCCATTTCCTTTCAGAAAATACATTTCTACTAGCAACATTTCAGGGTCTGGAAGGAAACATTTAAAAGTTACCTCTGGCATTTCAAGGATAGCACAATTTCCACCAAGCTTCCCTTGAACTTCTAGATAAAACATTAACTCCTGGGCGAGGTGCAGAGGCCCTGGGAGGCTGTCAATCAGCAACACAATTAAGGAGACAGTCTCCAGTGAGATAGCATCCAGTACTTAAAAAACCATCTGTGATTAGTTTCACTTGACTGACACACAGGAAAAAATGAAGACTTACAGGTGAGATCCACAGATGCCAAGCCACCCAGGGAAGGGGTCCCCTTAGCTGATATAGCTGGTCACCTCAGCTCTGTGAGGGGAGAGAAGAGAGCCGGCCTGGTTTCTCTACTGTGAAGCCTTTCTGAAGCCTTTTCTCTAACATAGAGGGGAAAGGGTCTCTCCTCTGTGGCTGCTCAGCTTGGCAGACATGGGAGGCCCATGAAGGGCATGTGCTGTTGCAAAAAGGGTTCATGGGCTGAGACCCCAGCAGATGGGGGTCCACAGGCTGCAGGAGGGCCCTGGCTGAGGGGTAGGAGCTAAGATACTGGCAGGGGGTGGGTCAGGCCACGGGACTCAGGTGTGTCTTGGATGCTTGGCTTGTGTCCATAATGTCCAGATACCATGTGGAGACAGATGCCCACATGGTGCCTGGACTGCCCTTCACCACTCAGCATAGTGACCCTGTGGAGGCAGAGAACTGTGGCTGGAAGTAAATAGATGGGCAGCACTGGCTGTTTCCCTGGGGATTTAATTCCTGAGGAAATGTGCTCCAAGCACTTCTGCAGGCAGCCTCTGTACTTGACACAGGCGTTTTGCTGTCCCTGTCTTTGCTGGCCAGTTCCAAGCTGAGTTGGTCCTTTGCTGCCCTCTCAAAGAGGGCAAAGGTTTTGGAAGGAATCCCTCTGCTTTGCCACATGCTGTAACAGCAGGGAAACAGAAACACAGAGGTCCTGTGGCCTAGGCAAAGCCAAAAAGCAAAGGGACTGTCAGGGCTGGCCATGGCAGCCAGGACTCCTGCCTCCTGGGAGGCAGCCACTGGTTTATAATACTGCTTCTCTGAATGTTGTCTAAAGGGACAACACAGAGCACACGCTTGCTCCTGCTGGGCTCAGTCAGTTGTGTTTGTGGTGGCTCTTGCTTTTCTTCAAGAGTTTACCTTGGCTCTTTCCCTACTGCTTCACTGGCACCCTGTGAAAGCACTGCAGTGACCCTTGTCCCCTGGATGCAGAAGGAGTGCCTGGAATAGACTGAGGAGTCAAGAAAAATGCATGCTCCAAGGCTGGCTAGCTGTGTTTGCAGGCCTGCTGGTGTCCAGCCACGGCTGGATGTGAAGCATGTGATGAGGGCCTGTCCCACTCCTTATCATGTATCACATATCACACACCAAAGCAGTGCTGTGCTGAGGTCACCTCCCTCACCTGTGACCCCACGGGCTGCACACACCTGCCCAGCCTGCCCTGTAACCTCTGGGCTGCGGTGCTGGGCTTCATCCCCTGTGTGGTGCTGGTAATCTCTGCATTCCTGACGCATCCCTTTGACCTGGCACCTGCTTGCACCTCCAGAGCCACCCGGCCAAACACAGCCTTTGCTTCAGGGCCACAGGTGCTGTGGCAGAGGTCTGTAGTAACCTGCAAAGAGCTGTTCAGCAGGCTGCTAAGGGTAAGGAAAGCTGGTGAGAAAAGGAGACCTGGCTCTCCAGGGCTGTGTGGTCCATGTT
The DNA here is from genome assembly GCA_013397865.1 of Struthidea cinerea. Lineage (NCBI taxonomy): Eukaryota > Metazoa > Chordata > Aves > Passeriformes > Corcoracidae > Struthidea > Struthidea cinerea. The sequence goes on from VZTI01004115.1 coordinate 746,195, forward strand.
ACCACTGGCTCTCCTTCACTCTGTTTCCCTGTCCCCTCCTCCAGACAGCATCATAGGGAGTTGGTATGAAGGGGCCCATATCTGCAAAGACTGGGGAAAGCCTGGACATGAATAAAAGGCACAGCTGAAAGTCTGGCCTCCTTCAGGCTCACTGAACTCTTTCATTCCTCCCTGAAGCCAGCAAGGGCACATCCTTCCACGGGGAGTGATGGCAAAGCCCACCTCCTTGCCTGTGCTCCAAGTTGGCTGGATGTGAAATTGTTCCACTTCAGGGGAGACAGGAGCAAAAGACCTGAGACTGGTTTGAAACCTGCCTCTTGGTATCTGTAGTCCACCTGCTTTCCACTTCCGTATGTTTACTGCTGACATGAGCCATACAGGAACTTTTGTCTCTTTTTTTTCCTCTCTCTCTCTGAGCAGCTCAGAGTCCATGTATCATCAACTGGTTCTGGACAAGAGCTAACTGCAAAATGTGTTAAATGAATGTTGGTCCTCTATTTCCAAAATTGGCTGACCCAGAGAACTGCAAGTACACATAGCAAAATCCCCTCTTAGCGCCTTCTCCATTGGGATTTCTTGAGAGCTCACGTGGTTGAAGATAGGAGGGCAAGCTGGTCACCCTCAGGACATTCTGATCTAGTTCCCAGTGACCCCCTGAACTGTGCCTCTCCCCTGCCCCTCTGCTTGTTCGAGTCTTGGTCTAACCTTTGCAGAGGAACAGACACCCGTCTGTAACCAGACATTCTGTTTTGCCTGCCAAGAGTCAGGACCTCACAGCTCAGTGCTTTGTGGACTCTCACCATCTCCACTACATCATGGCCAATGCAAGCAGCTTCCCAGAACAGCTCTATGTAAAATAGTCAGCATCCTAGCAGGAGCAGGGTGTCTCCAGTACATATCACATCACTCAGGTTCAGCTTAGCTGTAAGTCAGTGTTTACAGGTGGATTATTTTTAGTTAGAAATGCAAGTGAATCTAGTTCATGGATAGGTTCAAGTTATAAAGAAAATACACAAAGGTCCTGCAAAATTAGGATTACTCTCTGCAGAAAGAAGTTCCTTCAGTGCTCAGGATCTTGGCTAAATCATGAGGCTGACTTGTCTGTGCCCTAAATCAGGACTAAAGTGCTGAGAAAAGTCCTAGAACTTAATCTTTCCTGCCTCTGGTGATAAAGGCGACTGAGCAGATAGCAGGGCTCTGGATATGGAGTCTGGGCCGCCAGCACCTTCTTCCTCCTAAAAGGGACTGGACAAGCCTTCTTCTCTTGCCCTCTGTAAACCTTAGCTTCCTTAGCCATTGTGGTGGGAAAACACCACAGAATTAAGTAATTTTTTCTTCCCTCCTTCCCAAAGAACCTTTATTTATTGTTTCTGCTTTACACCTTGATTTCAGGATGTTATCCTGGATTCGGATGTTTAAGTGTTTTCCCATGCCTGCAGCCTCCCTGTAACCACACAAGACAGAGATCAGGAGATATGTATCACAGCAGGGGATCTGGCACAGTGTGTGTCTTTTTTCCTCTACTTGGAAAGAACAGGGGCAAATATTAGTTTGAGATGAAAGGGAATGTCTTCACTTTGTTAGGAACAGGGCACTGATAATGGCTCTGCCTCACATGCTTGGCTAGCCTTGTGCCACACCATGGGAGGCTGCCAAACTCGAGTTCAGCTGATCCCTTGCTATCTGCAAGGGAAGGCAGAGCCAATGCCCACTCAACGGGACTTTGTCCTCCCGATGGCAGGCAGCTTATGAAACGTCAGCCTTTGCGTGTGCTGGCATGGCAGGAAGGCTCTGGCCCTCACAATAGCGGCGTTCTCCTTAGGCTCAGCTGGAAGAGGCTCACACAGAGTTAAACCTGTACTTAGAGCACTTTTCAGCAAGATCCCATCAGTTATTGGCAGAGCCTGAGGCAATGGCTTCGGGCTGGATGCACTTTCCACAGCATGAGTCTGTGAACGATTCTGTGGGCATGCACATATATGAGTCTATACTGGCATGCATGTTCTGTACATGTGGGCTAAACCCCATGGACCTTAAGAGCTGTTAATAATCACCCCCCCCACTTCATAATTCTGTGGATGGGGCACAGGGGAAGGCTGGTCTTGTCTGACCATACCATCCGAACGCTGTGCCTTGGGCTGCTGCTATCGAAACACTCTCTGGGTTGCTGCCACAGACCTGTTTGCATGGAGCACCTCTTTGCCAATGCCATTAATTCTTTCCTGTTCAGAGATGCTTTCAAACTGTGAGAAAATACTAATCTGGCTTCTGTAGTCCTTTCAAAGGGTGAGTTAACTGTTCCCTTGATGCCTTCACGTTTGGATCTGCTGCTGGCAGGATTGGGTGCATCTTCTGAGCACAGGTTGGCCCTATGGCTATTTATAAGTAAGGGTTAATAAGGAGGTGGGGCTCTGAAGAGTTTAGTCTTGTTCCTTACAAGGTCTGAGCTGGGAGACCCGCCTCTGAGCTTCATTTGCACTAGCTGCTTGCAGAGGGAGCTCTGCCTTCAACCTGATTTGAGAGAGCAGGACGGTGCTTGAGAGACCTCTCTCTGGCTAGTAGGAAAGTAATTCATTGAGGTGACTGTGGTTTCCCAAGCAATCTGCTCTTTTGTTGGAAATCAAACTAGCTGACATAGGCACGGGAAAATGTTTGTTCAGTTTGAGATCAGAGGCTCTTGTTTTGAAAGCTCGCTTTTATCCTCAGTCCCAACTTCTCTCCATACACCATTAATCACTTGTCTGGGAACAGAGAGTTTGAACTGTCTCCAGAGCTATACAAGCAGATTTGGTGGCTGTCAGTAGTACTCTGTAAATAAGTACCAGCAGGCAACTGTGTAAGTAAACAGCTTCTTTGGGAGCACCAGTGCCTTTCCCCACAGTTTACGTAGTGCAGCGGAAGGGCTCTGTTAGCTTTTGCAGGGACAGCCTAAGCACCACTCACCAGGCAGGGACAATCTGCAACTTCCAATGGACAGTTCTACTACCCGCTTCACTGCAGCTCAGAAAGAGCAGGATTTGTATCGGGAAGCCGGAAAAGCAGTTGTGTCGCAGAAACAGCTGTGCCATGACATCATCTTTGTCCCTTGGTGTGTATGTGTTTCAACATAGGCTTTAATTACACAAGTGTCAACTCACCTTACCTATGGGGCCAGCATTCTTACAAAATGGGTTGTCCCTGCCAGAGGAAAGGCGTGGTTTTAGGATGAATGAGTGAGGGACAAATTCTATTTTAATAGAATAAGTAGGCTTCTAGAGAAAGGCATTCTGGTGTAACAGAGAGTAATATATGTCCTGAGACCTTGACAACTTTTTAAAGTATTCCCCCTAGAAAATATTTGTATGACCATTTACTTAGAGTATTTCAGAATTTCTTTTGTATGTACCTGTTTGGTTGAAATGTAGAGAAATGGAACGTATTTTCCCTTATAAGTGTTCATTTCCATTAAAAGGCTATTTTTCTGCTAAGTAATACCTGTTGTGTTGGGTTTTTTTTCTAGCTGGACAATATTACCCTGCCCTCAGGGGCCTGATGCTATTGGGCAAGACTCAAATTATTGAACCACCAAGGATATAAATAAATGCTGCTAAATGGCTTAGCTCAATGGCCTTTGCCCTTCCTGGGGGATGGAGCTCATTTTCCATCAATATGATTAGCGGAGGAGATTGTCTATTGATTAATTGTCCAGACTCATTTCTCATTAGCTGGCAGTAGCCTGTGATGCGTGACCTTTTCCACTGAAGTTAAAGCAGCACCATTTACTCCCTAGTGGTTGGGTGCCCAAATCCTTCAAGCTCTTCAAGGTCCACGCTAACAGATTTGATAGCTCTCATTGAGGGTAAACAACCCCAGGTAAACAACCCACATCGTCCTCCAGGATGCCTCTGGGGCAGAGCTGAAGCTGCTTGGCAGGTGGTGGGGGGGAACACCCTGCTACTCCCTTGCCTCTCTGGGAAAAAGCATCGCTAGCGCACAGAACGTAGTAAAAAAGAAGCACGAAAAGCATCCCGGAGTGCAGGTGTGCTCCGAGGCGTGCACACTGCTCACCCGTGGGACCATGCATTGCTGAACGAGCTTAATCACCCCATCTGGGCATTGTCCGTAAAATCGGCGTTTTCCTGCCAGGGCTGGAGTGCAGTCAGCTGGGCGTTGCTGCTTTCCCAGGGAGGAACTCGCAGTTCCACGGGCGAGGGAGTGCTGGTGCAGCTGGATGGGGCCCCAGCGCTTCCAGCACAGCGTGTCCCCAGGTCTCCAGCTTCCAGAGCTGGCACCTCTCACTGCCTATTGTGTGCACGGCAGGGGTTTCAGCACAAGTGTTAACCTGTTCCCGAGCTGCACAACAACACCCGGGCACTGCCGCTGCGCTTGGACGGATATTGTTTTTTCCCAGCTGAGCCTGGCTCTGGGTCAAGTGGGATAAGGAGCTGGAATTCACAAGCTCTATTCCTGTTGCTGCCATGCAGCCTGACCTTGAGCAAGGCCAGTGAGAGGTGAGGGGAGATGGTCCCGTGACAACAATGTCCTTTGCTGTGCTCACTCATGTCACTCACCTTAGACAACACAACCCCATCTGTCCAAGACGGAAACTTTCTGGAGGAAACAGACATTTTTCACCTAAGGAATGCTGTGTACCCAATGGTGCTGTGCTGAACAGCGCTGTACCCAAGCTGGGGGCAGGACTGTGGTTCAGATGGGAGGCTCAGAGGTCCAGAGGGGAGCAGGAGTCACTTGGATGACAGTGCTGAAGATACGTCCATCATTTCTGCCTCCACCTGTGTTGTCTAAGGCAGCACAGTCAGGTTGAGACATCTACAATGGAGGCACATTGGCTGAGTTCCCCACCTTCCTGGCAGCTGTCATCTGATGCCAAGGGGCAGGCAGAGGTGTCTGGAGCTGGTTTCTGTCAATAACAACAAGCAGGTTATTTAACCTCTGTCACCCTGATGTACGATGGGAGTAATAGTAGCAGCCTGCCTCTTGGAGAAATGAGATTCTCAATTCAAACTTGAAATTGCTGCCTTGAAGTAAAGCCTGTTGTGTGTTCTGGCCTTGTGCTGCTACAGCCTGCTTTGCTGTTTTAAATCAGGCCACTTCAGAGCTGGGATCTGGGTAAATCTATATTAGTGCTACAGCTTTTGTGCTGCTGAAATCTCAGATCTCTTTTTGGGATTTCAGGTTTTAGTGTAGAGAGGAATGCACTCAGGTCATTCCTACCATACCTTCTAAGCAAACAGAGCAGAGCTTATCAGGCACACCAAGTTCTTCCCTGCAACTGTTTCATTTGGAGTTCAAGAATAAGCTTGTGGAATAGCAACAAGAAGGAGAGAAAAACTGAACCTAGAAGAAAATTAAAAGAAGAGATAGGGATGGCTTGAGGTCAGACACCAGGGAAGCATGAGTCCATAAACCTGGAAAGAAGAAGAGGCTGCAGGAAGCACTGCAAAGGGCAAGAGGAAGAGACAAAATGAAGCTATAGAGACCAGCAGGAGCATCAGGAAAAATAGGTCCATGTGAGTGGGAACACTTTAAGACAAATCCTGTTACAAAGGGGATCTGGAGTTGAAAAGGTGTTTTCAGGAAAAGAGAATAATCCAGTGATTCCTTTTGTGTTGAGACAAGTGAGGTAGCTAGGTTGCCCCTGAAATGGAAGAAGGATGACTGCAGATACTGCTCAAGGCACTTTACATACCTCAGTGAAACACGTCCTAAGAGAAGAAGGGCAAATCCATGGCCCAGACATTACAGATTCTTTGGGAACTCCTGCCAGCAGTGTGTTTTCTCTTTGAAGGCATCCAGGGAGAGAACCCTCCTTGGCAGCTTGAGTGTGCATGTGGAAGAACACAGCCTGCCAGGAGCGAGACACCTGAGACAGGCTTTAGACTAAGACATAAGGAGGAGGGCTTGGGATTTTGTCTGGGCTTTTTAGTTGCGACTTGTGTGGTTTCCATGCTGGCTTTTGATGTTTAGTTGAAGGAAGAGCATAGATATTAAGATACAATGATGACTAAAGCTGGCATGGCTGGACCTCTAAAACTGAAAGATTTGTGCTGCTCAGAGGAGCAAAGACCAGTGGAGCGTGTGGTAGTACTGTCTGTGCATGAAATTGTTGAGTGTGAAGGCAAAAGCAGGAACAGAGGTGATAAAACAGATTTTGTTTGGGTTCAAATCACCTTGAGGAAAGACAGATTTAGTTCTGCTGCTGTTATCCAAGGTTGTGTCTGGATACTGATGATGGTCTCTTATGTTTTTAGAATGATATGCAGATGCAGGGATTGCCATCACTGCAAGTTTTAAGTTCTTCCATGGAGAAAATATTGCTACTAACAGAGGCTGGGCCTAGGATTTCTAGCATGCACTGCCTGACATTCCTTCACTAAAGAGGCAGCAAACTAATCACAGCTGCTGTTGTGTTTGACCTGGTCTTGACAGCCAGTGAGACATTGCAGAACAACGTGGCAGAAGATAACTTTTAACCTTGACTGTGCACAGGCTGATTCTGTTTCAATTAAATGGAAGAGTAAATATTGTGGGGCCACAGCTAAGATTTTTCAGCCTCTAAACATTAATGGTCAGAGAAGTAATAAGACTGAAGTGATGAGCAATTTGAGTTAAAAGTCTTAAGTGTTTGTATGTGGAACGCATTCAAGCTCACTATGGCAATAGCTACCTTACTTTCCCAAAAAAAAGCAGGGGGAGACTGTATAGAAAATGTGGCTCACTGGTGAAAAAAATTCCTCAGTGAAAAATGGGAGTGGTCAGCAAAGAAATCTACATTGCAGAGGTCACAAAGTTTAAAGAAAAAGTCACGTCAGTCGGCAGAAATCCAGGTGAGATATACCTGGCACAGTTGCTGAATGAAGTTCTTTGTAAAGGTAAAAAGAACAGGCAAGGCATCAGGCCTCTGTGCAGCTAAGATCAAGGCACGCTTCAGAAACCAGAAGTTTTGCCTCATTTTGCTGGAAGGATGGTGCAGAAGAAGGGGATTACAAGTTGATGGTTAAAACTGGAAACACAAACAATCTCATCAGAGGTCAAGGCAAAATTCACAAGGTTTGTTCAGGTCGGAAGGTTCCTGGAGTCTGATCAAGTGGTAAATCCTATAGCACTGATATACAATCAGCCTGTGCCGATGGAAGTTGGATGGGGACCAGACAGGTGCCTAGAATCAACAATTTTACCTAAATTTAATTAAGGAACAAGGAAAGGAAGGTAGTTACTTACAGATACAAGAGCTTAGAACAGCTTTTCTTTTTGTCCTAGAACAAAATAGGAATAATTAAAGATATGGAAGTGCACAGATAATGAGACAAAATTCAATGTGACTGTATGAAAGACAGAGTATTTTTTTATTATTTTTATGTTTGGGTAGGAGAATAAATAATTTTTTAAATTATTTACTGGTTATATGGTATATGAAAGATATCTGGGTTTTGCAGAGGGTGGTTGGGAAGTTGTGAAAGCACGGGAGTGCAGGGATACACACTTGAACTGAAAAGAGAGTAACAAATTGCTTAATGAACAGATCCTGAAACATGTAGTTGTAGGCAATTGCTAATGAAATCCCTTAGGGACTGGTTTTGGCACCAACTAATTTCATATCTTCACTGATGACCTTGGAGAAAAAATGTAAATGTTAGATGAAGAGACAAAACAAAGAAGCATTGCTGATATGGAGAAAGGAAAAAATACCTTCCAAAAGAGTTGGAAAAGGATAGAGAAAATTCTAACAAGTGGAAAGAATGGCACTAGAGTGATCTGGACAAAAAGAGAGGTGATGGTAGAAGTCTAGACGGTCTTTGCTTTTTTTAGCCTAGCAAAAGGAATGTTAAGAGGGCATATGATTGCTGCCTATTAATACATCAGATGGGTAAATCCCAATGAAAGGGAACTGCTATTTCAGCTGAAAGGCTGAAGAGTACTGGCATGAGAACATGTATGCATCACCTGCTTAAAATAGAGACTAGACACTAAGGGGTCATTTGAAACACAATAACAGAGGCTTCCTTCTAGCCACATGTAAACTGTTTTCAGATGTACGCCATAAAAACAGCTCTGGAGACAAGCTCTCTCTCTCTCCCTCAAACAATCTCCAACAAGCTTAAGCCCTTCCCCCTGCTCTGTTGTGGGAAACGTTAACTAAGCCAAGCTGTAGACAACTCGTAATTCCTGCTGCAGGTCAACCCCCCCCTCCTCTGCAGACGTCACAAATTCAAGGTCATGTTTTTTTGCCCAGCTTCACGTAAGCTATGAAGTACAGTCCCTGGTCTCATTGATCCCAGGATTTGAATGCATAGGTGGCCCCTGTTAGCATACAGAAGAAGCTTCTGTGCTGACTTTCCCAGAAATGTGCCTATTTGGCACAGCTTTCACCACTGTGCACTCCCTGATACAGGTGGGGATGTTACCACAGCTCCTCACAGGGCTCCGGACAGCATTACACAGGGTAAGGGAAATCAACACATATGGGTTAGGCAGGATGTCTTGCACCCCTAAATATCTTTTATCTTCCCTTTTCATTTTTCTCCTGGACTTACACTACCTGTATATGGAGTCACCTGGCTCATCCCTACTGTCAAAAAACAACACTCCAGGATCTAAACCCCAGAGGAGAGTCTGAGCTGTCTTTCTGGGCTGCCTGTGGAGGCCTCATGACAGAGTGGTGTTGTCTGGCATCAGACACAGGCCTAAGGGGAAAAACGAACTCCAAGGAAGCATAAGGATAGAGGAGAACATTGGTCACAAACCCCTTGTTATGACCGATGTGGTCAACTCCACCTGTTCAGCTTCCACTCAGAAATGTTCTTTTGTTCAAGGAAGGTTGCTCCTTGTAGTTGTGCTAGCTTGTACAAACGTGACCTGGAGACACAACTTCCAGAGAAAGAATTGGGATCGTTTGACAGCAGGCATCTCCCAGTGGTGTGACCTGTGTGCAGACATGCTGGCCAGCATGTGGAGCTCCTGCTGAGATCTCTCCTTGCACCAAAACTGCAGCTGAAGCAGTGGCTCCTATGTTGACTTCTCCATATGCTGCTATTTGATGCTCTCAGAGGTTGAAAATTATTTCCCTGTTTTCTGAAAGGGAGACACCGGAACATCAACTTCTAACGTAATGTACTGTATTACTTTTTCCAGGTTCCCTTAGGGGACAATGACACTTAGGATTTCTTGTAGAGGACTACAAGAAATGGTAGTCTACCTCTGTCATTATCTCCATGTACTGTTCTGCTTGTCCATGCAAGATCACAGAATCACTTTGCAAGTGGTTGTTCTGTGTATCTGCCTCCAAATGTGTCTTTTTGTATGTCAGGACCTGCATGCATCAGGGCGTGGGTCCTATTTTGTATCTCTGCATGTCTCTGTGCAGCTTCAAGCCTCTGTACCAAGAACATGAGGAAGGTAATGAGGGTGAAATCCTTATGCCGACAAGTTAAAGAGCACAAGAAATGTGACTGGAATAATCTTGCCACTCTAATAGCTCAGACTAGAACTGTGCAGGGAATACCGGGATCACATCAAATGGTCTTGCAAGTGCAAGATCACATCTCAGGTCTTACAGATATTGCGCCACTGTGCATGATCTCCATTTGCAACAAGCAGATGCTGGGAGGGGACACCTTCACAGCCTGGCAGTGGGGTGGCAGAGAGCCTACCAGTCAGAGTGTGGCTGAATGTGGGAAGTGTGTTTTCCAGCTGGGTTCCTTGTCTGGGAGGGCTCTGCCACCCAGCACAATGCCTTGTATCCCTCCTTCTGCCAGATGTTGGGCACAGCCACTTGCCAGAAATCACTGGCTGAGAGGCTACCTCTTCCAGAAAAAGCACATACCACAGGCTGGGATTACGCCAGCAGCCAGAACTTGCACCTTTTCAGGCACTGGCCAAACCTTTTAAAGTCTCTTCTTCCATGTGGAGGGAGAAGGAGGTCACCCTGACGAACGCCAGCTAAGACTCACCAACAGCAGCTCCCTTTCCCCAGCACTCATCTGCCAAGAAAGATGGTGGAGCAGAGTGCCCAGGAGGCAAGTTTAGGAGCACTGAGGGTAACCAGAGAGGTGAGTAAAAAAGTGATAGGAGCACTGTGCATGTTCCTGGTATCCTGTGGACCTGCTGGCTCAGGGCTTGTGGTCATGTTTAGTACCAACAGACTCTCGGGAGCATGCAGCTCCACCAAGTGATAAGGAAATCAGCCTTTGCCTGCACCCTCCGTGGAGGGCTCCAGAGCACGAGAGGGACACTTCCCAGGGGGCAGGGGTGGCCAAGGTCCTGATGGAAGCTGGCCAAGGCATGTCAGCCATAGCTGATATAGTCTTAAAACATGCACTGTCCAACACGCCTATGAACAACTTGCAGGAGGTGAAGGAAAGAAGGGAGCCCTTTGTCACCGCGCTGGAACAAAGGCTGGTCTGTCAGCCCCGGAGTAATACTGACCCCACCAGCATCAGCTGCCGCTGTTTCTTCCGTCACACTGACAATGCACAGTTGCAGGGTTTCTTTCCCTCTGAGGAGAATGGGATTTAGTGATACCATAAGTTAGTCAAACAGCAGCTAAGATACCAATTCAAGTCCCGTTCAATGGATGCAACGTTTGCTTTGTGCTGTTTTTCTCCCACTTCCTGTATTTTGCACTAAGCCTCATTTCCTCTCCCTTTTTCTCTGTAGCACAAGCACCACAAATGCGCACACACACTTTCACTCCTCTCCCTTTTATTTACCTCCTATTTTGGAGGAAGCAGCTGTGTATTTATGTCACTAGGGAGATCAAATGTTTTTGCCAACACAGCCCTCAGAGAAGCAAACAATGTTAACCACTGAAATCACCACTGGTGTGCACCAGCGGTGTCATGTCCACCCAAATGAGTGGGACAGCACACCTTGCTCTTTCGGACTGCCTTTGTCAGGATCTTGAGTAGACACTGGATCAGGCTCTTCCAGTAAGTTTCCTCTGGGGTTGGGAGAGAGGCCACAGCCAGTCCCTGCTGTGGGACTGGTCTTGGCAGGGAACACAAGCAAGGAAGCAAGGCTGTGGAGCGATGCTTGGTTGCTGGCTGATGACCTTGTGTTGCAACTAGATAAACCCTGGAACAAGAGCCAGCTAGGAGCTCCGTGTGCAGCAGCCAGCTGAGGTGAGCTGTCCCTGCCCTTGTCACCCATGCACCCTGGGCAAAAGGGTGCCTTCCCCCACCTGCTGAAAAATGCAGTCCTGACCCTGTGGCTCCCACTCACGGAGCCCCAGGCAGCTGGTGGAGTGAGGGAGAGGGAACAGGTCACAGGGTCATCCGACTGACGGTGTCCTTGTGGCACCTGTAGCAGTGCATGCTTGGTGCACAGAAGCAGGTGCTGAGCTACAGCTCCCCTTTTCTCTTGAGCTCTGATCCAGGTGCGAAGAGCACTCTCTGAAGTTTCCTCTCCATCACAGATGTGCTCACTGCCTGCATGGTCTGGAGGAAGGCGTGCTGTCTGCCTAGATTTTGTCTGTCTGCAAACCACTTGCTTAACTGCTTCCCATTGGTGCATATTCCTGTAAAATCAGGGCAGGTCTGGCTGACTCTCTGAAGTGCTAGAGATTGACCACAGATAGAGAGACCAGCTGGGATGTGGAGACTATGAGCTGGGAAACCTCTGAAGGATCTCTCTTGTTCATGAATTCAAAGGTAAACCAGTGTCCAGACTGAAGCCAGGAAAAAAATCTTTGTTCCGGTCAGGTAGGGAAAAAATGTGGGAATTTGGTTGCCCAGGATTTCATCTGGCAAATATAGTCCTACTATTCCAAGGAGCTGGGAACTGGCACTCCTGTGCTTACAGGCTTTTGTTTGGAAAAGTTCCCATCAGTTACAGGTGCTGGGAAGGATTTCTTGGGACAGAGAAGGGGCAGAGTTTCCTTGTAATAAATAGAAAGGCACCTCCTTATAGACCACAGACAGGCCTCTGTCCTGCAAATTAATAACTGAATTAGTGAGTAATCTCTGATGGTCACACAGTGCCAGACATACCAAGAAAACATCAGAGCAGAAGGTTGGAGGTCTTAAAGCTCCACAGGAGCTCTGGGACTATGGAAAGCAGTAGAGGAAGGTCAAAGACTGTTTCACTCAGTGCCTGCACAAAGTGTGAGCAAATATAAAGACTTCAAGAAATAGTCCTATTTCTTACACTGACTGGCTCTGATGTGCTTGATAGGTTTGGTAGTTTTAGGGGAGGAGAAAGGAAAAGAGGAGCATAGCCAGCTCCCTTAGAGGAGACCAGCCCATGGCTGGAACTGAAAACAAGGACTGCTGGAGAGCCAGAACTAACCCTGGCTGTGCCAAGCAATACAGTGCATCCCCTCAAAAAACATGGCTATGGCTGGCTGAATAGTGTCCTGACACTGTTTGCAGAGCTGGGAATCCACAGCAATGGAAGAAAGGGAGCTAGGACCTGCAGAGCAGGATGTGTGGGCAAAGGATGATTGCACACAGACCTGTGGGCCCTCCACAAGCCACAAAAGCCATGAAAATCTGAACATGCCTGGATACAGCTGATGCCATAATATGATAGTGCATGAGACTGGCTCCAGTTCAGTGGGCCTGTAGTAGAGCAAACAGCACAGAAGAGATTCAGCCTGATGGCTGCTGATGCCTATCATTGCCAGTAAAATGGAGGAATGGACAAAATGGGAAATTATCCTGCTTATTCTGAAAAAGACCCCAAAAAGGGCCTAAAACTGGCTCCAAAACTTGCCCCGCAGCTCATCTCCCAGAAACCCTGCAATCACAGTGTCAAGAAGCTTTCCAGTGCAGAGCAACTATGATTTGACAGTGAAATGCCACGTGTGTGAATCCAGACACAGATTACAGAGACACATGTATGTCTGTATAAATGTGTATGTTTGCACATGCATGTATGGCACACAGAAATCTCTTGCAAAGAACCTCAGGCTCTGAACTGCCCCAGAATCTCTGACAGCCCCAGAGGGATGTGCTCTGTGCCCTGGGAGCGAGGGCACTGCAAAAGGGGAGCCCCTGGGGCGCATAGCCAAGGGCAGAGCAGGCCAGGGTAAATTGAAGCCAAAATTAACATGCTCCTTGTTGCCTAATCTGTAAGGACTCATCCCAGGGAGCTCTGAGAAAGTCTGGAGCTGTGGTATGCACGTGTGGAGAGCAGAGTAGTATCTTGCTTGAGTTAACAGGAAGGTACTGCTGTACCTTGCTGATAACCTAGGCAAGGGCGTGCTTTTGTCACTGTTCTCACCAGGGTGTGAGTGCTTACTGGGAAGCTTCCTTATCCTCCTGGAGTGCAGAATCTAAAGGGAAGCAGTTGGATTGCATCCTCAGCTCCCCTGGCTTTGGCACGCATAGCTGAGCTCCTCAAATATTGCTTTAGCAGAGCACTGACACAGAGCAGACCAAGGAGGGTGTCTCTCTTGCACAGTGAGGTGACACCAAGCCCAGTTTCACGAAGTCCAGCATAAAGGAAGAATAGCAGCAAAGGCATCCTTGAGACTCGGCCAAAATCCACCCGAGAGGGAACCTCAGGTGCCACTTCTGCTGGGAGGTCAGGCCAGTGTGCTCAAGGTTAGATTCCTGTGAGAGGCAACTCTGTTGGCTGCAAGATGATCTCCACGTTCAGCCTGAAATGGTGGTGGGCAGCTGATGCTACCTCCACCTCATCCAGCACTGCCAAGACAGTGGAATTTTTTCTCATGGAAACCATCAAGCTGGGAGCATCCTTGAGAATGGAGATAGCTTTCCTCAGTAGAGAGGGTGGATGGAGGCATTCTGTTGCAGTGGAGAGCGAGGGAGTCAGGAGCAAAACATGGCCTCTCCTGTTGCCATGCTGGTCCCTGATGGCAGCCTTGCTCTGACTGTGCTCTCCTGCCCCAGCTCTGTGTGCTGGCTGTACTGTCCCTGCAATTTAAGGTTTGTTTGGCCAGTAGGGAGCCACCAAAGAGTGTGTTCAAGATAAAGACAAGTCTGTGTTGTTTGCTGAAGAGGAGGTCAGACTGGATCCAAGGAGTGGAGGAAAGATCTGGTCTGAAGTTCATCACCTTCATGTAGCTCAGGGCAGGTCAGAGCCTTGAATGTGCAGGGCAGGAAAGAGATTAAGAGAGGAAGAGTGGAAAAGGTAAAGCCACAAATATTTGAAGGCCAGGAAGGGAACATTCTGCTCAGCTGCCTGGACAGAAGTTTATGATTATTCCCTATGCAGCTCAGTTGTGTTATCCACTGTGAAAAATCATTGGCCGTGGAGATATCTGATAAGAACTGAGCTGGCATCAGAGAGATGGGAGAACAAAATGTCAAGAATGCATCACACTGCACCCCCACTTTTACCAGCAGGCAGGACATCGGTCTGGGAACAGTGTGTTGCTCACCCTTATCTCTAATTGCCCTGCTTGCCTAGCTTCTTTACTGCCTCGTAATGAGTGCAAATATGATGTTTTGAGATTTGATCTTCTTCTAAGAACCCCTTCTCCTCCTGCCTCTCACCCCCTGACCTGTGTTCCCTGATGCATGGCCTTGGCTGGGGATGGGAGGTCTGGGGAGCTGGGAATGATGTGAATAGAGAGGAATACCTCCAATTTGGCTAGCTCTGTACTCTTGTGCCAAGGGTGACATAGTTTTCCCCACAGAGCAGAAAAAAATTGCCATTTATGGCAAAATCTATCTTCTCACAAGTGCTTTACAGTGAAGCAAAGCGAAAATCTCCTTCCTCACTTTTTTTGGCAAGAAAGGGGATACGAGCTGTGGGTTGCTGAACAGGCTCAGCCTACACCACGACTGTCCAGGGTACACTGGAGATGTCAGGGACAGGCACCAGGAAGAGGAACAACTTCAAGGGGAACCAATGGACTGAGGTGGGACACACCATACAGGAGCTCAAGGGCTTTTCTCCTCCTGCCCATGGCACAACCCCTTCCAGGAAACCTACCCCTCACCTCTGCGGGACTTGAGAGCTGTGCCACCACCACACTCAGGGGGTGCAGAAACTCATCCCAGAGATGTGTGAAGAACTGTTTGTCCAACATTAACACACTCATGGCATCTGAAGACACTTTTGTTCCTCAGTAAGGTGGGACAAGCCTTGTTAGGATGGAATCACAGATGTTAGCCTGAAATTCAAAGAGGGATTGACCTCCCTTTTCCTGCTCAAGGTTTGATAGGCATGAAGCTGTGAAAAAAAAGGATTTTCTTTACTCCTTCTTTCCTCAAGCTTCACTGTAGCAGGGTTTCTTTCTCAAGACTGGCTTGGGAGGCTTTGCTTCCCCCACCCCTTGTGAACCATCACATACTTATGGCCCAACAAGGCACGTCTTAAACTGCTGCTCAGATCTGCTGGCAATTCAGTTAATTTCTGTGAAACCCTGGGTAGAATACATACTGTCTGTCCCTATGTTGTTGGACATACAATGCAAGCCCTGTCCCTGGGGACTGCTGCACCTTTCCCAGATTGCTGCTGGAGGGCATCCAGAGCCAGCTCCCTGATCTCCCTTAGGGCACAGCTGGGATGCTGAGCTGCTGGGGCTCAAGCCCCACTGACACCCTGGGAGCAATAGCATTGCTGAGCTCTCCCTAGACAGCGGGACAAGCCTATTCAAGCCTGAAAGGTGGTCAGGCAGAAGAGTATTTATGTAGCTGTATTTATACAGCTGTAGCTGTAAGACATCTGTGGGCATGTATTTAAACAGCTAGATCTTACCTGAGTGTTCAGGTGCTAATATTCCACTGATAGGACTGAAGGCAGGACAATTCTTAAGGACAATACAAACAGAAAAGTCCTGGCATGGTTGTCACATACCTCAGGTGTGTGTTCTGGGGAGGGGGTTCATGGATGTTGGCTGAGAATCCGGCACCCACATGCATGCAGCACTGAGTGGAGAGCTTCATGTGGGGGTAACTGAAGGATAAGGCACGGAGAGGAGGAAGAGGTTCTGGGTACTTCTTCCAAATTTGGTAGTAATTTGGGGATTTCACACACGGCATGGAAAGGGACCCTGCTGACACCAGCGCAAGGTCCTTGATTCCAGTAAGGACGCGTGGGGGTTTAAAGGGGTGGATGAGTTCAGGCAGCTGATTACAAAAACACACTGAAATCCAGAATGAAAAAGAGGAAGGCTCGGGCAAACTGTAGCCATCTGACTGCTTCCAGAGGAGGTAGTGAGGACTCTGCCCTGCCTGCTCTGTCTGTGACCAAAATAGACCTTCCCCAGCACATCCTGAGGGTGGTCATCCCAGTATTAGATTTTCTTTCCTATCATACCTTCATTATTTCCAGGTGATCACACTGTTCCCAGTAGCTTGCACTGACTGCCAGCAGTGCAGCTGAGCTGTTCCTGACCCCGGGCCCACGGTAATTAGAAGGCTTTGCCGGAAGCCTTTAAGTGGTATCTGTTGCTTTGGGGGTGATTCGTCCAAGATGGTCAATTTTCACTGTGGAGGAGAAAGAAGGTCACCCAGAAATGTTCGCTCCAAGGAAAAACTCCCTTCATTTCTATTTTAATCTCCCTGAGGATTAATTGCCTCCTAAAAAAACCCTGGAAGAGCAGAGAAGTAAGAGCATGCAGGCAAATACGTGCGATAAGGACAGGCTGGGGACAACCATGTTTCAGACTGGCTGTTGCACAGGTTTGCTTTTAGAAAGTATTTTGTAAAAGGAAAAAAACATTTAAAAGGAACAGAAAAAAGTCCCTGGATGGTTAGCTGTAGATACAACTGAAAACAACAGCAGAAAATACCCTAAGTGGAATGCAAAACCCCAGCTGTCTGCTGAGCACTCCCTTTCCCTTCTCCTCTGCCCATGGGCCCAGCTTTGCTGGGGCAGCACAGAGCTGTGGGAAGACTATTCCCAGGCATTTCAGGTAGCAGCCTGACGATGTGGTAAACCTCACAGTAGGGCTCCTGCCATCAGGTCAAACACACCCCAGCCATGCCACACACAGGGCAGATAAGTACAAACTTGTTGGTTCAAAATACTTTGTGAGTTTTTGAGACAATAGTTCTTGCATAGCCAAGCTTCGTTCATGTGCTGCTCTGTTTTTTCTCTGGATCAGGTGCTGCTCATTCTCCCACACATGGGATGAAGCTGTCAAAAGCACCACACAATGCTCATTCATCAGAAAGGAGCCCTGTCACCGTGCCTCAGCCAGACCAGATTCATAGGGATGGGAACACAGGAGGGGCATTGGTTGAATGAAAACAATCAGATTGTCACTGCAGAACAGCTATCACCAAAGATATGTGTGGATAGACTGGCAGGTGTATGAATGAAGGGTTTCCAGAGGTTATGTGGAAGCCAAGTCACCGAGGGGCGTCACAACCGAGCTGGGCCAGTTTGTCGGGGCAAGGGTGACCACCAGAACTCCTTTGGCCAGCGCTGTTGCTGAGTTGTGTGGAGCTGCATCCTCCACAACAGTGCTCCTGTTGACTTTTTGGCTGTCCCCCCATCAGGCCCAGCTCTGTTTCGTTGTGGAGCCAACACTCGTATCCTATATCCGGCAGGTATGAAGACCAAAGTAAATAAGCCGCGATAGAAACCACACTTCTTAGGGACAGAATGCGTGTTAGATTTCATAATTCACCTTGAGACTCGTTTGCTGAAGGCTGCTCTGAGCCCATTAGCACTGATGCCTATTTTTAGCCCTGATTCCTGTCAGCTGTGGGTCGCAGTCCATGAATGTGACACACTGTCAAGAATCCCCCTTTTTTTTACCCTCTAACATTTAAAAAAAGGCTGTGGGGTTTTCTTCCGCAGGCTGTTCACGGTAAAGGGAAAAGCTGAGCTGCTCTGCCTATGGAGAGGTTTCCCATTCCTCATGGCTGACAGTTTTCTAACCATTCCTGACTTTGAGCTTATTTCAGCTCATCAGGCATCCAGTTAAGCAAGCACATAGGACATGGGGGTGCTGGCTAGGCAAACCTCTGGGAGGTGACACCAACCTTCCCAGGCATGCTTAGGAAGCACAGCTGTTTTCCAGCTATAGTTGGAAAGTTCTGGTGGCATTTCACTGGAGAGTTTTCAGTATCTCCTTCCTGATCAGATCTCCCCTCTGGGCTGTTTGAACTGGCTGCTTGCCGGACAGCAGCGGCCGGACAGCAGCGGCCGGATAGCAGCGGCCGGACAGCAGCAGAAGCCTCCCAGAGGCAAAGTTTTGTGTACCGCGCAGGAAGATGTGGGGCCTCCTAAAGTGACAGGAAGCACATAAATGCAAGATCCTACAGTTGCTGTTATCAGAGCTGGGCAGAGCTTTCCAGCCTTCTGAAGAGTCAGAGGGCTTAAAGGTTCACGCAAGTGAAGATGTTACTGTGCTTGGAAAGCCAGATGAAAGAAGCAGGGAGATAGATGATCTCACGGGAGCAAAGATGAGTGCGATGAGAGGGATTTCTATCCTTCCATATAGGGAGTAAAACTTTCCATAGATACAGGCCTTCTGTCATGCTTTTTGTCAGCAAAGCCCAGAGGCCCTTGGGATGGCACATGGAGTGGTGGGAAAAGAGAAGGAGGGCTGTAGAGGCTGGAGGAGAGGAGAGGTAGAGGAACACAGCAACATCTGAAGCAAGTGCAGGCATGATCTGAGCAAGGCTGCAGCAGTGAGCTGTGGGAGAGCACAGAAGGGGCTCTGAGCATTGGTACAATTTAGGAGCTGATGGAGTAAGAAGCTGTGAGTGTAAGCTATGGAAGGTCCCTCGGATGTATGTTCGAAGCCAGACTCCTGGGAAGCCTATCCACAGAGCTTTACTGAATATAATTGTTTATATATTTTACCCTAATTGAGGTTAATCTGCTTTCTACTTTGGCTAATCAGCTGGTCCAGAGGCCTAATAGGTTGGAGGGGGATGTTTTGCCCTCCTCCTGTTTTCAAGGCCATGGAGTCAGGGGCAAGCGAGCACTGTGGAGGGGCTCAGAGCTGCCTGCTGTCAAGTCTGGCAGAAAAGTGCTTTATCCCTTGAGGAATGGTGCTGGGGAGCAGGTCCCCAGGAGGGACTGGTGCCTTTCTTCTTGCTAATTGGCAGATCTTGTGAAAACGAAGGATTACTGGGGAAAAAAACACCTCTGCAAGAGCCTAGCACTGAGCGAGGTAATTGCTCTGTAGAGGTCTGCTGAGGTTCCCACATCCTGGTGAGTACCGTTCCCAGCTGGCCCTATGCCCTGCCCTCATGCTTCTGCCTCAGGCCCGCACCTCCAGCAAAGGATATGCATGAGTCTGGCACAGACGTCTGGTGTCCATCCACTCAGGCACTGATGCTATTTCAGGTTCCTTTGCTGTATCGTGGGCATCTCATGCAAGATCTTCTATGACACTTTAGGCTAAAGGAGATGGTGTTGCCATCATAAGCACATCCTGCCCTTTGAGGGTGGGAAAAAGTCAGGGTGAGCTCAGCCATGTGACAAAAGCTCACTGTGCTAAACTGAAGCTGCTGTAAACACTGTCCCTAATTACTGCTATTACTTAGCTTGGGAATATTGACCAGCACCTGAGGCCAATATAAACATCTTCCATTGCCTTCTCTCCCGCCCTGGCCCTGGTTACTTGCTCCCTTCCCCAAGCATTGGAGTCCCATTTGCCCCAGACACAGCTCCCTCAGTCCCCTACCCAGGCAAGGATGTCACAGTCACAGTGGGGTGAAGCTTTCCTTTAACATTAGTCAGTGCTTGTCCCGACTTGGCTTCAGAGTATTTTCTTTCGGAAGACGGCATCTGAACTGGTGAGTCACAGGATGAAGTGCAAGAAATGCTCCTGGACTAGTGTGAGATGTCCAGGTGAGGTCTATCTCCTGAGCAGCAACTGTAGCCCAAAAGCATTCCTGCAAGATGCAGTTGGACCTGGCTGGAAAGGAGCCTCAGCTACAGTGCAGCACAAGGACAGCCCAGCAAGCAGCCCTGGGAGCCCACAGGGCAGGGGTTGAGCTCTGGCCTCAACGTTCTGAACAGGCAGCTGGACCTCCAGGGGTCCCTCCTCACCTACACCTTTTAGTCTTAGTGAGAAGCCCACTGCTAAGGCTGTTTAAAGCTGAAATGCCGCCAGGGAGAAGGAAGAGTAACAGAACTTTTTTTTTTTTTTTTTTCCCTGCATCAGACAACCAACACTGATTTTGCAACTTCATTGCAGTGGGTCTCAGGCACTGACCAAAATGTTTAAGGAAGTGTGACGCCCAAATCAAGGAAGTGTCACGCCTGGGTGGACTGAGTGTCACTTCTGCATCACTTCTCAGTCATCATCAGATCCTGTAACATTCATCCCACTTTTTTTTTCCTCCTCCCTTAGTGCAACTCGTGATCTCCCCTTGCCAACTGGGATCACCTCACGCCCAGTTGCATCAATTCAACTGTTAACATGGGCAGACTCCAACAATTGGAAGACTTTATTATTTTTAATCATCTCCAACTGGGGGTTGCACAGTAGAGTGTCCAAGAAAAATTGAAACAGTTGCCACCCTCAACCTCTCACTTTTTCCCTCCCTAGTGCTCTCTGTATTTATATTGTTCAGTCAGTACATGAGGTAAGCAACCTGCTTTAAAACACCACCTTAAAAAACCAAAAAGTTGTGAGGAAGGAGGGATGACAACACGGAGTTTTAATCACAGAGCCTTTCAGTGCTGTAACCCTTTGCAGAGGCAGACACATATCTAAGAGGGGCACAGAGTAGTAGTTCAGGAACAGGGCTTGAAGCATCTCCAGCTAGCTTTAGCGTAACAGCAGTAGGAGCAATGAATAGTTAAGACTTCATGGTGACTGCCCACATGCAAAAGGCCAGCTCTCTCAGAGAGTTCTCACAGAAGTGAGCCATACAGGCATTAACAGTAAATCAAAGCATACAGAAAAAAGTTAGATGCTCAGAGGGAAGCAGCATGACTCACTTCAGCTCAGAGACAGCTTGGACCCCAGACAACAGCAATGCCTTCTTCAAAAGTGGAGGATGCAGAATCCACAGTCAGCCCCTGCCTTCATTCCACAGGAGGCACGGGCCAGTATCAGGATGGGGCAAGTGTCATGCACAGAGGACACTAGGAAACACTACCCCTTGCCTGGCTACGCGAGCAGGAAAATCAGCGTCAATTTTGAGAACAAGGCTGCTTGGATCCAAGTGCCATTCAGCGGAAGGAAGCCTGTTGTCATTCTGAGCCCAGCGAACAGCCCCTTAAGGCAGGCCAGCTCTTCTCTCCACTCAATGCTGCATTTGCACAAAGAAGCCAAGATGCACAGTCAGAGGCCAGGAAGCTTCCTGAGCTTTAGGCTGTGAGATGCAAGTGCTGGCCAACACTTTGTCACATCAAGCACTGAGCTAGAGTAAGGCGCACCGGGGCTTTTACACATGCTGTTGTCTGTGGGTCAAGCAGCTCTGCTTCCCTATTACAAAAACAGGAAGCCAGGGACTAAACCCTTGCACTCACCACCACACCCTAAGCCGGGGTGGGGAGGCTGCCCTGAACCAGTTTTTGCCTTGAGAAAAACATCCACCTAAGACCATGTGGGGGCATCCTCTTATAATCCATCTTTATTTGTAAAAATCCACATATAAAATCTTCAGTTTCCTTTTACAAAAACATAAAGGCACATAAAACTACTCAAACTCTCATCCCCCTGGACTGATGGTCGGACATTTCCCCCACCCCAGCCTCCCCCTTGCTTTCTCCTCCAGTCCATGTTTCTTCATGTTTCCTTTAGTTTCAGCTCACTCCTGCCCAGGCACAGTTCTGCTCTTGAAAAGATGAAGTATGCACACAGGGGAGATGGTGGAGAGGTGGCATGGGCTGTGCGTGGAATGTTTTACAGGTACTTTTTAGTAGTAGGTCTCTCTTTCCACCCAGCCTAAAGGAAAAAGAGGGAGAAAGCAGAGTTAGTCTCAAGGTAGACCAAGTACGAGGTCATGGGAGCTCTTTTTTGTGTTCTTGAAAACTTGCACTGTAGCACTGAGCTAATAAGTGACCTGCCACAATGGGAAAATCTTGCTAAATTGATGTTCTGCAGCTTTAGGACCTCTTTCAGCTTTCTAGAACTATCCAAGCATTAATCAGTCTTTTCCATCTCCTTCAGCACATCTGGACTTTTATATAACAGGACAGAATGCAGGGAACACAGGAAGTCCTTAATTTGAACTAACTGCACAATTAATGTTGAGGAAGGGGAAAATACAGCAAAATACACCCCTGAACAGCGCTTGGGGGTCCCCAAGCTTTGCTGGGGCTTCTGGAGAACTCAGAAGCATGAAGAGGTGGGGAAGGAAACACACAGAAGAGCAGCAGATTCTTACCACCAGGGTTGCGTCTGATAATGAGCTTTCTGACTTCATCATACACGAATATCAGGAGGGAGTATGGGAAAGCACAGAACCACCAGGTCGGCCTGTTTCGGAGAGGAGATAGTGAGAACAAAGGCTGTGGAGATGCTCTTTGCCTGGCACAGCTCTGACTTGATGGCACACAAGTGCAAGACAGCTGGCATGACCCAGCTTGCCAGTGGCTGGGATTCAGTCAAGAATTCTCCAAGCCAAAAATTACTATCAGGTTTTCTGCTGCAATAGATTAATCCACTTTTGGATAGTAATTCCAACACAAGGTGTGTCACAGCACCTTTGCTCATCTCTGTACCAGCACCTCCCCACCTACCAATCAAGCAATATTTCCTCTAAGCACACATAACCTTTGTGCCCAGAGCCCTGCTCAGTGGAACTGTATTGTTTCCCTCATGATTGACACGTGCTAACATCCAGCTGCTGCAGGCACTGGGCAGAGGCCAGCTTCCTTGTCAGGAAATGCTCACACTTCAGCACCCAACTCCAGGCAACACTTTGAATGGAATGCAAGATGTACCAGATTTTTTTTTTTTCCATGAAGATTTCATGACACAAACTTTGAACAGTCCTCTGGCTTAAGGCTAAACCCTGCCATGAAATGTTGCAATGCTATTGAGCAATACAAGATGTTGGCACCTTCCCAACCCTTAGGAAAGTTACTGTGAATCAACTGGTCATCTGCATCTACGTAGCAGCTTTTAAAAGACTTTACTACTTGTTCTGTTCCCAAGGAATGCAGGAAAAAGGCACAAGAATTCATCAGCAGCTCTTTAGTACCCAAGAGTCATCTAGCCTATGATTTAGAGCAATACAACTGGCTTTCTTAGGAGGTGCAAAGAACAACTTCTCCATGCAAATAAGCACAAGAGGCTACTGCACTAGAACACACTGGTGCTGAAGTAATATTGCTGATTTTTAGTGAGGCACTGAACGGCAGGCTCCCCATATACATTCCACACACAGTGAAGGAAACCCTGGTATGCCACAGGACAGCAAAGGATCACTAACACCCTCTAGCCTGAACTCTTAAGACTAGGTTTGATGCTCCACTACATCACAGCTACTTTTATCCATCTCCCCACCCAAGCACTATTGTTCTGTGGTACAATCTGTTACACAAAAAGCATGATGCAACTTACTTCAGAGGATACATCCTTAGAGCAACATCCATCCCAGGGCAGTAGGACAGGAAGGCAGCCAGAGCAGTCTCCTCAAAGAGACCAAATATTAAGATCTTGTTTCTAGAAGAGACAGGAAAGTCAGGGACAAAGTACTTTTAGAGATGACATCCTAAAAATACCTAGTTGCCACATGGGAGTGAATGGAAACAGACATTCCAGTCTAGCCCAGAAGTTCATCAGGTGGGGACTACCAGGCCATCCAAGATGACAGCAGAGTCGCCATCACGGTCTTCTATGTCTCTTCAAAGAGACAGTCCATGATCAGGTCAACCTGCAATTGCTTTCATCACAAATTCAGGAGGCAGCTGGGGTTCATGCCAGGAGATCTCTTGACAGATAAGACCAAGAGATCAAGGCTGTGTGCTGGAGTATCAGTGTCCTTTGAGGTGGGCTAGCTCCCACAGACAATGCCAACAGAAGCTACCACTTCTGTCTCAGCCTGACAACTGCAAGTCTACAAGCAAGTACTACAGGGAAGAGAGCACCCAGTCTTCTTTCATCCATTACCCCGGCAGTCTGGTCAAGACTTATGCCACAACACCCAGACACTGCTGAGATGAAGGACTAGAATGCTGTGTGCTGGACAACACACAGAGTCCAGTTCTAAATCCTCCACGGACAGCCTGACTTACTTCATCCCCTGCTGGAAGACGGAGTTTCTTCGGGTCTTACAAATGATCAAGTCTGCCCACTGCACGACCACGATGCTGACAAAGAAGGCTGTATGGCAAGTGAACTCCACTATTTTCCTCTGTTCGTAGGTCTAGGAACCAGACAAAGCAGAGAGCATTCGTTCAGACCTGCTGCCTTTGCTCTCTGGTGCTCACAGCAAGTTCAGCAGGTGTTAATATTTTGGCTGGCAGCCTCTGAACTTACCCATTGCTGCCCATAGCTGTCTTCCACATCGTTAATCCATCTGTCATCCCACTGAACTCTGATCCCTAGCAAGCCAGAAGGCCAGAAGCCATTCTCTGCCATGATTACAAAATAGGTGAAGAAGCCTCCAAGGGCCTGGATCATACCTAAACAGGTAAGAAAGGATGACAAAACTGATGAGGCTACTGCGCAGAGCAATTATAACAAAGAACAACAGTTTGCAGGAAACCCCAACCACCTTAAAAATTACTCCTTGTGGGGCTCAGTGTCTCAAGCAGCAGCTGTAGAAATAGTTCACGCTAACATCAAACTCAGTTGCAACCCTTTTGCTGAGCAGCTTCTGCCCCCGACTTTGTACACAGTTACTTCTGTTCTGCCCTGTGCTGTGATGGCACCACACTCAAGGACACAAGATAAAACTCCCTTTGTATTCTCATTAAGCCTTGCCCACCCCCAACCCTTGCAAAATACAGTCAAGAAGGTTCCCAAGGTCTGCTGCAATTAAGCATGAGGTTCCATCCTGTGAACTGGGCACGTCTCTGTAGCTGCCTTTAATCAAGGCTCCTAATGCTGTGTGTTTAGGGATATGCTGGAGAGAATCCTTTACTTCTAATTAAACTAACAATGGGATCTATGTTCTTGCTGAACAAGTCTGAACCAGAGGAGAGCTGGTTGTCAGCCAGTTCCTTTACAGCGCTGTGCAATTAAACAAAATTACAGTGAAAGCGATTCAATGGATCAAGCTGCACAAGCCACCGCTATAAGCCATGGAGGAAGAATCACAGCAAGTTCTTTACAGCCTGAGGTTCTGGTTTACACACCCCAAACCTCAGCCCTACCAAAATAAGCAGAGCAGCCACTGACTCAAGATTGTGTACAACCCCTGCTACCACCACGTTCAAATGGGTGCCAGAGAAAACAGAGCAGCTTACCAATCTGCCCATAGGCCATGCTGATCAGCCGCTCATTCACCAGCTTGTCTGTTTTGGGATTTCTGGGCTGCCTCTTCATGATGTCACTCTCTGCTTGTTCATATGCCAGGGAGATAGCAGGGACCTTTGAGGGTGGCAGGACTGCTGTTAGAACTGTTTCAATTCTCCACTGTATAGAGCCTTCCCTGTCCCCTGTATTCAGTGCAAGAAACAGCACTCCCCAAAAGCTCTAGCTGTGATATTCCAAAAGGACCTTACCCCCTCCCCATCCCCAGTTTGTCATTAAAGGAAGCTGAAAAATCCTCAGACTCAAGAGCCATGAGATGGATGTGAATAAAAGGAGTATCAAATGATCACTTATTTTAAATCAGAACACTACAGAAAACTATTTAAGCATTTTCCTTCCAGCTGTCCTTTCTTTAGGGTACCTAAGAACACCCACATTTTTTCTTTAGACAAAAAACCCATATTCACCATGTCAGTGCCCAAGTCAATGCAGAGGATGGTGACTGTTCCCAGGGGAAGGGGTATGTTTGCAATGATGAAGATCAAGAACGGCGTGATTTCAGGAATGTTACTGGTCAAGGTGTAGGCAATAGACTTCTTCAGGTTATCAAAGATCAGACGCCCTGGGGCAGGGAAGAGAGATCAGGGTAACTCACTTATCAGCAGAAGGCAGCCAAGCAGCTCACAGGCCGCCTCAGTGCTAACACCAAATGGCAAAATGCTAGTGCGGCAAATGAAAGGGTGAGCGAGACTGCGCTCCATGCATAGCAACACCTACAGAGAGTAACACTTTTGGTCACAGCAATCAGGGCTCGCTGCATACAGCAGTAGAACACTAAGCCTTGGTTTCTGGACATCAAGAGCCCCTGTAGGGACCCTCTGTCATGCTCCTGTTTGAGAGCTATTTCTCCATCAGGGAGGAAAATGTGTCATACTCAGCTGGCAAAGATGACCGTAAGGTCACGTGTTAGGCAAAAGCACAAAGTAGCTTTTGTTACTCAGCCGCTTCCTACTGTCACCCATCCCAAAGGGTCATGCTGAACCCATGGAAAGGAATAAAACTTTGAAAGGAGGAGCAAAAGTGCTACTCTCCTCGAAAACTCTTGTCACAGAGGCAAGCTCAAAGAAGAGCCCTCCAGATGCCTCTCTGTCACAGGGGATGCTGAAGCATGTTACTTTACCACCACTGCACACAAGTCATAAACTCACCTTCTTCAACCCCAGTGACAATGGAGGCAAAGTTGTCATCCAGCAGAATCATGTCAGCTGCCTGCTTGGAGACATCTGAACCAGCAATACCCATAGCAACACCAATGTCAGCCTTCTTCAGGGCTGGGGAATCATTCACACCGTCACCTGTGACTGCTACAATGGCACCCTAGTACAAAGAGAGGAACAGCAAGACTGAAATCATCATGTAAGATATGTTGGGCAGAAAAGCTTCCTCCTATCTTTCAGATGAAGCACAAAAAATTATTTCACTTTGCTGTAGAGAGAACTCAGTTCCTCCTGGCCCTCCCCTCACCCTTTCCCTGTTCTGGTCAGGCTCATCAAGAGAAGCATGCTGCTCTCTCCAAAAGAGACACTGGACAACACATGAAAATGCTGAATTCTCCTCTCCCAAGCACATCCAGAGCATTTAGGAATTAAGTATACTAATGAACATCTTAGGATCAGGAGAAAGTCTCAGTCTTCTGAAAACTGAAGATGTTTTCATGCCAGACCCTTATATTTATATATTGTAGAGCAGCCTGACAGCTGAAGGCTGCTGATAGATTTAATCTGGCCCTTTACAGGAGGGCAGTGAGGAGACTTAGCCCTACCACTTCAACAGCAGAAGTGGCTGGTAGTCTACATATATATATTAGATTTCTCTAATAGGACATCCTGATTCTCCCTCTCTCTACCTGTCGCTGACAGCCTTCCACAATGATAAGCTTCTGCTGAGGAGATGTCCTGGCAAACACAATTTCTGTATGGTGAAGCAGGATGTCATCCAACTGCTCGCTAGTCATGTCCTTCAAATCTGAGCCATGGACCACACAAGCTTTGGCATCCCTGCAAACAAGAGACAGCGTTTTACTTCACAAGAAGTTTTTCATTAGCTGTGCTTGCCCCATAA
Source organism: Struthidea cinerea (assembly GCA_013397865.1). Lineage (NCBI taxonomy): Eukaryota > Metazoa > Chordata > Aves > Passeriformes > Corcoracidae > Struthidea > Struthidea cinerea. The sequence goes on from VZTI01004115.1 coordinate 773,574, forward strand.
AACTATGGCTCTTCAGTGCTCTTGGGAAAGACCAATTTCTGCTATGACTAAATACTAATCCAAGCAGCCGCAGCACAGAGGTTTCATGCTCTAAATTTAAGCGGTAGATGGGGAACACCAAGAAAAGTACAAGACAGAACCCAAGCAACAGACAAAAAACCTCATGAGCAGATTAATTCTTTCCATAGCTTTCTAAAGTGCATCAAGGCAAAGACTAGTTGTTTTCACAAATCTTGGCCTCTCTGCAAAAAAGGAACCCCATGCTCAGGTAGTTAACGTCCAGCGTTTCAAGAGATGCTGCTGTCTTCTGCAGGCAATGCTTTTTGCAATAGACTGATGACCATGTGACCGATGACACACTGTTCTTCACGGAGTGTTCACACCATGCCAGTTCCAACTAATTTACACCCTTCAGCCACAAAAGCATGCCATGTTATATTTAGACTGGTTTGGTACCCTACATGCTGCAGCAAAATACCATCTCTCCAGCCCAGCATACCATCCCTTATAGGTCTAGGAGACGATCCATGCAGCTCTTGACATCACCCAGTTTAGACAGGGAAATTCCTTCCCCACCCTTAGAGCCAGCTGCTGACCTGCTCAGTCATACAGCCCCAGCCAACCCCAGCCTGCATTGCTGGGTTTTGAAGTTACCATCAAAATTAAAAAAATAAATAAATAAAAAGTCCCAACCAAAAAAACCGCCAAGCAATTTCGTTTCACAGGGTGTCTCTATTCACAGCTCATAAGCTGCATGGCTGTCCTCCAGCCCAAACACAGGCTGGGTCAAGCTAAGCAATGCAGACAGCCCAGCCATTCTGCAAACAGCCTGCTTATGCCAAGGCACATTTTCTGAGGATGCCTCAGTCCCCTCTAGGCTATGAAGGCCAGCATTAACCCTTAAGAGAGAGGAGGTCCATTTTACATTTATTCTGCTTGTAGCTATGCACTAGTGTCAACTCCTTTGCCTGGCGTAAGTCCTGCTCCCTTTGCTCTCCTACAATCTCACTCTTAACTACTTCCCACACATGAGACATGCGCATTTAAGACCATCTTGTGCATTCTTCACATAGCTCATGATACACATTGAAGAGCCACAATATGCTGAGCTAAGCAAATACCAAGCTTTTCACGTCCAGGGGGAGATGCTGAGGGATTATCCAAGGCAAGGAGAGAGGCAAATGCTCAATTCTTTGAACAACTCTGGCTTTCCCCCACAGTCATTACCTAGGGTTGACCTGGCTGACAGGAATGTTGAGTCGAGCAGCAATATCTTCTACTGTTTCATTGCCCTCGGAGATGATGCCGACACCCTTGGCAATGGCTTTGGCTGTGATCGGATGGTCTCCAGTAACCATGATAACCTGAAATGCAAACAGACTGCCATGAAAGCCTTGCCTGGACTGCAGAGCAGTGCTGCCCAGAAGGCAGGGTCCCTTACACTCAGAAGGCCACATGTCTTTTGTTCTACTCGTGAGCCCTAGCACTCGTGAGCTCTAGCACAGGCAGTAACCTGATACCAGTATGCAAGGGATTGAGGTGGATGGAAGACAAAAAATTGTTAATCTTGAGCCAGTGGAGCCAGTTCCATTTCCAGCCTGTGCTTCCCTCTTATCTTAGTACTGCGGCACATGCAGAACACACTCTGAGCCAAATCACGTGCTATGGGACATCATGGTCTCAACACCTGCCAGTGCCCTAGAGTTGGGAGTTTCACTCATTTTTCAGTTCATTAACACACAACCATTTGTATTTAACTTAGAAATTAAGCCTGAAGCAGTAGTAGTTAAATCCTGAACAGTTACTTCATCCACTCACATTACAGCAATACAGGAAGTCAGGGAAGCCCTTTATTTCCACAGATATGAAGTGAGGCAATTTTCAACCCAGGAAAAAATACCTTGATCCCAGCACTTCTGCATTTCCCAACAGCATCTGGCACAGCAGCACGAGGTGGGTCAATCATAGACATCAGTCCTACAAAGCAGAGTTTCTCTACAGGGAAGTTCAGGTCGTCTGTATCAAACTGGAAGCCATCCGGGAACTGATCATCAGGCAGAGCCAAGTGGCAGAATCCTGTAACACATCAAACCCACATTTACTCTGTTCCTACGTATCAGGTGGCAGAGAGTGCGAACACTTACTGCCTCTGCAAACAGCTACGCAAGAATAACAGGGCAGCTCAGTCAGAGGCTTAAGGCAGGGCTGTTGAGACAGGAATCCTGCTCCTATTCTGATAACCACCAGCTGCTGCTAGGTGCCCAGACACAGCCTGGTTCTTGTGCAGTGGGACAAACCTAATACCGTGTGGTCCCATGGAAGGTCCCAAATGCTTCGCTGCATTTTGACCCATGTGACTCTGCTGCTGGGCAAGACAAGACCCTGCAGGCTGCCTTTGAGATTAAAGGCAGGACTGCTCCTACATGAATTGCTGAAGTGACCTGAACACTATGGTTACACTGCAGGAACAGTGACCCTTCACTTAATCTGCGAGGACTGCACAGGAACACGAGAGACAAATCTTTTCCAATGTAATAAGGCTGTTTTTCCTTACCTAACACTCTCTCCCCAAGGCCTCCCAGTTCAAGGTAGGCATTCTGAAAAGCATCTTTCATTTCCTCATCCAGTGGTTGCTCTTTGCCATGAATAAGAATGGTGCTGCAGCGATCCAAGATCCTCTCTGGAGCTCCCTTCATCACCAGCAAGTAACGGGATTCTGATGGATTTGCATTTTTGTGGATAGACAGCTAAGGGTAGAAGAAATGAATCTGTTCTAAGAACATGTACTGTGAAGGACACGAGTAATCCACATCAATGTTTTGCAACTATGGCAGCTCAGGGCCATTTGTGATCTTCTGCTCCAGTTTTCATTTACCCACACTTAAAAGAGGTTTACACACTAAGAAATCTGTGCATTCTTTAACATTAACATGTACCTGCAAGTGTTGTAATGACCTTTTTTGTATCCAAGTGCCACCTCTTAAGGCCACTTCCCAGTAGTTCATTCCGATTCCCAGATTTGAGTTACTCCACGCTCTGTGCACTACTGCTACCCAGGTTGAGAGCATGTCTGATCCTTTGTTAGCAGCTGACACCTTGCTGTCAGTGCAGCTCCAGAGGCTCTTACAGTGTAACTATGGTCTGTTAACTTAGATTTACAGAGCAGTCTTCAAGCAAGTAAGGCTAGACAAGATTTGGGTGCCAGAACAAGTTTTGAGGCACGCTGTGCACAAATTTACACCAGTGCTTCACACAGCAGCTCTCCTTCAAGAGGACACACACTTACCTGGTACTTGTTTGTAGAGTTAAATGGTATTTCCACCACTTTGGGATACCTTTCTCTCATCTCTTTGACAGAACCACAGCACAATTCAATGCATTTCAGAAGTGCAGACTCGGAGGCATCTCCTGCCACTGCTCGCTAAGGAAAAAGACAACTATTAAAACATACACCCATAGAAGACTGGATATTTAAAATAAATTTTAAAAGCTAATTCATCACAGCCCAGTCCCATCTTCTACATAACATTATATGAAAGCAAAGAATAAATAATTCTATTGTCTAGTACTGACAAATACTGCATTTCAGAATGCCAGGCCTCCCATCTTGAGAGAGCAGCAGTCTTCTTGTGACGAAGTCAAGCCCTTTTGAAGGGTTAAGGAAAGTCACATAACCAGGTACAGTCAGACCTAGTGAGGCTGGAGGGTCAACTTTGAGAAGAACTGCTGTAAGCTGCTTGCCATGAAGAACAGCTAATGTGAGATGAAGACTGATGACATGCACACAGAAACACTTTCATGTGCTCTCCCACTCCAATATAAGACCAGCTTATCAAGCCGCTGGGAGAGATTTGATCTGTGCTCCCTTCCCCATAAAGTTAGCACTGGTAGAGATGGGAGATGGGGATTCTCAGCCCAGGAGATCTGTGTGTGCTCAATGTCCTGGTGGAGTTTCCTTTGCTGCAACTGAAACCAAGTATTTCTTGCCCTTCTGGTTTCTTCATGAGATTTTTTTTTTTTCATTTCTATACTACTTTTCAGTATCTAAAGACTTCTCAAAACTCCCCTCTCCCAAGTCCTCCTTGAACAAGAAGAACTCCAGCTCTTTAACTTCAGGTCAGGTTTTGTAGACCTAAGACACAGTCAGAGGAGTGCTGGGGAAAAATAGTTTGTTCCATCATCTCTACTACCACTGCATCAGAACACCCTTGGGAATAAGTTTACTAAGCAACATGAGTAATACTTGACAGATTATAAGCACTGTACGGTTAATTTCAGCCCTGGCTGGGTCACAGTTCAGAAGCAGGAATGTGAACTGGTGCTATGCCAGCATTTCCCCAGCACTGAACCAGTGAAAGCTTCAGGAGACTTGCCAGTGAGAGCCGACTGTCTCTAGCCAGTCCCCCACAACCGCTGCTCCCCCAGCTCTGACATCTACTTCTCCCAGCACCAGGTGTCTGTAGCTTTGAAGCGTACAAATGCCTGAGATAGCAATTCCTGGAACAGCCAGATACTGGAAAATGCCTATGAAAGTCTTTCCTAGCCCTGTCTGAACTATCTGGCCTCCCAAATTGAGTGTAGATGCCAGGATGGCAGGGATTCTGCTGTGAGAAAAATGTCTTCCCAATCCCATCTCCCCTGCCCACAGCACACCTCCTCTAAGAGTGCTAGACTGCAGAAAAGATTAAGCGTGGCAGATACCTCTACTTTGCAGGTTCCTGTGACCCACAGGATACAATCTCACTACCATTATGGGAGCATGGTGGTAAGGAACAAGACCAACATTTTTTTTTTGGCAACTCACCTTAAGAATTGGTACATTTTCCTGGCCAGCCTGAAACACAGCACGGTTACAGAGACCTGCAATTCTGGACAAAGCAGTCCAAGTGGCTGAGCTCTTGTCAAAGGAAGCACCTGAAAGCAGAGGCAGAATGTCAGAAAATCACCCCTCAAGAAAGTCACGTAAGCTCAAAATCCCACAGGTTTAAGAGCAAGAAGCCTTTATCTCAGAAACAGAAAACACTCAGAGCATCACTACATCTTTCATCCCTCCTCCCTTCCCAGATGTGATGAGCACCTGATTATTTAAGACCAGAAGGTGGAACAGCAGCAGTGCAAGAGAACACCTCTGCTTTCAGGATTCCAGTAACAGCTGTACCCAGCAGCAGCAGAAGACACACTGACAAAACCAAGGAATTCTGGACAGATAACATTCATTCAGAGGGCTTGAGTACCTGGGTTCCACCTCCAGGTTGTCTCACTTCATCCATCAACCTAGGAACTGGATGAAATACCTCCCAAAGGAACAATGCTTAAAGATACTCTCTCATGCCGGCTCTTAAGTTGGCTTTACGGGAGATCAATTGAAGAGAGAGTTAACTGATAACCTAACATACTTTCCATGAAGTGAAATCTTCTACGTTTATTTCCACTGCAGCCAAGCCAACCATTGCCAGGCCAAGAGTTTCCTAAAAGATCTATTTATAGCTCATTACTTTGCACTAGTGTTAAGTAAAGTGGCTTTTTTAAACAGTGCAGACAAGCACAATGTTTTGGAGTGGCTCAGGGCAGGGTGCAGCAGCACCACTGGAAAAATGATTATGCTAATAATGTGTTGTAAGCACAGCATTCCACAAGGTAGATGACAGCTAGGAAATTCCTGAGTTCAGTTGTATTGAACAGTTCTGGACAGATAATCATCTCTCCCAATTGCACAGTACACTGGGATTTCAGGTTCTTACCAACCAGGAGAAACTTCCTGCTAAAGTCTTACATTCATTGCTGGCACTATACAAACACAACCTGGATGTCCCAGGAAAACCCCTGTCCAAAGTCAACCATCTAGTTCCACATGAGAACCTTACATCTATGTCCAGCCTCAAGTAATTATTATCAGGGCCAAGACTTCTGCTGTCCCTACTTGCAACAGATTTAAGATTGAGCAATTTCATCAAGATACATTTTAGCAAAGATAATCAGGTACTTTGCAAATGTTTCTATGTACAGGACAAACACACAGGGCTGAACATTCAAGAGGCTCAAATTCCAATGGAGTAACTCTGTGCAAAAGGCAGGCTATACAGAGTTAAAGGATTAAACAGAACCAGGGTACGGTGCAAAGCTTTCTATGTGTCACTTCAATTTTTTTACGCTTATTCTAGGTTGTATGTTAGAAGTCCCAGCACTGTGAACTCCACTTGGACTGGAGAGCTACTAACACAGATTCTTGGAAGTACCAGTGCCCAAGAAGCCCCAGAAAAAGCCATTTTTTAATGAAATGCCTCAAGCACAGCGAAGTGGTCTTACCACTCTGGTTCTCTGTGGTATCGGCCTCATGAATTTGATTGTCAAACCACATGTGGGCAACTGTCATGCGATTCTGTGTCAGAGTGCCCGTTTTGTCGGAACAGATGGTGGATGTGGAACCCAGGGTCTCCACGGCCTCCAGGTTCTTCACCAAGCAGTTCTTACGAGCCATACGCTTGGCTGTTAGTGTCAGACATACCTGGGGACAAGAAAGGTGACAGGTTAGATACACTTGTGCAGCACTAACACTGCTGCCCAACCAACTCCATGTGCACATGGAATGACAACCAGCTTTCCATGCCCTGCAGTGATTCCCTAACTCCTTGCTCACCCTCCCAGTGCAAAATGAACAGCAACACTTTGGCCCGGGTGCCAGGTTTAAATGACATTTTCCTCATCACAAAACTTCCAGAAAAGGACTGTCAAGGCTTCAGCCTCCCGCTTCTCAGAGCATTAGGAAGGAAATAACATGCCTCAGACTAACATTTCAGTCAAAGTTGCCACCTCCTAATCATAGAAGTTCTCAAAATAGGTGAAGGCAGGCTACATAAGAGATGGCCCAAATTAGCTCTGGTGATAGGGCTTGCAACTTGCTGGTGAAGAAAGTGAGCAGCTCCAGATCCCTTTCTTGCTAGAGGCTCTTATCTGGTTCCAGTTCCCAACTGTTCATTCCCTGGCTTGGTTGCTACTCCGCTTCCTAAGGCTGCAAGGAAGCGTTTTGTCCTGTCCACCACCACTCTCCATACACCTAAGCACACCTAGATACTCTCACCACATCTTCAGGAAACCAAACTTACAAAAACCTCTGACACATCCCAGATCAAAAGCTGGGGCTACAGTGAAGCTTGCTGGATGCTCTGTCAGCCCTTAAGGGTTGGAAGGGCTGGTGTGCATGTGGGTGTAGAAACTCTGATGGCTGTAGCAGGAAAGCCTCTTCTTGCCACAGGAAAAGCCAAGACTGGAACTCCTAGTCTTGCTCACTCCAGCTGTATGAAGCCAAGCCTCTGTGCAGGTCTAACTTAGGGACTCATCTTTATTAGATAAATTGCTGCAGAAGTTGACATTGATTCAGGCAACTAGTTAAAATACACTCAATTTATAAAGCCCAGCCCTACACACTCACCTTTCACTACTTTAAGTGTTCACCTGTGTGAATGCACACTGAGCATGAAGCACTCCACTTCCTTAAGGACCACACATGTAGCAAATTCAATCTTTTTTCCAGCTGCACTCACCGTAACCGTTGCAAGCAGCCCTTCAGGGACATTGGCAACAATGATCCCGATGAGGAAGATAACAGCCTCCAGCCATGTGTACTCGAGGATGAGGGAAAGGATGAAGAAGGAAACACCCAGGAACACAGCCACTCCAGTGATGAGGTGGATAAAGTGCTCGATCTCCATGGCAATTGGAGTTTTCCCCCCTTCCAGCCCAGAAGCCAAGCTGGCAATACGGCCCATCACAGTGCGATCCCCAGTGCTAATGACAATGCCACGGGCAGTGCCTGGAAGAGAGATGGGTTTTAGAAAACAAAAGGAGCTACAGCTTAATATCCTGTAAGCATGGAAGAGATATTCTGGGTGGGCTCCAGCACAAAGACTGCCTATCCCCATACTCAGAGCTGCAACAGAAGTCCTGCCAGAGATGTTTGATGGTCCTGCTTGCTGCAGCAGCTGTAGTATTCCGTACAGCTCTACTTCACGGTTCACATTATGTTATCTGCACTTTAACACTTTGTACTTGTAATAAAGCAGGCAGGCTAGAAGACACACCACATAGCTGCTCCTCTAGAAGAAGCAAGAACAAAAAACCCAGCAGTGCTGTGGAGTCTTTGCCCATTCTACAGTACTGCTGTTGGAATGGGCAAAGACTCTGATGGGAACTCCCACCCTGTTCCTGCATGGTAGAAGTAGGCCATGGTGTATTCACATTGCTTATCGACACAGCTCAGTAGCATTGCTTGTACTGCAGGGAAGTGGGAGACACACACACCTTCCACACAGTTGGTGGAAAAGAAGGCAATGTTCCTGGTCTCCAGCGGGTTCTCATGGGAGAAGTCTGGAGACCTGGTCTGAGGCTCTGATTCACCAGTAAGTGAGGAGTTATCCACCTACATGAAAGAGAGTACTTTGTCATACACGAGCAGACAGATGCTTAGTAGGTACTTCCCCCACCCTTCTCCTCCACTCCAGCCCCCATTCACAGCACAGAAAACTAACTCATCCTCCTTCAGAATGAAGTTTCCAGACAGCCTGTCATTACTGTACCTTGCAACCATGTGCAGATATGATCCGAAGGTCAGCTGGAATTCTGTCTCCTCCTTTCACCTCCACTAGATCTCCAACTACAACACCTTCAGCATTTATGCTCATCTTCTCACCATTTCTGACTACAAGAGCTTGCTGAAAGACAGTGAAGAAACAATCTATGTCAAAAGCAACTCTTAAGAAAGGGCTCAAAAGATTTGAGAATCTTAAAATAGTTATACTATGATTCTACAAGGTTTCTAATTGTACTACTAAGATGTTTATAGCTGATAAATAAGTTATATAAGAAATATAGGTATTTTTGTTTTCTTGATATTAAAGCTCCTTCTTCCCAAGGTGACAGTGTGATAGTTAGGTATGATCCAGACTGTCCATGAAGGAATCCAAATTTTAGCGCTTATCACACCAGTTTCTGAACTCTATAGACTACTGAGAAAGTGTCCTATGATTGTTAATAAGCTGGTGGAACCCGCAGGTTTTCAGGAATTACCTTGGCCTATTAGCATAGTTACTTGGAGCAGTCTCACGGATCCCTCAAAATTAAGAGCCAGTAACCCACATTAAGAGCCAGGCCCTTGCAATTGGAGATGATGTTTTGAATCATTAATACCTTTGATCAAGCTATGGCTTGCCAGACCTCAAGGAAGTTATTTATTCCATACCTGAGGCACCAAGTTCTTGAAGGACTCCATGATCTTGGAGCTTTTTGCTTCTTGGTAATAAGAGAAACAGCCAGTAATGATAACCACAGCTGCCAACACAATACCCAGGTACAGCTACAAAGAGCAGAGAAAGTGAGTCAGAGGACAATCTGCCTGAAAGGCTTCCAGTTTTTCCAAATTAATTGCCCGGCATTTAAGTGCCCCATTACAAGCATGAAGGTACTTGCAGTCTCTGTACATTTTGTACACAAAGGCTGTCCACAAGCTAGTGCTGCTAACACAACACTAAGGAAGTTGGCTGTTCGTTTCATTATGTGGAAGCACTCCAAAACGTGTTAAGCTCACACACTGAATTTCCCGTGCTTTATGGGAAAAGCTTCTGGACTGAATGCTTAAAGGAAGTTAATCTGCTTTGAGCCCAACAGGCTGCTTGGCCTGCCTTTGAGGTAAAGCAGACATTTTCACTTACGTTATCATTGTTGGGCTCCTCTTCCATCAAACTCTGTATGCCGTACGCCAGAAAACACAAAATAGCACCGATCCACAGCAGGAGCGAGAATCCTCCAAAGAGCTGCCGACAGAACTTTACCCATTCAGGAGTGGTGGGTGGGGGCGTGAGGGCATTTGGGCCATCACGAGCCAGGATCTCAGCTGCACGTGCAGAAGTCAAACCCTACAAGAGAGGTTCCTTTTTTAGGCACTGTGGCAAGACCGACTGCAGAAGGTAGGTCTGAATTTGTTCAAGCTCTACCACAGCAACAAGGAGCTGCTAACAGGTAATGGAGATGTTCACAGCTGCCAGCGCTCCACAACACAAGTGCAGGATGTGAGAGCTGAATGCCAAAACAGGAGCTACAGGATGCTGAATGCTACTTGAGAAGCCTGCAGGCCATGGGCCTACAAACACTGAAGAAGGGCAGGACAAGAAGGCTACAGCCACACACTCTGAGCTCTGAGGAACAGCACAGTGCCATCCATCCGTATCAAATTATGGAACAAGTGAAAGCTGGAGCCTATAAAGGTGATGATATGTTGGAACAACCTTCCATCCATTCAGCTTTCAGAAGCCAAGATCTTGGGACACAAAAAGGCAAACCTCTGTGCTGTTATAGAGTAAAGAGCAGACTTGATTCTATATGCAATCATGCAAGAAATGCATTAAGCAACAAACAGATGCAAAAGTGTAAAACCACTGCAGCATTTCTGCACTGGACTCTGAGGTAGCCTAGCATTAAGTCTCTGGGCATGTGCTAGCTCACTAGACTACATTTGCAATGTAACAAACATTTGTCTTCACTACATGCTCCTCAGGAAAAAAATAAAACCAAGAATCTACTTGACCTTGAACAATTCAGAGGCAGCTAACAGTGACTTCGTTAGAAGCAAAGTCACTAAAGTAACACAGACAAGTTGAACAGTGGGAGGATAAAGAGAAGTACTTGTGAATTCAACAGTTCTCCAAAAGCCTTGGAAACTTAACTGGAGGAGGGAAGATTAAACACAAAAAGAAAAAAAACCCCAACAACAACAACAAAACAAAACAACCACCAAAAAAAAACCCAACCAAAAAAAACCAAACACCCCAAAACCAGACCACCCAGATCTCCCTTTGTGAAATGCTCTAAGCAGAGACTGTTTCTTTTCAGATCAGGGCAAGGAGGGAAGGAATACAACGTCTACCTACCCGACTCAAGTCTGTTCCATATTTACGATGAAGTTCATCAAGGCTCAGCTTGTGGTCATCCTGAAAGACAAGAAGTAGTTGGAAGAGAAAAGAATCTGAGAAAAGAGCTCAGCAATTCCACTCCCCACCCCAGGTTTCCTATCGGTAACAGTTGGTGAGGTAGCAGGGTTCCAGTTCATCCTCTCTGTGAAGTCTCAAACTCATTCTGGAATTCAGCACAGTCTCATCTTTTGCATTCTTGTGACTATTTGGGTATGTGACAGCTTTTTTGAAAAATTCTGACTTTATCTCAGTGCAGTCGTTACACCCCCAGAAGATTCTGTGAAACCACTGTGGGTGGTTTTTTTGGGGAGGTTAAGAGAGGATGAAAAGAAAAGGAATTGGGAAGGAAGGTAGGAATGTACAGAAGATTAAACCTGTAATTTCACACATTTTAAAGCAGTGCCGCTAGATTAAGCACTACTTTGGGGGAAGTGTTTCTTTCCCCAAAGAGGCTTCTTTTCACAGCCAGGCTATTTTTCAGTTGGTTCAAGTTAGTTCAGAGCAGTGCCTCATTTGAAAGGTTGTACTGGAGGAGCAGGTGCTTTAAGTACACATCACTACTGAACACAATCTAATCTTTGAGATATCTTTAGAATCCACTCTTATTAACAGAAGGGTCAAAAATAGGAAAGTCCAGTCTCAAACCCACAGAACAGAAACAAAATCTGCATCACCTTCAAGGACAGCAGATCTAAGCCAGATGATGTTCACAGACAGATGTATAGCATCATCCAGCTTTCACAGATGGGGATAGGAGACACTCCCCACAGCCTCAAACATGATTAGAAGGAATAATACTGAGGTCAGTCTGAGCAGAGGCCAGCAGTAAAAGGAGCTGTACAGCCTCAACTCCTCAGCTGGAATGAAAACAGCAGTCCCACTCACATGACAGCACAATAAAGCCTGTAATGCTGCTATGCAGAGAGCGCTCGCCTGGCTGAGGAAATCCATCTATACTGTGCTAGGGGTAATGCAGGCAAGCACAGACTTAGGTTCTGTGACAAGTGCCTTTTGAGAAGTGATGTTGCCAGGCTCTACTGCGTGCTCATCTTGATGCTGAAACATTTACAGCACGTCTGGCTTGGGGACAGAGGGGAGGAGAAGGGAGATCAGTGCCTTCAGTCACATCATGCTGTCAGCACACCAGCTTGTTTCTCTTTTAGTCAAATTAGGCACAGGGCTTTGGGCATAGCAAACATTCTTAAAGCTGCTCTTTCTGTGCCCTACACTCTTACCATCACAACTTCCTTTTTAAGCTCATCCATGTCCCTCTCCTTCTTCCCCTTCTTCTTTCCGCCATGCTCTGATGTAGCAGTGGGCTCATACTTGTCTCTTCCAGCCTGCAAGGGAAGACACAGCATCATTAGAAACATCTTACAGTCAAATTCCACAGCAGTACACATGAACTACACACACAAGTACTGCCATGCAGACAAAACTATTACAGTTTATGAAGTTGTCTACCTAAACTTTATTAAAGCCTTTGACAGTGTTTCCTACAGCATTCTCTTGGAGAAACAGGCTGCTTGTGGCTTGGACAGGTGCACTGTGTGCTGGGTAAAAAAACAGCCGGAGGGTCGAACCAATAAAGTGGTGGTGAATAGTTACATCCAGCTGGCATCCGGCCACCAGTGGGATTCTCTAGGCCTAAGTATTGGGGACAGTCCTGTTTAATATCTTTATCAATGATCTGGACAAGAGGATTGAGTGCACCCTCAGTCAGTTTGCAGATAATACTAAGTTGGGCAGGAGTGCTGATCTGCTGGAGGGCAGGAAGGCTCAGCAGAGGGATCTGGACAGGCTGGATTGATGGGCTGAGACCAACAATACAAGGTTCAGTAAGGCAAAGTGCTGGGTCCTGCCCTTGGGTCACAACAACTCCAGGCAGGGGGCAGAGGGGCCTAGCAGAAAAGGACCTGGGGCTGCTAACCAACAGTGGCTGCACACGAGCCAGAGTGTGTCCAGGTGGCCAAGAAGGCCAAAGGCATCCTGGCCTGTGTCAGAAATAATGTGCTCAGCAGGACCAGGGCAGGGATTGTCCCCCAGTACTCAGCACTGGTGAGGCCACATCTTGAGTCCTGTGTTGAGTTCTGGGCCCCTCATTACAAAAAGGATGTTGAGGCACTGGAGAGTGTCCAGAGAAGGGAAATGGAGCTGGTGAAGGGTCTAGAGAATGAGTCAGAAAAGGAGCAGCAGAGGGAGCTGGGGGTGCTTAGCCTGGAGAAAAGGATGCTCAGGGGAGACCTTTCGGCTCTCTGCAACTCCCTGAAAGGAGGCCGTAGCCAGGAGGGGGTTGGTTTATTCTCCCAAGGAGCAACAGGCCAAGAGGAAATTGCCTGCACTTGTGCCAGTGGAGGTTTAGATTGGCTATTAGGAAAAATTTCTTCATGGAAAGGGCTGCCAAGCCCTGAACAGGATGCCCAGGAAACTGATTGAGTCACCATCCCCAGCAGTATTTAAAAGGTGTAGATGTGGCACTTGGAGAGATGGTTTAGTGATGGACTTGGCAATGCCGGGTTAATGGTTGGACTCAATTATTCTAATGGTCTTTTCCAACCTACATGATTCTATGAAAGTTATGCCACTTCAATAAATAATAAAAATGAGCTAGTGAAGAGAGAAGTCTGCTCAGTATCATCCCCAATGCACAATGTCTGGCTCTAATCTGTGTAAGTCTAGCTAGGAGGAAAGCAAGCTACACACTATTCAGGCAGTCTCAACGCGTGAGCCCCGGCTCAAGCTGAAAAAGCAATGAAGAGCAGAAGAAACCAATTCCTGAGAGCAAACGTATGTTCCCTTCAAGGCATTAACTCCTCCTCCCCCCTTCCCAGTCTTCCACATCCTCTGGTGAGGAGGAGCAGCCTATCAACTGAAGATAAATAAGAGGTGGTACCTCTGGCTGGTCGATTCTGGGGGCTAAGTTCCAACACTTTCATTCTCAGTTTGGCACACTGGCTGGCTGCTTTACGCAACAGAAATCTGCTTTCAATTTATGGCAGTTTGAGCAGCAAGAATGGTATACAAAGCAGCAGTACACTTTTGCAGATTCAATCTGTGCTTAGTCCTGCTTACACTTCACAGAGCAGATGATTTGCTTAAAGCATATTTATTCAGTAGGATTTTTATTCACTTTTATTATAGTTAATTCTACATGAAATAGTGCAAAGATTTAGATCTTGTCATAATGAGGCAAACAAGCACCTAAGGACAAACAAATCATGACTTAGTGCACATAAACATCACTTAAAAGACAACCTTCTGTTTCCTTCTGTGTAGGACCTATTATCCCTACACCCTGCCAAGTTTTATGTGATGAGATTTCCACCTAATAAGATCCCTGAGAAGAACTTCAAGATGAAATAGCACTTCACGGCACCAGAGTCAAATCTTTACAAGATTAAGAAAAGGTTTCAAAGGCATTGTCTTGCTTGTTCTTTGCACGAACACCTCAAACCACGAACTGGATTCCTGAGTGATCTGGACATAGGAACTATTGTTTGGATCCAAGACCTGTCCTGATGAGCAGCTACCACAGGAAATTTTTATTATCTATTTCAAGAGAAGTAGAAACCGAAACCAAAAGTGAAACTGCATGAAAAAGAAGAAAGATCACAACTTTTCTGAAAGAACCTGTCGGTCACATCTAGACAAGGGTTTTTACTGTTCTGAGAAAGCTCTGTGTGCAACACTCTTCAGCCATAGTCACACGTCTCACAGGCACAGCAGTCTCCCCC